>JANKOD010000005.1:26096780-26115099 GCA_026284645.1 Erythroxylum acuminatum | reverse complement strand
TATCCAAATTTAGCTCACAATTCCGAATACTTGATTCTTTATGTCTTGATTAGCTTAATCTTACTTGAACCTATTCGATATAGGTCTCATTCCTAGAGGCATAAGTTTTTCTACATAGGTCCAATGTTTTTTCAAAATTTCCATGCCTTTATTTAACACATAAATTCACATTTTTTCTTTTATGACCATTTTCTAATTCAGTCATTAAGGCTTCCAAATATCCCATTTACAGTTAGCCTTAATATTCGGTCATAAGTTGGACCGTTCCTGAATAAAATCATTATAACTTATTCATTTCTAATCCAATTGAGGTGATTCAAATTTTCATTTTCAATAGACTTATATGGCTATTACATATCCAAGACGTCTAAAAAATGATGTAATTTGGATTTATTGTGATTTTTATAATGTTGCCCTGTTTCTGTTCTCTTCTGAGTCACTAAGGTCAGTAACACCCTTCACTCATTTAGCCATATCTCACAGAATACTCATCCAATTAACTTTCCCTTTGTACAACAATTAGATAACACATTTTCGAGCATTTCATAATTAGAACTCATCATCCAATTCTGACTCTAAAGTCCTCAAACAATTAACTTTCATTTCATGTTTCAATCCCGCTAGTATTCTGAACAAGTTTCAATTCAGGACTTATATCTCATTTGTTTGGCTCACCCTAAATTTAAAAAAAAATTAGGATACAATAGACACCTGTATCTACAACTTTCAAGTTTTTATTTTCTCCAAATTCACACATTAAATAGCTCAAAAAAATGTATAAGAAAGACCTACGAATCTGCCTCCCTTGGTAACTTTTGAACTCCAAAACCCTAGGTTTTAGTTTATCCCCAAATCACCGTAAAAATGAAAATTTCCTCATGTTAATTAGTAATTAGACATCAAAGAATAAGAACCCATCATCAAAAGCATCGAACCCATAAATTTCATCAAATGGGTTTCATATCTATGGTAAAAGAAAGTGAGAAACTAAATTCCAATCGGTAGAATCAAGTGTCGGGATCGAGACTTACCATTTTGTATCGACTGATCGGCTTGATTCTCCTTCACGTTCTTGTTAGAAAGCTTGAAAATTTGGAGAAACAAGCTTCCATGGTGACTTCTTAAGTGAGGGAGGAGGAAGATAAGTTTTTTTTTTCTTTTTTACACTTATAAGCCACTCATTTTCATTATTTACAAGAATGGCACTCTTTTCATTATTTACAAAAATACCCCTGTTGTACTGGTTCTTTAAAATCCGCTCGTACAATTTCCCGTGACAACCGAAAAGTGTCAAACATTATTAATTTGATGTTACCAAAAATTATAATTCACTGTCCTAGTTTTAATGACATTAGTCTTAAATACTGATTTTTTTCGGTGCACCGGGTAAATTAGATACCGGGTGTTACAAATTAAGAAGTAGTTTCATATGTAAAATCTCTCAACAAATCTTCAAATTTTAGCTACATTTTTGTGACATATAATACTAAAAATATGAAAAGGGTTGTATTTTATTTTAATGATTATCTAAGAGAAATTTAGGTAATTTCTCTACCTAGAGTTATACTATAAGGATTATTCTTCTTCTAGAAGCTTCCTATGGAATCATTTTCTTCATTGATTTCACCATAAGACTCCTTACTTGGTACTTTATTTCTTAATGTCCTCCTATAGAATTCACAACTCATATATTGAACTATTCTTGATAGAGAGAATAAGTTATCTAATTTTATCTGTATCACATCTATAAAAGTAATTATAGTTATGGATCCCAACATGTTTGTTATCTCTTACCCTTCCTAATTTTCGCTATTATTTATTCATTTCCATATCTTCTATTTCTTGGTTAAATCAACAGAACCTTTATTACTTTGATTACTAAAGGAGTTTAAATTGACAGAACCTTTGTTACTTTGATTACTAAAGGAGATGATATAAGCTTTTTAATGTTTTTCCCTATTGCATGTTTTAATTCTATTTATAAAATAATATCAAAGTCCTTAACTAACAAATTGAAGAAATTCTCACTTAATCATATTTACTTAAGGGGCATACATCACTAGGAGAATAATGGGAGATAACATCGTATTAATGTAAGAAATTTTAGAGATCTACTCTAGTAAGAAGGGGGTAAAAATTGTTAACTCAAAGAAGACCTAAGGAAGGCCTACAAAAAAGTGGATTGGTCCTTTCTTCTAAATATCATAAAAGCAATCAAGGTGGATTTATCCAAAGCTTTTGACATCTTGAATTGAATTCCCTACTTAGTAGTCTAGAATGGTTTCACCTATAATATTCATTCACTAGATCAAAGTCCACCTTTCTACTTCCTCTTATAGAGTATTCATTAATGGTGTCCCAAGTAGCAGTTTTAATGGTTCCAAAAGGATAAGACAAGGAGACCCAATTTCACCTTAGTTGTTTGCAGTTTCCATAGAGATTCTCAATATAATTATTATGCAAAATATCTCAAATAATTATACTTTCACATTCAACTACAAATGTAAGGACTTCTAACTCAATAATCTCAGTTTTTCAAATGACTTTATGATGTTCTATGTGGCTTATCACATTCCATCTCTATTCTATATGAATTTCTTCTAGAATTCTGTAAAATGTCTCATCTTATTGTCAACTTGCTGAAAAGGAGATTTATTTCTCCTCCGATGTTACTAATGCTTCAAGGTTTATTATATTTGGATTGAGTGTAAATAACTTGCCTTTCAAATATCATGGAGTCCCTATTTCTTCAAACAAGCTTAAGTTCTCTTATTGCCTTCTTTTATTAGAGAGTTTCAAAAGGAAATAAATGCTTGGCCGAATAGAGCACTCCCTTAAGCTAGTAGGATCTAACTTATTGTTTCTATTTTGATTAATCTTCACACCCATTATAGCTCACGTCTCTTCCTACCAAAGAAGATTAATAAGGAGATGGAGAAATGCATAAGGAATGTTATATAGACTTGCAAAATCTGACAATCCTAAGGGCTAAAAAGTTAAATGGGATGAGTTATGTTGGAAAAAGAATGAAGCAGGCCTAGGATTTGTCTCGATTAACTTGATCCAAACAATTTCAGTGGCAAAGAGGATTTGAAGACTCTTCAATGACAATGAAGCACTTTGGAGCAAGTGGACTAATGAAATTTATTTAAGAATTCTAGCTTTTGGCATTTAAGTGAAAAGGAGTATTCTTGGCCTTTTATCCTCATCTATAGAAAAAGGTAGATTATTTGCTCTCTTTTTAAAATTCATATTGGAAATAGAGAGGACACCTAGTTCTAGTTTGATAATTGGTCTCCTCTTAGTTCCCAAAATTTCAAGAGGTGATCTCTCTTCCCCAGTAACAACCATTCCAACCTTGCCAAATCTAAGTCTTAATCTCAATTGCTCTGTATATTCTATATGAAAAGAAAGAACTCTAAGATCTTCACGAATATCAAAATTGAAAAATATACTGCTGCATATAGAGTGAGATATTGGATCAAAGAGATTCTAGTTGCTCATAACACCACTCAAAACTTGATCTCCTCTCTTAAAAGAAGATGGAACTTAGATTGATCAGATTATTATCTTTTAGTAGTCTTAATATTTAGTATGTAAAGTTTTCATTTTGTTGTAACTTTTGTTTCTTTTATATCTTTAATAACATTACTTTGTAATTAACTGTTGGCTACCCCTTTGGGCTTATGAATGGAATCATTTCTTCTTTTGAAAAAATTATAAAAGAAATATAGTTTCTTGAAAAGTTTGTGAATGCATACAACAATGTTAATTTATTGGTAATGGTGAGCCCACAAGAACTTTTAAAAGCAGTAAAAGTATAAGGCAAGGAGATTCCACTTCACCCTACTTCTTGGCCTTGGTTAAAAAGGTATTCAATAGACTTCTCAATAGAGTAGTAGAGAGAACAAAGAAATTCATATTATGCAAAAATTTAGGCATCATTAACCTGTGTGTTGTAGATGAGTTGATCTCACTAGCCACAGATGATAAAACTTCAATTTCCACTATAGAGACGGTTATGTAAATCTTCACCAGAATGTTTGGACTAAAAGGCAATTATAATAAGAGTGCCTTTTATATTTCTTTTAATGATAGGGAGTAAAAATAACTAATTACCTCTATCATTGGATTTGTTAAAGTGCAACTGTAAACAACATATCTTAATATCCCTATTTCCTCTTATAGAACACCATATGGGGATTTCAAACCTTTAATGGATAAACTTCAAGGGAGAATTTCACGCTAAAGCATGAAAGCTTTATCTTTGACTAGAAGAGCTTAGTTGATATTAACATTTCTTAATTCCATCAATATACTTTACTCTTCTCATATAGCATTCCCTTAAGATATAATCAAAACTATTGACAAATCATTCAAAAAAAATTCTATGGTCTGGTAAAATTACATAAGGTTTTAAAGACCTTATTAAATAGACTAAGCTTTGCACTGCTAAGAAGCATGGCATGGCTTGAATATGGTTTCTTTAAAAATTCTAAACACGTTAATGCTCACTAAGAGGTTCTAGAGACTCACAGAGGACAAGCAGTCCTTATAGGCCAAATGCATGCATGAATAATATATCAAAGGGGGAAGTATATGTAAGTTAAAATTTTTAGAGAGTGCCTCCACCATTATGAAAGTTATAATCAAAATAAGGAGCAAGATAAGGTTAGAATTAACAAAAGTGATTGGCAATGGAAACAATACCTATTTCTATATTGATAATTGGCTTTCTGTAAGACCTCTAGAGAACATTAGGGAACTTACTCCTCTAATCAAACTGTTGTAATGACTAAGGAGTATAAGACTATTATAGTGGATAAAGTTAATGATCCAATTTTTTTTACGAGATCTACAGCACCAATATGAATATGCATAAAGAAAATATTAAATACTAGAAACCATTTATTAAAGGAAACTTCTCTAGCCAATCTTGCAAGGAATTCTTTCAAGTATCTTTCACCAAAGTTATTTATTATAAAGTGGTATGGTGTAAGTACATACTGCCTCAAGATTTAGTTATGCTATGAAGGGTTGTTAAAGACAAACTTCCTACCATTGATAGGCTTAATAAATACTTTCCTATATTAAACTATTTTATGTTGTGTAAGAATGCCCAGGAGAACATTTCACTTCTATTTTTTTTAATGTTAATAAACTAATGTACCTTAGAGAATAATTTTGGAAAAGTTTTATCTCAAGGATACTCCTCTTTATTAGCATCAAGTTGTTACATATATTTTTGATATGTCAGATAATAATAGAGCACTCACATGGTGTTTCTACATAGCCCTTTCTTATCTTGTCAAGGCCATTTAAGATGAAAAGAATAAGAAAATTTTCAATAACATTGAAACGAGTAAGGATTTGTTATAAAAAGAGTTTCTCAACATGATCAAATTACACATTAATCTCTTTAGTAGCAAAGTCAAATTGAACTCCGCTATCATTGACAAATGAAACATATAACTGGTTTTTATGATAAAGTTTGAAGTCCAGAGTTAACTTTTTATGGATAGTTATTCTTAGTGATTAATTCTAGTTTTTTCTTTCTAAGGTTGATGGCCTTTTGTAAAACCTTGTAGCAACTATGTTGTTAGCCTTGTACTATTTAATGTTCCACCTACTGTAGCATCTACCATCTGCCTTCTATATGTGACTAAACCAGTATAGAATGTCTAGACTTATATTTATATTAGAAGATCGTAGTGTAGCACTTTTTTAACAAATCCTTGTATCTCTCTAATATTTCTTATAAAGTGTCATTATGAAACTAATGGAAAGAAGAGAAATCATTCCTTAGCTTTGTCATCTTAAATGGTGGAAAGAATTTAGCAAGGAACTTATCTATAAGAATCTCTCAAGTGGTAATTCATATAGTTAGTAATGCCTGTACACATCACTTAGGTTGATCCCCTTAATGTCATAACTGCAACCTATCGTTTTCTTTAGTTACCCCATTGATCTTGATGTGTCAAAAATCTCTAAGAAGTTTGGGATATGTGCATTAGGATCACTGTCAAGTATCCTATTAAATTGTACATTCTATTGAAGCATTTAGATTACATCAAATTTAATTTCAAAATAATGAGCATTCATTTCTGACCTTGCAATGGTCAATTGTGTTCCCAATAGAGATGATTTAGCATAATCCATCATTGTTCTCCTTTTTTCTTCCATCTTTTCAAGTGTAGTTCTATTTTATCTTTAAGTTTTTGTTTGATTTGTTCCTTTTGATTTTGACTGATCTACTTTATATTTATAAGCACATAGAGTTAATTACAGATAGCTTACTAAACCTAAAGTGATTCCAAAATATTAATCCCATAAAGAACTAGTTAACAAATCTATTAATTGTAGTTAAACAAATAAACTAAAAAAATTAAAAAATTTTGATTTAAGAGAATATAATTATTAAACTAAAGAAAACAAAAAATAATAAAGAAAGATTAATAAATAAAGTTTATGGAATTTGGTTTCACTTGTATGAAATTCTATTCATACAAGATTAATTATCTAGTTTGAAATAAAAAATGAACCAAAGGTATCTATTTTCTCAATCGAAGCACACAAGTATATCTAATTAGGTAACCAAATTGTATAGTTATCCTAACTCTCAATGTATAATTCAACCTTATCAAACTTATTAAGCATATCTAATTTATGTGGTTTTCACTAAAATTTAGGATAATATTGTTCTTTAGCCCTAAAATTTTTATTCTCATAATGTACAGATTTTACTTCCCCTCTTAGTCCTTCATATAAGCCCTAAAATTGAATCTATCGTGGACAATCACAAATCTAACATTAAAAACAAAAAGAATAAATTTAACTAGAAAATAATAAAATTATGTACTTTATAAAAGAGTACAATAAATCATCTCCACTCTAAAGAATATTTTGAATATCCTTTAGATATCCTTAATTACTCTTTTGAAATAAAATTATGCGATGACTTATACGTATGTACCGAACTAAGGATAACCTTGACTAGAAGTAGTCTCCTATCTAATGAAAAAATTTTGGTACACTAGTTGAAGATCCTCTTTTGTATCTTCTCGAACAATGGGGTACATTCTCTATTGAGCAACCTTTTAGTATAGATAGGTAGTCTCAAGGACGTGAATGAGGGTCTTTGCAACTTAAATAATGATGGTGGTTAACCATTTTGATAAATTATTCTTGCTCACTAAGATTATCAAATGTATCTTCTGTTTGTTGGTCACTACAAGAAAATGGACATTTAGTGGAAGCCAAAGTTGTCACTAAAAGAATGAATTTTGGTTACTATTCATATTTGTGATGATTTTTTTTAAATCATCCCTTGCCGTCACAAATTCTTCCATCTCTAATGAAATAGTGACTATATTTAAAAAGTTTTCACAATTACTTATGATTTTTATGACCACTATTTTTGCCACTAAAATCGTTTAGATAAATGACAAAATTGTATGGTCACAATAACATTACTCGATTGTGATGATAGTTTTAATAAAAAAGATATTGATAGTGATACGTCAAAAATGTCACAAATATTATTAGTGATACAATGCTAACGTCATAAACACTATTATACGATGAAGACATTTTTTACACTAAAATTATATAAAATTGTAACAAGAAATATTGTCACCTAAGTAAGTCTTATTTGTGAAAGATATTTCGTCATTAAATTATCATTTTATAGTGAAAAAATATATTCTCACAAGTCTTATTATTAGTGAGAAATATATAGGCACCAATACTTTTATTAATGGTGTCAATAAATTTTCATCACAAATTTAAAATTTATATCGTATGAAAAATTTCATTACTGTGTTCAATATTATCACAAATAAAATTTTGAATATAGCAATTATTTTGAAACTTATAATAATCCCACATAAGAGACAAAATTAAATACTAAAATTAAATTTTCTTTGTATGCCAAACTTAAAACTCAAAGAAAATAATAAAACTCAAAGCCTTAGAGATTGCCCTTCAAAGGCCACTACATTGATGACATAAACCAAGGCAACTATGGATTAGTATTCTGCAAAACAAAGAAAAAATTTAATTATAATATAAAATATTAATATATTAATTTAATAATAAAATATTATAATACAATAATAAATTATCAATTATACTTGCATTATTAGTTGGAGTACTTGGTGAAGACAGTTATAGTTATAGCTTTTATTATTATGATAAAATTATTTTTAAAATTACATGTTTAATGATTATTACTCCTCCCAGATAATTCAATTGCATGTTGAAGGAAGTGACTTGGTTAACGATCAATTGTTGCATCTAGCGTATAGGCCTTATATACGAGTTTATCGTTATAAAAGCTTTCTCAACAATAGTTAGAGGTTTAACACAAAGGAAAGAGATTGCAGTTGAAATCACAAAATAGCGGCATTCTTGTGAAAGGGGATAAGAATACTGGTAACTTGGATTATTTTAATGTATTAATAGATATCATACAATTAAATTATTTTGGGGAAAATAATGTTACTTTATTTAAGGCTGACTGGTGGGATGTGTATCATAAAGGTTGATATAAAGATGATAAATTTAGGTTTCCTATGATCAATATTACACACAAGTTGAACACTAATGAACCATATATTTTAGCTTCACAAGCCGAGCAAGTTTATTTTGAAGGAGGGATTAAAGAGCCTAATTGGAAAGTTGTTGTCAAGACAAAACTGCGTGATTTATATGATTTTCCTGATTAAGATGTAGATGATTCATGCCAAGAAAATGAACAGTTTAGTTTTATGTTTCATAGAGCTAATTTGGAGGAGGAGGATGATATGGTATCATTGAATAGATCTCACTTAGCCAAAATAACTATTAAAGGAAATCCCATAAATATTAATATCATAATTGCTAAGAAGATAGCGAAAATAATTATGATAAGTGTACTTTTATTAATGATGAGGAGATAAATCTAGTAAGTGAAGATGAGGCTAATGAAGACGACAATGATAATTGAACATTTATTTCAAAATTATTTATAGATTTTAGATTGATTCATACTTCTACTTGATACTTTAATATAATTTTTAATTTTTTAATCTCTTTTGTTATGATATCTTTCTAATGTAATATTAAATTTAATTATGTTTGCTAAAAATTTATTGAAATGCTAATTTTTTATTTTTACATAGGTTAATGTAAGAAATAAATAAATAAATTATATTGCTAATTTTAACTCATTGCAATTATTTCAATAATAATCATAACATTTTTATCACAAACATTAAAATATTTAAGTGTGAAAAATATTTCCAATGACAATAATTTTGAATAATATTAACCATAAAGGTAAGTTTATTATTGTGATGATATTTAGTCGACATTAATTAGTTGGGATTATATTAGCGACAAGTTTTAGTTATAAAAGGTTTAAATTTTATGTGACAAGAAGGTTGCTCATTACAATTATTTTAAAATTTGTGTGATGAGATTTCTTATCACTATCATTTTCAATAATAGTGACCATAGTGGTTCATATGCTACTATGACGATGTATTATTGCTACTAACTATTTTTACTTATATTGATGACAATTGTTGTCATAAAAATATATCAATTAAGTGACAAACAATTTTATCATCACACTAACAAATAATAATAGTGACAATAATTTATTCTTTCACAATTACATTTCATTCTTGCTAAAATGGTGTAGGTGCTAAATATTTAATACTATTAGTGACAACTTAAGAGTGACAAAGCTATTATTGACACTAATAAGATATTATTAGTACAACCCAATTACAAAATACTCGGTAGTGTCACAATTACTAAACCATTAGTGACTACGTAATAATTTATCACAAATAATGAAATTAATAGTGACTTGCAAACTTTTGGTCACAATAACTATCAAATTGTGACAAAATATTTAAATTTTACAAAAAATTGCCACTAACTGTCTTAATTTTGTAGTGGATGGATAGCCCTAACATTTCCTTAAAAATAGTTAGAGTAGACATTAGTAACCTCAAGTATTTGTCCTTAGCCATGCAAAAGAGTAAAAGTTCAATCGTAAAGCAAAGAGAATATCTTTACTTTTTTGCATCTATTGTGATATTAAAATTCTAAATCCTTGCTAATATTATATGTGATTAGTCTTGAAGTAGATTCCATGCATTAAATGAAAATATCCTTGTCCCCTTTGCCTTATATCCTTACTACCTTGAAAAGATCTTATGTGAGTTGTATTAATAAGAACACTAAAGGATGTTATTGTACCATATTGACAGATCCCAACTAATGAATACTTTAAGAAACCAAAAGCCTCTAGCATTTGAATGAATATATTAAAGTTTTAAAGAAACATAAATCCAAGGAATTATTTTAAAATTATTGTCTTACCCTCTAGGCTATACACTATAAACCAAAAGTTCTAGCCCTATTTAATTATTTTTTAAATATTCTAGTTCGTGTATTTTGTTTTTCTAAGTCATATTCAAGCATCAATTTAATTTAATATATCAAAATTCTCAAATCTCATAACTTTCTATATTTAGGTTTCATTTCTGACATATTTAATTCAATTAATAACTTATTCAAAACATGTTTAATAACTTGAAATGTAAAGTAAAAGACATATTATTAAGATTATAGTTTTAATGAAGGAATTTAATTTTCTTCTCTTCCATCACTTTGTCTCTCTATACAATGATTAACTTAGCTCAAATTAACAATTTCAACACCTAACCCTATCATCCTTGCTCCTAACTTATGATAATTTTAAGAATGTATGAATTTAGAGATGTTTTAGGAGTATATTTTAGTGAAAAGTTAGAGATAAAAGGGGAAGAAAGAAAATGAGGAGAAGAAAAAAAAGTGAGGAACAAAGGTAAACTTACAATTATATTCAAAAAAATCTTCAAAATGTTTCAGTTTAACAAAAAAATTTAATATAATCCCTACTTTCAATGGTAATAATTTATGAAAATTGTCATATAAAAACAATTATAAAACAGTAAAAAGATATATTAAAGTCCTTTTACTTGAAAATTTTAAAATTAATCTTAGGTTTTCATAGAATAATTTATTCAAGTAATTGTGATCATAAAGATTTACTTAAGATATTTTACAATTTAGTAATTTACTCTTTGTCATAATAGAAGGCAATCAAAATAATATATAGTAGTCTATTTTACTCCCTTAATTTGCTTAATTACTAAAGATAAACACTACCTTATTTTCCATTCAAGTCATTAATAATTAGTATAAGTTTAATAAATATACTATCAAAAAAAAAGTTTAATAAATATATTAGCAATAATAATTTTTCCAACTTGTTTGTTTTTGTTATAAGCAATTATTACATTAACAATTTGTGTCATGATAATATCAATACCAACTTGGCAACTTGATTATTTTTTATATAAGTGGATTAATATTTCGCTTCATGACAATATCAACAGATATAACGGTATTAACAAAAAATAACAATATTGACCAACATAATCATAAGCAATAACAAAATCTAATTTTAATATTCTCCCAAACACTTTGAATCATTTTTTAGATGTCTTTTTAAAATGATGAATAGGATTTGATTTATGATTAATATTTTATTTAATAAAAATATTAGAAAAAGAAATTATAACTACACCAGAGTCCAGAGAGACAACTCTTATAACAAAGTATCCAAACACAAACATAAACACAGACCCATTACAAGAAAACCAAGTTGCTTAAACCAATCTAACAACAGACATTATTCCCACAAAGAAAGCAAGAGACACTATTCCAAGTTGCCATTTTCCTCTCCCCAGTTCTCTTCTTCTTCGACGTCATCAGCTTCGTCATCGTCTTTAGCAACAGAAAATTCTTCATTTTCTTCATCATCAGCTTGAGGAGGAGCAAAATACAGCTTCAAAGGGCCACCTTCTCTTGAAGCAGCAAACATGCCTCCTAAAGGAACTCTGACGTTGTCGACAATAAAGCAGTTCTCCTCCGGATTACAGTTAATGAACACCACCGGTTTCCCGTTCTTCACCAGCTTCAAGCTAGAAATTGGTGGAGGAAAGAGTCGGTTCGAATCAGCGCATACAGGTGAGTTGCCAAGATACAGACAAGTGTTGTTCATGATACGCTTCTTTTCAGCCATGGTTTCGTCATCAACGCTATTGCCGTTCCTGTTAATTGAACTTTCTGGGAAAAGATGATCTTTTAGGGAAGATGACAACTTAGATGGTGAAACTGGCAATGGAGCTGTTATTTCATGTGAGCAATTATCAGAAGATAATGGATTCTTTTCAAGTGAGAGGCCATCTAAAAGTTCAGCAATAGCGGTAGTGGACTGACCGGATAAGGATGTATCAGAAGACATAGATTCAGATCTCTCCACGTTTTGCTTGATGGGTGATGGAGGGCTGAGTATGTCTTTGAGGCTAGAGAAACTATGAGCGTCCATTACTTGAGAACTGCTAAGAAACAAGAGGGGATATTGTAAGCTGGCGAGGGCAGTGAATGTACGTGTGTACGTATTTATATATGAAGAACGTAGAGAGAAGAGACAAAGGAACTGGTTTGGTATTCCAACTCTCTCAGTGACTGATTCTGAGTGCTCTTAGTAAAAGCAGCACTTGCCATATAAAAAAAAACTATTTAATGCTTATTACTCATTTCTCATCTTTATTAATTATCTTTCTCTCTTCTTTTTCTTGGACTATGACAGGCCTTTAATGATGCTTTCTTACATCTTTTATGTAACTGATGTAAAACCAAGCGGCCGTTATTGTTTATGCAGATTGCAAAAGTTTACGGTTTGTTTTACTTCTTTTCCCTTTTAAACTTATTATAATAGAATTTTGTCTTTCGATATGCGACCTGCGATTAAAACACAACTTAGTGATAATTAAAGAAATAAATATTTTATATACAAATATTATCTCCTAATCATCTTTTACAAATTCTTTGTTTTTTTGTTTTCAAAACTTTTAGATGTTGAAATTGGTGAAATACGTAAGAAATGCTTTGTTATAGTATATTTTATGTAGTCGAGTGCAAAAAAGAGTAGATAATATTTCTAGTTGACTCACTTTCCTAACTAGTTTGAGGGTGATAGAAGTCGCCTCTTATTTACCTAGGGATTCTAATATCTTTAAAATAAATCTTTGTTTAGTGGCTTTTTTTTCTTTTACAAAGGATAAAAACCAAACACATAACAAACACCCTAGTAGCGCAATGTTTTGCAGTACAAAGCTCCTTGTTTGTCCCGGTGGATGAGCTCCATGGCGACTGTCGGAGGCTCCTGAAGTATATGCAGGCCTGGACTGGATAAAACTACGAGAGAGGCTAGACTATCAGCACACTGGTTCCCTTTGCGATATACATGCTGAAATTGCACCTCTCATGCTCGGTGGATTAAACCACGAGTACCAGCCACTAAAAAATTATCCTCAGACGAAATTACATTGGAAGAAGAAAGAATGTTAATCACCTCTAGTGAATCCACTTTTACGATAACTCGTCTATAACTAAGCGTTCATGCCAGTGTAAGTCCCGAGTGGACTCCCCAGAGTTTGACAGCTGAAGGTTAGCCCCTTCCAATGTGCTATAGAAAACCACCACACCACTGATTGTGACAGTCCCTAAGTAATCCTCCAGTAGTAGCAGTGTTAGACCCTAGTTTAACCGCTTCATTTATACTTAACTTGACCCAGTCTTCCGTCGGTTTGGTCCAACCAACTAAATTACCCACAAGAAAACCTTGTGCCTTAAACACGCAACTTTTCACAGCCCTTGCCCTGACTATCCATTCTACGTACTCCATATATAACAGTTTTAGTACCTTCTTCCAGCCAAGCAAAGTCAGACTCAAAAAGGCTTCTGTTTCTCCATTGCCATAAAAACCAGCAAGATACTCCATATATTGTAACCCACTCTACCTGCTTCACTTATGAGTGCTTCATAAGGTTGGATTTCACTTATATCCCCTCATCTAGTTGAAAAAAACCTGTATCAACCACCTCTGGGGAAATTTACACCAAAAGGCCTTCACTCTCTAACAATCCCGTATTGCATGCAATATTGACTCTTCTTGCCCACATAAGTGACAACTGCTATTCGTTGTGATATGACAAGCCACTCGCTGTTGATTGGTCAGTAGTTTTCTCTTAGCCAATAACCAAAGGAATGCTCTAATCTACTGGGGCCCTGCCTATTTCCAGATTAATTCCCATAGACTATTATTAGCATCTGTGGTACTGCCTTCAATTAAGTCATAGGCTGACGCTACTGTGAACCTGTCGTGATTAGTTTGTCCCCATACCATTATATCTTCCTCGATGCCTTCTACATTAGTATGGAGCGCCACAATATCCATACATACTGTGGAAGGGAGATATTGTTGAAACAAATTCCACTGCCAGGTGCTGACTTCATTCGTAAAATCCGCAATTGTAGCGTAAAGAATGCTAACAGGAATTGGAGAGGTCGCCATGAAAATTAATGGTCCCCAATCGTTCGCCCAATTATCCAACCAGAAGAAAATGCACCTCCCATTACCCAGCTTCCATTTTATTCCTTGGCATACAAACTACCATGTTGTAGATATTCCCCGCCAATTGACCGAAGCCCCTTTCTTATCTAATGTGTGAGAGATAGGATAAGGATCTATTTGATATTTAGCCCTTAAGATCCTAACCCATAAAGTTGTGGGTTGAGTAATCAAAGCCCAACCTAACTTGTCAATAATGCATCATTGGAAGAATGAATACGTTTAATGCCTAGGCCTTCTGCTTTTTTGGGCTGACACACTGTTTCTCATTTAACTAGATGCATTTTCCTATGCTCACCCATTGAGCCCCATATAAAATCCCTCATGATTAGCTCCAAATTATCGTAAAGTTGCCGCGGAAGTCTCACCATTTGCATCGTGAAAATTGGGAGGGCCGAAATTACTGATTGGGTTAAAGTAGCTCGCCCCGCTAGAGACAACACCCTTGCACGTCATCCTGCAAGTTTCTTTTGTGCTTTATCTAGGATGTGTTGATAGGTATTTCTTGTTGTACGTTCATGAATCAACGGAACTCTTAAATACTTTCCAAGATTGTTCGTACTTGTAATGTGCAGGGCTTGATTGAGACAACGTGCGTTTGCTGGAGATATGTTCTTAGAGAAAAAAATCCGAATTTTATCAGTATTCACTTTCTGTCCTGAGGCCTTACAAAACAACTCCAGCATCCTAGCTATTACTTGCGTCTGTGAATCTGTAGCTTCAGCAAATAGTACAAGGTCATCTGCAAAGAAAATGTGGGATATGGGAGGCCCTGTAGGGCTCAGCTTTATCGGTTTCCAAAGTCTGTGTCCTACCTCCTTCGAAATAAGGTGACCTAGTCTTTCCATGCACAACAAAAAAAGATAAGGCGAGAGTGGATCACCTTACCGAATACCCCGTGAAGGACTAAAGGGATCAGTAAGGGTGCCCTGCTAAGTGACTTGGATAAACACCGTCGTCACACACTTCATAATGAAACTGATTAAATTATCCGGGAACCCAATGTCCGTTAAAGTGTTTTGTATAAAATCCCAGCGAATCTGGTCATATGTTTTTTTCAAATCCACCTTGATAGCAAAATACCCTGTCTTCTCCTTCTTCTTGCGCATCGAGTGGATGACCTCCTGAGCGATGATAATATTATCAGTTATTTGCCTGCCAAGAGTAAAAATGCATTGATTCGCCTCCACTAAATGACCCAGGTGGTTTTTCAATTAATTCATAATAACTTTAAAAATGATCTTGTAAAGCACAGTGCAGAGGCTAATGAGTAGAAATTGAGAGATATTATTCGAGGAGGGGATTTTGGGGATCAATACCAGAATGGTTTGATTGAAATCCTTTTCCCATTGTTCCAATCGGAAGACTTCTTGAATGTACGCCACCACTTTTGGCCCAACCTTCCCCCATTGCTTTTGAAAAAATAAGGCATTGAAACTATCTACCCCAGGGGCTTTATTAGGATTCATGTCAAAAAATGCAGTCTTGATTTTAGTTTCATGGATTGGCAGAGTTAGGTCATGAACCCTTTCCTCTAATAGCGAAGGAAAAACTCCTGAGAACAGAAAACGGTGAATATTCCCATCTTCGTTAGTATAAAGTTGGACAAAAAAAGTCCTGGATAAAAGGCCCAGTTGCACTAGATCAGATATCAGTGACCCATTATAATCAATGAGTCACTTTATCTTCATTTTCTTTCTTTTAGAAAGAGTGATAGTGTTGGACCCCAAACTTTTCTTGGAAGTTAGAACTATTGTATGTGATATGTTGAAAGTTAAAAGCTGGAAAAATGTAATTGAAACAAATTCATTGAGTATGCTTTGGTGTTGTAGCCATAACTTTTACTCTAGTTATCCAAATTAGATGATTCTTAATTTGGATTAAACTAGAGAGATAAGGCTACAAATTGTTCGATGAAATCAAGTTTCAATTTAGCCTCTAAGAGTATCAATTTTTGGATGGAAGCCAAGCGTAGGATAATGTTTTAGTATAAGAACAGTCCGAAAATGCTTGGTGTATAACTTTTGGACTATGGAACCAAATTGAATGATTTTGATGTCATTAGAAAATTAAGACAATGAAGAACATTTTTGGTGAAGGAAGTGCTATCAAATTCCTTCAAGTACTTGATTAGAAAAAGGGCTTGATTTTTTTGGAAGGAGTTAGGCAATGATTTAAATGAATTTTGAGGTCTTAATAGAGTATTTTTGTGGAGTTAATTAGCATGTAAATGTGATTAAGATCATATGACATGGATTAAATTAAAATTAAGGCGGTAAGATTGCATGAGGGCATTTTGGGAAGACCACTTAAGCTTTTAAGTTACATGGCTTACATGTAAGGGCAAATTGGACATTATGCACTCATTAATGGCAAGATTGAAATAAAAGGGTGTGGTCTTTCATTTTGAAGGAGCAAAAACGTGATTCAAGAGAGAGAAGAGGAGAGAATCACGAAGAAGAGAGAAAAGAGAGAAAGAAGAAGAGCAAGCTAGGATTCAACTTTTCTAAGCCTTCAAAAGTGATTTTCAAGTTGTTCAAGAAGGGAAAAAGGTGGAAGAAGATGAGAGCTTCCATATAAGCCAAGAAACTCCTCATTTGGTGAAGGCATCAAGGCAAGAGTGTTTTTGATTTGTTGGATTTTTGAAAATTTCTTGGTTCATATAGCTTAAGAACTATATGGGTTTAAGTTTTCTAAAATCAATTTTGGTGATTATGTGTTATGGGTTGTCCAATTTGAATTCCTTTTGATTTGGGAATGTTGCCTTTGATGAAGGAAAGTAAGAGAGGCAAAAAGGAGCAAGAGATGAGGCTTTTGAGCAAGGTTTGCAAGCAAGGAAATAAGGTGGGTTTCATGTTTATAATTTGAGTAATGAGCCATTAATGTGTTTTCAAAATCAAGAAAGTAAAATGATTTTCAATTACTTCATTAAATATTGCTTTATTACTTTGATTGATTGAGAAATTGCTACATGTTGTGGTGTGTGACATTTTGATGATGAATTGTGAATTGCTATATGAAAGGGCTTTTAGAAAAATTGCATGTTCATGAAAAACAAATTTCCAAAATTTTACCATTTGGGCAATCTGTTTTCAAGTCATGAATTTCATATTATGTGAGTTTGTGGTAGTCCCTCAAGAACCGTCATGTGCACGTTGACCCAAGAATAGGCTTCTCCCGCCTGCCCGCTAGTGGCACGGAACTCCTTCAAGGACTCTCTCAAGTTTACGACTACACAGGACCATTTTATGGAAATGTGTAGTGCGTCATGAATATGGACCTACCCAAACCATTATGATGTGCTTATGTGTTTATGATTTTTGAACAAGTTGAAAAATGCATCAATTGTGTTGTTTGCAGTGTTGATTACATGACAAGAATTTTGAAAAACATGTGTTTTTTGACTTAATAAGAATTTTCCATGATCAAGAACTTTTTGAACGGTTTTGCTTATTATTTGTTATAAACTTGTCACCCATGAGCCTTCGAGCTCACCCCCATTTTCGTCCCATCTCTAGGTGATGAGCAAGAGACAGAGTGAAAAAGGAGTCAAGGCATCTTTTCAATTATGCATATTTTTGTATTTGAAGTTAAATTATGTAAAACAAAGTTGTAATTGCATTTTGAGCAATTATCATTCAAGTATCTTATGTAATTTGGGGATTTTACAAAATAATGTATTGTGGCATGAGATGCCATTGAAGTTTGTAAAACTCTTAATTTATGATGTAAATGAAATGTTAATTTGTGTATGGATAATGAGCTGATGAATCTTGAGCATGAACCATTGTTATGTATATA
>JANKOD010000005.1:26077632-26090182 GCA_026284645.1 Erythroxylum acuminatum | reverse complement strand
TTTAGGACTCCTCAGCATATGACTACACTTGTGTAGCTCATCAGTAACCCGTGGACTTATCGAACCATCAGTTATGTATTTATGTGTCAGCATATGTTCGCAAGAATGATAGATGCATGAATCATGAAAATTATGCTTTTAGCTTGATGAATTTATGAAATGCAAAATTGTATGATTGCTTGATGAGAAATTGCTAGCAGTATGGATAATGAAATAAACTCAGCTTATTTGCATAAATATAAACATGTTACCCACGAGCGAAAGCTCACCCCCACCTTCCCGTCCCATCTCCAGGTGAAGAGCAGGAACACGAGGAATGAGCATAAAAGGGCATTACTCCAAGATTTTAGCACTTTGTATTTCAAGTCATTTTTGTAAACAATGCTTTAGATGCATTTTGAGAAAACAGTTGATTTTGTCAGATGTATTTTGATCAAGTTGTAAATGGGCTTGAAATGCCCACTAAAGCATTGTAAAACAATAGCTTTGATGTAAATGAAAATGCATTGAATCATGATGTTTCAAATGTCCATTAAGGTTTTTAATGACTGCATAATTAGGTTGAAATTGTCGATAATTGAATGAAGGATGAAAATGTGTTTAGGTTTGTGATTGATGAGTATTGCATGAGTGTTGTGGTTGGAGTAGGTTGGTTGAGTAATTGAAATTGGGGTTTGAGTGTTGGCAAGTGCAGGGTTGTAGTAGTAGAATGAGTGTTTTCAGGAAGTATGGAAGTGTTGAAAGTGAGTGGAAGTTGAGCAGTCTTGAAGTGGCATGGGAATTCTGGAAATTTCCCATGTCCGTTAAACGGACACGCGTGTCTGTTTAACGGACACATTCGGGTGAGAAATCACCCTTTGTCCACTTCGTGTCCGTCAAACGGACATAAATGTCCGTTTAACGGACACATTCGGGTGAAATAGTACCCATTAGCAGCATCATGTCCGTTAGACGGACACGCCTGTCCGTTTAACGGACAGTCTCGGGTGGAATAGTATATTTTAGCACCTCGTGTCCGTTAAGCGGACACGCCTGTCCGTTTAACGGACAGATTCGGGTGGATTACTGTGTATAGTCACCTGGTGTCCGTCAAACAGACATGCCTGTCTGTTTAACGGACAGGTTCGGGCAGAAAGGCTCCCGAGTCCAGTTCATGTCCGTTTAACGGACATGGGTTCAAAAGTCAAATTCTTGAGATTTTTTAGAGCAGTCAGAGTTTAAGTCTTAGCCAGTGCATGCTCACCACCAAAGTGAGTTATCAGCAAGTGTCAAGTTCAGAGTTTCAGCCAGCCAGCGGTCTCGGGAGTGGGCTTCAGTCAGACTCACCACCTGGGCCCGTCGGGCTCCGGGAGCGGGGTCCGACAGTTGTTGTTGTTGTTGTTGAAGGTAATGGTGGTAGCGAAGATGAGAATGCGTCATTAGATATGTAACTGTACTAGAAGGGATAAGGTCAAGAATGTATTGATAAGAGACAAATTATAGTGGATAGTATTAAGAAAAACTTAAGATAGATGAAGTTTAGGTGTTTCAGATAGGTTAAAAGGAGATACCTTGACATTTCAGTGAGAAGACGCGAGAAAATAGTATTTAGAGACTATAATAAAAAAAAAAGTTAGGCCTAAGAAGAACCAGAGGAAGTGATCAAGAATGATATAGCTCTGTGAGGAAATAGCCCGTAATAGAAAACTTTGGCATACTATGATACGGAAAAAGGATCTCAAATAGACACGTTTCTCATTCTCTTATAAGTCTTTTTAAAATTTTCCTTCTAGTTTTTTGTTTTATAATTAGCCTTAATATTTTGATTTAGTAATACTTTTCTCCTAACTATTTAGCCTAAGCAATTTCTTACTTACTCTATTTACTTTTTTATGATGGTTGGTTTTATTTATTTTTGTACTTTCCTTTTTTTTGGTTTGGGTATTTATTTACTTATTTTATTTTATTTATTAATAATATTTATTATGTTCTTTATGTATTGTATTATGCATTGCATGACATATTTTTATATTGTTATTTATATGTATTTATTCATATTTTATATTATCATTATTTTGCATTACATGTGGGTCTATTAGAAATAACTTTTTTAATAGCTAGGGGTAAGGTCGCGTACTACTAGACCTCCCTAGACCCTACCTATTAGCGAAACTCTCACTAGGTGTGGTTGTTGTCATTGTTGTGGTTGTATGCTTTTACCATTATCTTTCATATAATGCCTTCCTTACTTCGACCGTATGTTTTTAATCAATTTTCTTTAGAAAGTTTTATAATATTGTTTTATATAACTTTGAAATAATTATTTTCTTTGTTTATGTTTACGATTTATTAGTTTATAGATTAAGGATACATATAGGTGGATGAATTTTATTGCTTATGCACCTGGTATATATTCCATATGGAGAAATATAAAGTTATGACAAACGACTACAAGAATGATGTTCAATATTGTTGTAATATGGCTAGCCAACTTGACAGGCCTGAAGTTAAAAAATCCTCTCTTTTTTACATATCTTAGTTTACTTATAACAACCAAGAGACCAAAATTTAAGGATCGTTTACTACTAATTGAGAGGATTCAGAGAAAAATTGGGAGCTAGTATAACATATGTTTACCATTTACTGGTGGAGTCTTAACTCATCAAGTGTATTTCTTTCAATCCTATCATATTTGTTTTCCCAAAAACATACTCAAATAAATAGAATAATGCTAAGAAGCTTCTTGTGGTTTGCATATATTAACCAAAAAGCTATAATTAAGGTCAAATATTCAGATATTTATATACTAAAGGAGGAAAAAGGAATTGGTATTGTATCCATCAGAATTATCAATAAGGTTCTATCCAAATTGGCCGGTTCGACTGGGTTAACTACGAACCAGACTGGTTTCCAGTTCGATTTCTACTTAAAAATCCAAAATTAAAAATCATATCATAAAAGCAAAGTATTATGCAAAGTAGTTACTAAAGAAATGAAGAATTTTTAAATAGTTTATCGACCAATTCAAAGATCAATCTTTCTTCCACTAAGTATATACAACAATTCTTCACTTAAATGTACATGCTAAGTTAATATGATCAAATAAAACCAATATGAAAAATAAGTTGTTACCTCCTTTATGTACTACAAATGGTTACCTCCTTTTTCTTTCTCATTTGGTTCAATAGTTGGCCTTTTCTATACTAATTTCTTTACTTAACTCATTTAAGGAATCTTGGTGTAACACCCATATACTCCCTAAAAGGATATGCAGATGCCACACAAAACAATACTGAAACAATCTAAAACACGTTAAAGCGTTTCTAGAAACTCAAGTAACATAATTTCATTTCATAGGTTGGGTTATATTCAAAATATAACATACACATGGTACTTATGCATTAAGGTTATTACAAACCTTAAAAAAAACAAATTCCAATATGTCTCATTATATTAAATACAACTAAAAACAAACTGAACATTTAAAAAAAACACACACAATTTTCTTGACCACTACGGTTGTCTTTGTCCCAGTCTTTAAACCTTCTTATCATAACCTATGTGGAGGCAAAACCACCATGCTAAGCATAAAGCTTAGTGGGGAAATAACTAAACAAGATATAAATTGGCGACTGATTCTAACAATCGTCTAACATTCACATATATAGAATCATATCACATCTCAATCAATTTTTAATTGTTTATATTAAAGCGCAATCCAAACAAACTGTATCTCAAAACAGGATATAAAATATCAAAACAGGATATATTGGCTTCAGAGTAAAACTTATAAGTATCAGAACATAATACCATAATGTCATAATAGAAGTTTAAAGTATCAGAACAGAACTTGATTGTATCAAAACACTATATGATTATATCAGAACAAAACTTAGTTCTTTCAGAACAGAGCTTGATTATATCAGAACTGAGCATGTAATAAAATACAAAACAAGTTAGCCTACTAATCCTTTTTATAGAAATGGGTAATGGGACTAGAACAGAAGATACCCATGTTTGGTATCTGAAATAGAAGAGACTTAAGTCTCTAAAATAGAAGACACAGAAGTGTCTAAAATCATAAGACACCGGAGCGTCTGGCATAGAAGACACCGAAGTGTTTAGTCACAGAAGACACCTTAGTGTCTAGTTATAGAAGACACATTAGTGTCTGGTTATAGAAGTAGTTGTAGACCCTTCTAAGCATGCCTATTTACCCACGAGTAGGACTTGACAGTTTTAATGTTGGACCCCAAACCTTTTTATTAAATGAGAAATTGTTAGCGATTATTTATGTGGAAAAAAGGAGAATTCTTGAGTTTGAAATGAAATAGAAAATATGGTTTAGAGATAAAATGAGTTATATATGATATGTTGGAAGTTAAAAGCTGGAAAAATGTAATTGAAACATGTTCATTAAGCATGCTTTGGTGTTTTACCCATAACTTTTCCTCTAGTTATCCAAATGAGATGATTTTTGATTTGAAGTAAACTAGGGATATAAGGCTACAAATTGTCTGATAAAATTGAGTTTTAATTCAGTCTTTAAGAGTATAAATGTTTGGATGGAAGTTGAGCACCGAATATTGTTTTAGTATAAGAACAGTTCGAAAATATTTGGTATATAACTTTCAAATTTCTGAACGAAATTGAATAATTTTGGTGTTATTAGAAAATTAAGAAAATAAAGAAATTTTTCTAGAAGGAAGAGCTATCAAATTCCTTCAATTACATGGTTAGAAAAAGGTCTTAATTTTTGGAAGGAGTTAAGCATGATTTAAATAATTTTGAGGTCTTGCTAGATTAATTATTTTATTTGGAATTAATTATTATGTTAATGTTGGTAGGATTTTAAAATATGGTTTAGTTGAATTAAGTAGTAAGAGTATATATGTATGAGGGCTTTTTGGGAAGATCACTTAAGCATTTAAGTTACAAGGCATCTAAGGAAGGGTATAAGGGTCCTTGTACACTCATTAATGGCAAAATTGAAATAAAAAGGTGTGTTCTTGCTTTTTAAGAAATGAAAAACGTGGATTGAAAAGGAGAAGAAGAGAAGAAATGAAAATTTAGAGAGAAAGCAAGGAGAGGGTTTGGTTTTGAGAGAAAGGAAGGAGGAAGCAAGGGTTTCTTCATTTCTTGGTTTCAAGAGGGATTTTGAAGTTTATTTAAGAAGGAAAAAGGAAGAGGAAGATGAGAGCTTCCATTAGAACCAACAAACTCTTCATTTGGTGAAGAATCAAGATAAGAGTATTTTTGATTTGATGGATTTTTGAAAGGGTTTTGGTTCATATAGCTTAAGAAATGTATGGGTTTAAGAATTCTAGGATCAATTTTAATGAATATGTCTTATGGGTTTCTCAATTGGCATGCCTAATGATTTAGGAATTTTGCCATTGATAAAGGAGATCAAGAGAGGCAAGAGGAGCCAAAGTAGAGGCATTTTGAGCAAAGTTTTCAAGCAAGGAAATTAAGTTGGGTTCCATGTTTATAATTTAGTAATGAGCCACTAATGTTTTCTTTTGAATCAAGAGAGTAAAATGATTTCAATTACTTCATACATTTTGTTTTGATGGCTTGTGATTGATTTGAGAAATTGCTACATGTTTGGTGTATGAAATTTTGATGATGAATTGTGAATTGCTAGATAAAAGGGTTTTCGAAAAATTTCTTGTTCATGAAAAACAAGTTTCCGAAATGTTGCCATTTGGGCAATTGGTTTTCAAGTTATGAATTACATGTTATGTGGGTTTGTGGTGGTCCCTTAAGTTAAGTCAAGTGCACTTTGACAAAAGGCTTCTCCCGCCTGCCCGTTAGTGGCATGGAGCTCCTTTATGGACTCCCCTAAGTTCACGACTACATAAGACCGCTATATGGAAATGTGTAGTACGTTCTGTTTTTGGATCCACCCAAACCATTTCTAATGTGCTTATGTGTTTATGATTTGTGACAAGTTTGATGAATTCATGATTTATAATGTTTATGAATTGCTTGATAAGTTGTGAATTTGGGAAATATGTGTTACATGGATTTCAATGTGAGTTTTACAAAGGAAATAACTATTTCAATGGTTTTTGCTTGTTTCTTGGTTATAAACGTGTTACCCACGAGCTGTAAGCTCACCCCCTTTCATTTCCATCTCCAGGTGATGAGAAAAAGATCGGGTGAAAGAAATTCAAGGCATTCATTTGATTATGCATATGTTGTATTTTAAGTTAGATTGATGTAAGAATAAGACCTTAGACATATGTTGAGAATTTTGGAGTTTTGTATCTTTTGTATTCGGATTTTTGATATTGATGATGTAATATGACTTGGAATGCCATTAAAGTTTGTAAACATTTATCTTATGATGTTAATGAAGTATGAATTGTGTATGGATGATATGAGTTGAGTTGATAAACTTTGAATATGAATTGTTGTCATATATATATATAAGTGAATTATGGAAAAGAAAGATAGGATTTGTGGTAAATGATAAGATGTTATTGAATATGATGAGTCATATGAATTGAGGTTGAGTATTGGATGAATTCCAATTGGAAGTTGAATTGCTTTGAATGATGTTGTAATAGAGGAAGTGAAGTTGGGATAAATTCCAAGTTTTCATGAGGGTAAAATGTGTATGCTGATTTCCAAAGGAAAACTGTATCAATCTAGGTAGAATTAGCCAAAGTTGCCTTCATAAAAGTTGTAGTTCATCTTTATAGCTTTCCAACGCTATAAAGTATGTAAATTTTGGGTATCGGAGTGAAAAGATATGAGCATTATAAGTGAAGATGCTGCATAGGAAGTTTAAACATGACAATCATGGTGAATGATGAGAGTGTGTGTTTGTGACAGAGTAATTTGAGTTGAATTTTGGGAGTTTGATGCACCCAAATTGGTAATTGAATGTTCTAAGAGTGTTATTGCATTAGAAGAAGTGAAATTGGGAAATGATAAGTCAATACTCTTCCATCTAAGAACATCTTCCAAGTCATTTTTATCTATCAAACTCGGTTTCTCAACCCAATATATCAAAAGATCAATATATTCAAGGCAAATTGGATCTAAAGAACTAAAAGTTCTATTAAGAGTCATAGTAAACAAATAAAATTAAATTATTAAGAAATTACAAGAAATTATATTCGACTTAATATTAATAATAGTATACCTTTCTCGAAACTTTAAATTGTATGAAATGAATACCAAGTAGTTCAATCTTTTGTGTTACAACCTATTCCTTTTTATGGAATGGATGAATTCAAATACCACTTTCTTTGACACCCTATTGCACACACCTTGACTCAAAATTTGAATTGCAAACCTTTGCAATCATGGAATACCACTTCTAAATTGGTTTCAGTAAGCAATTATAAGACAACAAAGTTATATTATAAACAAAATAAAGTGGTGACTAATTTTCAACAAATAATGTAAGTGAAAAAATATATAACTTGATTAAGCTTGTCTCTTTAATGAATAACAATGAGCATCCTAAAATCACCATAAGCATCCTTATAAACCTCCATTTGTGAGCCTATGAGATCTTACATTTTCTCATAGACAACAATTGTTGTAATAGTTAACAACATTCCCCTATAAACTGTAGCTTTCTTTGTAAAACTTGGTCTAAAATAGACACAAGGATTTAAAATTACCCTAACGGTAAGTTGTCTTTCTCGTCTCTCATTGCTGACTGCAAGATAAGATGTGTACAAAGAGTACCTCATTTTCATATTAGCCATAATTTCTTCCTTTGCCTTATCCATGTCATTATAAAAGAAAATTATTATTGTCTTCTCATCACTATCAATAAGACAAAAGTACTCTTACCAAAGGCTCACAAACTCGAATTAAAAGTTGACATTGGGACCAAAACTTATGATCTTCAAGTATAATTTTAGAAACCTACAATCCAACATTATGATGAGATGTAACCCCCTTTTTGCTTGTAAACATTTTCCTTAACTCCTTCTTCATCATAACAAAACACTGAAGTGATAAGAAATTAGTCACAAATATTCTAATAGGAAGACATAAATTCCTACTATTGGTGAAATCCTTTATCATTAAATTCAAGAATCATACATGACTGCAGATGAACTTGATTATTTTTTTTACTTTTTGCACAGTCTTATCAATGATAGAAAAATATCTAGCATCTTATATATTTTTCAATATTAGGTCATTGCAATGTGCAGCATAAGGAATCTAATAAAAATATACCTGTTTTTGTAATCTTCTTTCAACTGCTTTGTAAGCAAAATCACTATCAGTAATGAATTAAGCAGTAGTGACCTAACCTCATTCATAACTTCGTCAAATATCTACAAAAGAGTATCAACATTTCTAACAAAGCCAAATGCATCAATAGACTTCAAAAACATTGTCCCCTTTGCAAATAAACCAATAAATTTATAATAGGCTCTTGTCTTTTATTTATCTAACCATCACATATGATTGAACACCCAAAAGTAGCCCAAGTCATTCTTCTTTCATCTAAATAACTATTTATTCATAAACAAAGCTACTCAAAAGTTTACCTCTGTAGTCATCAATTGAAGAAGCTTTGTATCTTGGATCGTAAGAGGTAATAACATCCACCATAGGCTGATAATAATAAAACTAAGCAGCATTGAATATTATACCTAAATCATACCACCATCTATTCATTCTTATGTCCACATTATGAGTCACCTCTTCAGATTATAAAGCACTACAGATTGAAGGTTGAGCTCTAAGAATTATTTGTAATGCCAAAAAATTAGACACTTATTTTCTTCTTTTCCTCACATTAGACACAACATTCCCTCCATGTTGGATTGGAATACCACTTTCAACATCCGTACTATCATCCTAACCACCAAAAAAGAAACTTTCACTACCAATTTTGTAATTCACTTGTTACCTTCTATCTTTCTCATATTGTTACTCTTCAAGTAAAGTGTTCGTTTTGTATTTCACATCATGATCTAAAGGTGACGAAGTTACGAAGCATATCTGAACTAGAGAGTTGAGAGTGGAGAGGAACCGGTGTGTGATAGTAGAGGAAAGGAGAGGTAGGGTAGTGGAAGACACAATGTGCAACAATGACAACAGAGGAGAGGAGAGAAGAGGCAGGGCCAAGAGAGAGAAATGGTATTCGACAACGAGAATAGAACATGCAGTAGGTCAACAAAGAGGAAGAGAATATAAGCTGATTATAGCGCTGAGGAGTGTGTGAGAGTCTATGAGAGAGGCTATAAATCTGTAATGATATGAGAGTGAGACTATGAGAGTCTACGAGAGGGGAAGACAACCCTAATAATTTTTTCCATTTCAATCCCCTAAGTTTTCAACTTTATGCTTTAGTCCTTACCAACTCGATTCTTAACTGGTACTAGTCGAATAGGCTAGTACCAACTAGTACTAAAGACTAATATGGTCCTAGTAAGTACTGCATCATTTTTATCTAGCGTTGGTCAATACGACACGGTACTTAAAACCCTAATTCTAAATAAACAAACCATTACACTTAATATGGTTTTAATCTTCAGTCATGTTTAAGAGAAAATCGAAGGCTTTTAATAAGTGGATATGTCCAAATCCCATGTCTGCCAGTGATTTCGGCGAGAAGCCTCCAAATTCGTCGATTGTTATGGTGAAGTCCTAATTTATATGATTTGGCAAAGGGAACACTTTTCACCCTAAGTTTTACACTAATCAAAAATTTTAACTCTTAACATTCTATAGTGAATAATTATAACTCTAACATTTAAAAAACGTTAAATTTTGATCTCATCCTAATGAAAAATTTAAACTCCTCTATTAAGTGTCAGTCAGTGCTGATTGGCATTTTTCAAAATATTTTTAATTGTTTTTGTGGGCCCCTATGCTAAGTAAATGTTGACATGATAAGGTGGGACTCACTTTTTTAAAAAAATAAAATATTAATTTATTTATAAATATGGGACCCAATTTTTTATTTAATTTATTTATAAATCTCACTCTCCTACCTCCTTCTTATTCCTCTTCTCTGGCAACTGCTTATTGTAATATTCTTCATCAATCATGTCATTGGGCGAGCTGAATTATAGAGTTCAATTCCTTCTTTTTATGCATAGTGTTGCTTTCATGCTTTGGTTTTTCTTAGACTTCGTTTTTTCTTAGTCTTCATATCTGAAATGGCATCATATATTTGTAATATCCACCCAGATTGTGTTTTTGTTTACCTGAGAAATTGAAAGAGTGTATTCCTTATATGATATAGCATATTATTGCTTACATGCATCAATTTCCTTATGCTTCATATCTGAAATGGCATCGTATCTTTATGATGTTCACCCCTAATCATGTTTCTTTTATTTAAGATAGGCGAAGAATGTGTTCCTTATTTTGGGATTTAAAATTTCGTCAATGTAATCTCAATTTTTCAGTTTCTTCCTTTTTCTTATAATCATGATAAGGTTCTCATTAATATTTAAGCATATGTGTAGGACAAAATCCAACCATAGTCGAAGCTTAGAAACATACATGTTCTATTTAATCCTAACTATGGGGACATCAAACTGGACCAGGTCTTTACTGTTTCTATCTTTTCATAGTAGGGAAATTTTTTCCAGAGCGCCAAAAAATTACATTTTTTCCAAAATCCCAAAAGAAAATGAGGGTGGTACTTGGTTAATGGGTTTGGGAAGGTATTAATGGGTAAGGAATGAAAAACGTTTGGTTGGTTATGTATGATCATTGTATGAACAGTTTTTTAATATCATACTTTTGAGGATTAATCGATACCCCTCACATATGGGAGGAATGATTTTCATTCCTTAGTAACAACCTTGTGACTACTACTTTTTTCTTTTTAATTAAATATAATTAATTAATTAATTATATTTTGCTCATTTTTAGTAATTAAATATAATTAATTAAAATATATTTAAATTTGATTTAAAACAAAATTTTAACAAATCTTTATTTCTCAATATTTTTAACAAACTAACCACCATTAACAGTAACGGTAATCGTTCCTTTCTTTTAACCAATCATCATAATTATAATAATTATGTTCATTCTCATTCTTCACGCATTCTCATTATTCATGCATTCTCGTTCTTATTACTATTCTCCTTTACCTACTGAATGTTTTGGATGACATCAATAGCTACAATATCCTGATCAATGTAAAGTTCCATGTTGTAGGTTTAACTATTTGTCAATAATGCTTACAAACTATCTCAACAATGGGGCAACATTCCTGTCATAATTGGTGATCTTAATAGCCATCTACAGGCTTGATAATGCCATCGTTATTGGGTTTTTTTGATTTTTTTATTACAACGGAGAAGAAAAACAAGGCAGATTATATAACTCTACGAGGGAAGCTAGTCCAAATCATATCCTCTATAAGGAACGAGGCGCACCCTATAGGTGCATTATCAAAAGTGGTAGTCCCGAATCCGGAGTTAAATCGCAAAGTTGGCAAGCCAATCGGCGCATCGATTTGCCACTCTGTAGATATGGCAGGGAAGGACGACTTAGTTTCGGGTAAATAACTCGTTGAAGCCCAAGATGAGGGGGTTGAGCGACGTTGTCCTATTGGTTGTGTCGGAATGTAGATTATATTTATGCCACTTTATTATACTCAACTCAAACTTCTCTTTGGAAGAGTGTTGTGTACTAGTTTCTGGCATCACTTGAGGTGAGCTTTTGATAACTAGAAAACATAAAGGTCTTTTTCTTAACCACTTTCTTTTGTTGACTTGTAATTTCTTTGTTTTCAATTTCATGTTGGCAGTTAGACATCTTACAATAGGACCGTAGAAATATATCTGGGAAGCTTAAATATTCACTGCACAGCAAAGACAAGAATTATAAAGCATGTCCATGCAGACCATTAAGATTTGTAAGCATTGGCTCCATTGTGATTGTATGCTGAAAGGAAATGCAGTTAAAAACATGGTCAGCATACCTAGCTCATATGGGAAAAGAAAAGAGGTGTTCTTGAAAGATTAAACAAATATGTCCAACGTACGACAACCTATATTCTTTCAGGGCCAGGGGTCATGAAAATGTACTCATGGATGGTACTTCTAGTGTTTCTTTTTCCTTTTAAATAATCAGCTAAGGTGCAAAATGACGAAAATGATGATGTCTGTTAAGCAGTGTTTATAATTCTACATCAAGAATATTGCTACATAGATGGAGTAATAAGACTTGCTGCTGGCACTGGCAGTGAAGGCATCACCCGACTTCAGCACCAATTAAAGCTTTCTAGTGCATGCTTGGGAGTTCATGTAAGTCCCTGTTTGTACTTTGAGCTATATTTCTTAATCCTAGCAAGAGTAGTTGCTGCATTTTTGTGACACTTTCGATGACCAATTTCGATGCACGTTAACGCCCTCGTTTAGTAAGCTGCCAATCAGCTAGCTATTTCTTTAGCTGATTCGATTGGCAGCTTACTTTAAATGTTGTTTGGAGAACAAAAGCAGCATTGGTTGTTTGCAATGTTTTAAAAACCGGACCGGATATCAAACCGGTCGCAGAAAAGGTTTAAGGTTTAGAGGTTCAACCGGTAGTGAACCGCTATAAAACCGGTATATAATAAATA
>JANKOD010000005.1:26062863-26073302 GCA_026284645.1 Erythroxylum acuminatum | reverse complement strand
TTTATAAACTAGTATTCATTTTATATATTTTACTTATTAAATCAAATTTTATATCATATTTATATATTTTAAAATATATTTTAAATTTAATTATATTTATTAATAATTATTTATTAATTTTATAAATTAAATTAAAATTGTTATTATTATTTATTATTATAATTTTAAAAAAAGAGTTAAAAATATATAGGTATAATATAACAATAAACTATTTTGTAATTTAAAAAATTAAAAATTATTTAATAAATTTTAAAAATTATATAAAATAATATCCGATATTAACTATTATTGATACAGTAGCAGAATCTAATTTAGTATCAAATCCAGTAAGAAATTCGTAATATTGTTATTTACTTTCAAATAATCGAATTAAAATTATCGAATGGTGTAAAACTTAAAATGAAAAGTGGTCCTTTTACCTATGCAATTTATGTATACACGCATAGGGACGCATAGGGAGAGAAAAGAGGAGGAGGAGGAAGAACGATTAAGTTGAGAGTGAGGAAAATGGGATCGGAACCAACACTCCCAAAATGGGCATCCAAGCCTTGCATTATGGGCATCGATGAAGCTGGTCGTGGTCCTGTTCTTGGTTTGCTCTTCTACACTACTCTCTCTCTCTCTCTCTATATATATATATATCTTGACCCAATTCGTTATCTGTGTTCATTTAAACAAAAGTTCGATTATCTTTCCTTCTGGGCACTCTGAAAGTTTATTCATTTGGTGGGTCGGGAAATTGGTTTACGTCAGGGCCCATGGTGTACGGATGCTTGTACTGTGCCTGCTCTTATGCCGAGACTCTTTCTACCTTGAATTTTGCAGGTCTCACATTTTCATCTTATTGGGTTTTATATATTTTGCACAAATTTGTTAGACTTTAGCTCCTGAATCCATTTCAGTATTCGTGTTGTGAATGATCCTAAATTTACTGTCTGTTAACATACTTTAGTGAGTAAAAAGAATGTAGAAGAAGCATTCAAGTTGCAGGATTTGTCATCTTCATTTTTGTTGCAGTTGAATTTTTAGTAAATTCATTCTGCCTGATACCTCATATAACGTTAAGTTAGGATTGTAAGATGTTGGATCTGAAGAGCCTACTTTCATGGGAGATCTACTTCATGAGCCTAGTGAGGGAACATACTCGTCGGCGTTAAGATTACACTCTAACCTAAAACCTTAAGACATTAGGTTTATGAATCATTTCTATTTATATGCCCCTCACCAGTTACATCTCTTTCCAATGTGAGATTCCCACTCACACTTGAAATCCCAACATAAGATACATTGCTGTCTATCCGTATTTTCCCTCTTTATTAGACATTGGTTCTCTTCATGTGCAGGACATTGTGATGCTAGTGACTTGTTCAATGATTCTTTTCACTCGACCCTTCTTTAACAATCTGGTGGAATTTTAATGTGAAACGTTGAACTTAGATGCCTTTGTTTCGCATCTTTCAATCTGTTCCTTAAGCTTGTTACCTTTGAAAATTTCCAAAAGAAAAATTGAGGGCACGCATCTGTTAGACCAATTCCAATCCTCCTCCAAAGTGAAGGAAAAACGCCAAGATGGAGGAAAAACTGGCTCCAATCTAGGGCTTTTTTTCCTCCATTTTGGAGAGGAGCTACAGTGGCACACCAAATTTTGAGCTGGATTGGATCCTTTTTTCCTCCATTTTGAAGGAGGATTGGAGTTGGTCTTATTAGCTTTAGGGGTGAAATTTGCAACTTCATTCTAATCGTCAAGGAAAAGATGTGGTTCCCCAAAGTTTGGCCATGCATTCCAAAGATTGGATTAGATAATGGACCATGTGTTCTTCCGTAATGTGGTTCAGAAATAAGTAATGATTAAAAAGTTTGGGGTCTTATATGCATCACATGTTCAATTTCTGTTCTTCTGTCTGCAGATTCAAAGACATTAAAAGAAGAGAAAAGGGAGGAGTTATTTGAAATTTTAAAAGCTGATGAATCAATTGGATGGGCTGTGGATGTCATTGATCCAAGGGAGCTGTCTGCTAAAATGCTGAAGAAGTTAGTGGAATACATATTGTCTTTTTTCATAATCTAGTAAGTTTTTTCGTATGTATGATTCTCTTTATTTGCTCTTATCAGGATTAAGGTAAATTTAAATGAGATATCACACGAATCTGCCATTGGTCTTGTCAATAGAGTGCTAAACATGGGAGTACTTTTAACTGAGGTATAACTATTTCATCTTGCAAGAAAAGTTTCTTACCTATTACATGTTTGTGCTTCAGATATGGGAATTTCAATCTTGACGATGGATAGTGATACTTGATGCTTACTACGAACAAGGCCAAGATGGCCTTCCACGTTGAGATTTTAGTTATTCAACGAGGAATTACATATTCATGAAAAAACGGACTAGCTACCGGAAATGCAAATGGTTTTGAAATGCCTTCATATGATTAGTAAAATTATCTTATTGCATTAAGAAATATGGACGGATTATTTGAAGTTTCAGATTGTTTATGGAAATTGGTAACTTTCTCCACATTTAACTTTGCATTTCTACGTAACAAAGCCACTGGAAATTATTGTCATGACTAAGCCGTAACTACCGTATTTAATATAAATCATCTTTAGGTGACTTGAAACATAACACGGAATTGTTATGGATGTTAAACATGAATGCATGTTAAAATTGTTCAGGTTTATCTGGATACTGTGGGAGATGCTGAGAAGTATAGGGTAAAATTATCTGGAAGATTTCCTTCAATAAAATTTGTTGTTTCAAAGAAAGCTGACAGTCTTTATCCAGTTGTTAGTGGAGCAAGCATAGTCGCAAAGGTATGGACTTCAGCTTTTCCAAATGCCCTTCTGCATAACTAATAGTATTGAAAGTTTATTTTAATGTCGATAACTAATTCTGTTGGATTTTTATTTTGGTGGCATATATGCTATTATATTGATTTGAAGTTAAGAAGTTTTTATCTTGTAAACTGCTCTCAATCTGAGCCCTTCTACTCACCTTTGTATCATGAACCCATCTAAGCAGGTCACAAGAGACCGAGCCTTAAGAGAATGGGTGCATGATGAAACAGCTGAAGGCATGAAAAGAAACTTTGGTTCTGGATACCCGGGAGGTTAGAAGCGCTGAACTGATGTTGATCCTTTTTGGTCTTAACTTTGAACAATTCTATTATATGTGAAATATGGTTGAATTTATGTGCTTAGATCCTGAAACTAAAGCCTGGCTGGAGCAGCACAAACACGCAGTTTTTGGTTTCCCATCTTTGGTTCGCTTCAGTTGGGGCACATGCAATTCTCATTTCAAGGACATAGTTGAAGTCTTGTGGTCAGTCCATGTACTTTTATTCAAAGCTGCAACTCTCGTGCCAGTTAAATGCATCTTGGGTACCTTTGTAGTGTGTAGTTGCTTATTTATGTCTGCTAAGTTTGTAGGCATGCTTATGCCACTATATCCAGCTAGCGGATATGCAAGTATATCCAAAAAGTTGAGCATTTTAGGATTGGTTATCTCATATGTTTATCATTTGTGGCATCAATATGGAACTTGATCTGAATTCTGTGAGATAAAGAGTCCCAATATGCATCACCTCCATGTTTAGGGAAATATTGTATGCACTTTTCTGCATATTTGGGCATCATTTTTGTTTATCATCCTTGAATCTGAGAGGAGTTCGTCGTGCATAGAACTATGGTACCCTTGTTATCGTGAGTGGATTGCTATTATCAACTCTTTACAAACTTAAATTGGCTCACTTCTAGGTAATTTGGAAGCTTCAGCTTATAAGCTGTTTTATAATCTCTTCACATTTAAAAGAGATGCCAGATGTTTCATTAGTTGATTGGGAAAGATGCATTTTATGTAGCAATTGCATGATCGTCACCCAGATATGGAACAGATTTCCGATGATCTTTTGAATGCATGCTATAAAATGTTATTTAAGCTTTGTGTTGTTTTCCTATGCATATGCTTCATGAGAGATGAAAGCTAATTATGTCCAGGTTGACTTGGTTATAATTTTTGGAGTCTCTTACCCCTGTAATTGTAGGGAGCCTGAGACAATAGATGAAGATGGATGTGGCAGTGGCAGTGGCAAGCGGCAACTGAAATTGAGTAGTCTAGGCATTTCAACTTCCAAGAGGAAGATAGAAGAGATTGAATCAAGTGGCAAGGGACGGTGCAAATTTTTTCAGTCACGTAAACTTGAGCAACTTGCTCATTTCTAGCTATGTATTGTTTCACACATTCCCTTTAATAGCACTGCTTTGTAGGTAGCTTGCTTAATCATCAGCTGCATTCCGTCGTAGGTAAGTGGCGCAATCCAAGATAGTATATATATGCTACAAGTTTAACTTTGTCGATCTTTACACACAAAGCATACCTTGAAAGATAGCAGCTTATATAACAAGCACAATCCAAATGTGTACAAACGCCAACAACTTAAAGTTGAGAATTAATAAATATTAGTGTGTGGATGCACAGTGAGAGAGGTCAAGGTGATCAAAACCACGGTGAGAAAGTATGTGAAGTTTTTGCTGCTGCTGGCGGCACCACGGTGGCTATGGTGGTGGTTATTATTTGCAGCACCTGCTATGATCACGGGAATAGCTGCATTACCTCCTGGCATGTTTTGGTTATTATTTCCGTTCTCAGTTGATCCACCATCACGGCTACCTTGGCCACCACCTCCACGTGCCAGTTTCATATCATTGACATTAAGCTCCTTCCATGTACCTCCATAAATAGTCAAGGATATGCAAATGAATACGGTAATAAACCTTACGTTTTTTAGCATATTAAAATATATCAAGAAGGTAGATCAAGCACAAAAGTTACTGGTTGTTGTCAGACACTTCTACTGATCAAGGATGGTACAGATGCTTACAGAGACCCTTTGATTCTTAGAGAACAGACCATCATACGAAAACGATGTGAGAATGCTTCAACGAAACCATATTATAAGAGTTTTATGATATGATTGACATAAAATAATGAGAATCACAAAAACTTGAATAGTCTGATTTCACACTGCCGACTGATTCCTGGCTTGTCCAATCACTTATATTTGTTCCTTTTTTAAAAAGGTATCACCAGGCAGACATTTCTGTTTAAAATCTTAGATCTTTCACATTTAAGGTATCGAGACTGTCATACCAGTACAATAAGACGACAGTGAAAGTCGTAACCATTAATTAATTTTTCAAAAGGTTGCTCATTTTATGCTAATACTTTAGCATAAGAGATTGAGTAGTATTAAAGGCATCTGATTCTCCACTTTCCCATTTTCTTCTTTATGCTGCTCTCTTCATCGTTTTTTATGGAAGATATATAAGAACTCAAAAAAGTGCAAAACAAGTGATATGATCTCCAACTTTTGAGTTCATCTTCAAACAATTAGAAAATTGTTTATAATTATGAAGAGAAAAAGAAATTCAAACTTCCCTTGTTTTATAGCCAACCCGATTTCTCATCTTTTCAATATTTGATTGAATTTTACCACCAAACAGTCTTTTTCAGCTCATGTTAAACCTTTTTTTGACTACGGAGCAAGTTTCTCTGCGGATCATTTTGCATGTTACCTGTTCACTCATATGAGATGAAGTTGTCAATAGTATCTTTACACAGGTTATCCCTTTCATGCCTATAAGGCCCTATACCAAAAACTCTCACATGTTACAAGCGAAAAGTTAGTTATGTGATTTGTATCCTGAGATGGAATATGATTCACAGCTTGAAAGGGTTAAACAAAGGGAGATAAAGCCCAAGCCAAAAGGGGAAAAGAAGGATACCTGAGAGCAGGGATCTCTGGAGTGAAGAAGAAGAGGCAAAAAGATACAAGCAGTTGATGAAAACCAGGAACAACCCCAACTTTTTGCTTCCCATTTGTCTCTTCTCTTTGTAATGCATGAAACATGAGCTTCTAGACCTTATTAACTGATTGCTCACTGCATCTTATAGCTTTGAACTGATCTAAGATGCCTATACATGGAATCCTTAAAGAAACCTTATCAGTTTGGTTAACTTTATGAGTCATAAAAGATTAAAAGTAGTCTGTTTTAATTTTTTAAGGCTGAGAATCTTTTGAACACGGTTTTGCACGTCAGTGGGGTCGGTTCATGGGACACATAAAAAGGTTTACGACACCTTTTTTTTCTTGATATGAAGTTAGTGGGGCTTAAGATCAATTATTGAGTGGTAATTTGTCACTACTCACTAGCTAATTAACCATAATTTTCGATAACCATTTGCTTTACGAATTCGAATTCTAATTTCTCAAATCTTCAAGCTTTAATTCTTTCAGGTTGCTTTGTAAATTAGAAACCCAAGAAAGCAAAATGATTCATCGCTTCAACAAAAGTTTTATTGATTCCAGAAAAAAGTGAGCCGATAAAAAATAAGCACGTAGCTGATCTTTTGCAGAAATTGATGTTACGCTTCAAAAAAAACCGACCTGGTTTTCTTCTAGCTGTCTTTGCTTCTACAATGAAGACTTGCATGCATTTATTAGTTGCTTCACTACTTCCCTCATTGTGGGTCTCTTCCCAGGCTCTCTTTCAGTGCATCTCAAAGCCACCAATAGCACATTACTGACTTGATATTTGACACTGGGACCCAAGAATTCCTGTGCCAGACCTGAATCAACAATCTCATTGATATCTTCTGCATTGTTCCATATACACCTAACCCACCCTACAATGTCAGTGCCCTCCTCAAATGACGGATCCAATGCCTTTCTTCTTGTCATCAGTTCAAGCAGCACAACACCGAAACCATATACATCAGACTCCTTGCTCTTTGTTTTCGTGAATGCATTTTCTGTCAAAGCAACAACCATACTTTTAGTGTCAGATAACAGAATACATGAGACCTATTTGAGGAATGTGTGAATAAGAAGTTACCTGGTGCAATATATCCAACTGTACCAACAACTGCGATGGATTGTGTCCAAGTAGAAGCATGATCCAAAAGCTTGGCAATACCAAAGTCAGAGATATGAGGCTCCATGTCAAAGTCTAAAAGAATGTTCTCTGGCTTTATATCTCGGTGCACTATGGGAGGATCACAATCATAATGGAGATATTCCAATCCATGAGCAGTTCCAATGGCTATTTTATAACGGACACTCCATTCTAGTGTTGGTAAAGGATTTGTTCCATGTAAAACATCATGAAGGCTTCCATTTGGCATGTACCTGTACAGGATTAAACCATAATCATTTTTCAACCAGAAGTCTTCTAAATTAGTAAGATTTCGGTGCTTAATTTTTCCAATGGTTTGAATTTCTTTCATCATAGTCTTTTCTGCTCCTTTATGGCCAGTAAACACAATCTTCTTCACTGCAAACTGTTTGTCTGCACTCAAAGTAGCCCTATAAACTGTTCCGTGGGCTCCTCTTGCGATGACATATCTGCTGCTTAGGTTTTCAGTAGCTTCCATCACTTTGCTAAGTAAGCAAGCTGGTCCTTCTTGAGCAGCAATCTCAATATCCAGCTTGGCTGTTCTGTGTGACACATACACGTAAACCAGTACAAGAAGAACAAGAGAAATAACAAGTGATGCAAGGGCAACACTCACAATTTCCCCTTTAGTAAGGCCCTTCCCATGGCTTGATATATTTTCACATCGCTTGAAACTTTTGTTAGCAGTGCATGATATGCCACCTGATGGAAGACATTGGACACATAAGCCAGGATTGTGCAAGAATGATGCCGGAGATGAGTCAAGTAAGGTCAAAAGTGTTTCTGGTATTGGACCACTGAAAAGATTGTTTGAGATATTTATCTGAATCCAGACATGAGTTCCACCAAGAGCTGCTAATGTTCCTGTCAGATTGTTGTTAGATATATCAAGCCGTTCTAAATAGTTCAAGTCTCCCATACTGGAAGGAATCTCACCACTCAATCCATTGTTGCTAAGGTTCAATCCATATCGCAGATTTCTCAGTGAACCAAGTGATGAAGGGATTTCACCTCCAAACAAATTTCCACCAATATCTAGCTCTGTAAGCTTTTCAAGCTCTGACAGAAAAGAAGGAATGCCGCCAGTAAAATGATTTTCACTTAAAATGAAAGTGGATAAAGATTTCCAGTTCCTCAAAGCCAATGGTACAGAACCCTTCAATGAATTAAAACCCACATCAAACTTGTCCAGTTTCAAGCAAGTTGCCAATTGACCTGGAAGAGAGCCTACCAATTGGTTATGTGAAAGATTCAAGGTCACTAGCGCATCAAGATTGCCTAGTTCTGGAGGTATAACACCAGTAAGCTTGTTCATGGACAGATCAATAGAAGTGAGGTTGGTGCAGTCCGTGAGGCTTGGTGGAATCGGACCTGTGATATTATTTTTGCTGATGTCCATATGAGAAAGGTTTGAATTCATTGCAAAATCTGGAAGTGGCCCTGATAGCCTGTTCTCATTCAGGTTCAGTCGCCAGAGAGATGAACAGCTGCCTACGTCAGGAGGAATGCTGCCTTGAAGTTCATTTCTGCCCAAATTCAGAACCCTCAATTGGTTACCAGAGCATAACTTCGGTGGAATTTCACCAGTGAACTTATTATTGGTGAAGTCAAGCTGCAATAAGCTGCTGTTAATACCTAAACTCTGGGGTATGACACCAGAAAACCGATTTTGATACAAGGATATATTCTTTAGTTGCTTCAACTCAGTGATATCAAGAGGCAGTTCACCAGAAAGACTGTTATTATAGACAATAAGGTACTTAAGGTTAGGAATCTTCCAAATACTGTTGGGAATCTCACCACTCAAATGATTGCTAAACAATTCAAGGTCCTCTAACATAATTAGTTCTCCTAGTTCGCTTGGAATATCTCCTTCGAGTTGGTTTGTATATAACAGTAACTGAGTCAAGGATTTGCAATTTCCAAGTTCTGGAGGAATCCTACCAGACAACTGATTTTCGGAGAGGTCAAGTTTAGAAAGCTTATCTAGGAGGCCAAAGGAAGATGGAATGGACCCTGTCAAGTTGCTTTGGACAATAGCCAAAGTTGTTAAGCTACTACAGTTGCCCAAATCTGGCGGAATGCCCCCTCTAAAGCCATTGTATGACAAATCTAGGGTAGTCAAATTCTTGCAGTTTCCAAAACCTAAAGGAATACTACCCTCAAGGTTATTAGGACCTATGTACAAGTCAACAATACTTTCAAGATGTGTCAGAGTCTTGGGCAAAGAACCAACCAATTGGTTGTCCTCCAAATAGAGCCCTTGCAGTTTCCTACAGTTCCCAATGGACTCGGGAATTGTACCAGATAACTGGTTACCGTATAACCATAGCTGCAAAACGTTCGTCAAGTTACCAACATTGCTAGGAATTGAACCATTGAGTTTGTTATCCTGCAAATAAACATTTTGTAAACCCGAAAGCTGAAACAATGAATCAGGTATTTCACCAGACAGTGAATTGGAATACAGCCCCAAGTTAAACAAGTTCCGCAGATACTTGAAGCTCTGAGGTATTCCCCCAGTGAAGCTATTTATCGACAAGTCCAGGTACTCAAGTAGAGTGCAACTACCCAAGTCTGAAGGTATTTCTCCTGAAAAATCGTTGTAACTCAAATCTACCGTCTGCAAACGATTTAACCGACCAATTTCTGGTCCCAGCTGGCCAGAAATTGCATACCCGGAAAGGTTTAATCTGAGCACATGTTGGAAGCTAGAGTCACATCCAACGCCGACCCAGGAACATGGATTTGAGTGTGACGCATTCCAACTTGAAGATATAGGAGGCACAGAACTCCAGCGCCTCAAAAGCGAAAGAAGGGCCAACCCATCAGAGTTGAGACCAGACACAGCAGATAAACATGCGAAGGAGCAACATAACAGCAAGAAATGACACCGACCATATTTCATACTTGCGGAACTTTGTTGGGGCGCAAGGGAACGTAAAGAGAAGCTTGCGGAGTAGAGTTTGGAGCAAGGAAGCATTACGCAGCTATATTAGGACAACACAGATTTTCGACATTCGAGACACAGAAGCAGGTTGTGAAGTAAGTTGGCAGCTATACAATTGACACTGTTTATAATATAAAACAGGTGTGAATGAAACGAAATGAATGTCTTAACAATTTCAACGGGGCGTTTGGAACCTGACACGTTCATGCTTCTGACCCTGGTGCTTGGTCGTGACTAGACTAAGACTAGACCAGACTATGTGTTATTTAAGGAAAAAAAGAAAGAAAGAAAAGCCAGCTAGATTTCAAACTACGGCTATTTTTTGGAAAGCCAACAATGCCAGTAAAATGGTTAAAGCTATATTTAATTATTTGGGAACACGGAGCAATGTTCTGAATACCGTATCGGACTTGGTACCGGATTGGACTCTGGAACGGAACTGTACCGGTACCGGTCGGTATCGATACCGTTTCGGGATATTATAAAATAGTCCCTAAACTTTTTAAAAATTGCAAAATAGTCCATATTGATACATTAT
>JANKOD010000005.1:26045835-26056510 GCA_026284645.1 Erythroxylum acuminatum | reverse complement strand
TAAACTAGTAAAGTATACAGTACAATTGTATAATATACCAATATGGACTATTTTGCAATTTTTAAAAATTTTAGGGACCATTTCATAAATTTTTTAAAAAATTCGAAACGGTATCCAATACCAATCGGTACCGGTACAGTTCCGTTCCAGAATTCAATCCGATACATAACCCAGTACGGTATTCATAACTTTGCTTACAAGAGAATGAATCAAGGAAATTCATATTTTAGTAGCTCTATTTCATGTTCAAAACTAATCAATTTAATATTTGAGGACAAATATTTCAATTAAAATAAAATGCAATGTGGAAGATTATTTCTCAACAAGGAAGGTTGATAGGGAAATGACTAATGCCATTAGTTCTATAACTTTCCTAACTCTTAGGTGACCATTATGAATACATTAGTCTCAAATTATGCCCTATGGACATAAACTTAAGATCCTTAAGAAGGGAGAGGTACAAACCTTTTAAATTTGATACTTATCTTTCCTCTTGTATATGATTTGAAGTAGTAGTTTTAAAGGAATTCTTCTCACCCAGGCAAGGTCACTCTCTTACATGTGTGTAATGAAACTAAAAGCCATCAAAATATTGTTAAAGTTAATAAACTTTAAACTCTAGGGATTATAATTATTGAGATAATTTACCATAAGTTTCATTGTCTTTATGAATTGAAGTGTTTAGGCAATTGGCCATAGGTTTTGATGACTAAGTTGAATTCAATTTATTTTATGAAATTGGAGAATGGATATTTGATTTACATCAGAACCCTTTTTATATTAAGTAAAATGTGATTTCTTTTGAGTATTTTCATTATCCTACACATATAAAAATGAAATAATTGTGAATAATTGAGCATTAAATAATTTTACTTCACTGGCTTTATATAAATAAAAAGGTTGGAATTAAAGAGTGGTGATAGTGGGCCTTTAAGATAGTGAACTAGTTGAGTAACCAGGCATATTCATAACAAGGTGTTTAATATCATATCAAAAGTCTAGGTGACTTTTCAAACAAGCTTCTAAATGCTCTTTTTTTAAATTTTTTTGAAGTTTTGTTTTATGTTAATAAGAGGCATGGATGTGTTGGATAGTTAACATATCTCTTTCTTGAATGTTCATTTTATTCATTGAGTTGAATTTTGTGAATCAGGTTGAAGTTTGAAGAACTGTAAGGTGAATTGAGTTACTTTATGAGCTTTGCATTTGAATGAGTGGTGGAGAATATTGATCGATATATTTGATTTTTTAATTTTTTTTTGTAGAATTGCCTCTTATTTGAGTTAGGATAATTAAATTGATTTACTTAAGGACAAGTGACTGATTAAGTGTGCAAAATTTTGATATGTGCTAAATAGATTTATTTTAGCATGATTTGAATGCATTTACTTGTATTTTGGATATTTTCATAAGATTTGATACTTAAAATGATTCAAATTTTATTTTAAGTCTTTTTTGGCCTCTTAAAGGAAAAGGAAAGAATTTAGAGATGATCTAAGTCATTTTGGTGCAACTTTGGCAGAATTTAAAGAAAGGACTCAGAACACATAGCAACACGATAACATGTTACTAGTCATATTTCAACATATCCTATTCTATTTCTCAAGAAGATTTACACTAAGGAAACACGATACCAACATGTCCCGTATTTAGGTTGTGTTCAAAATAGGGACATTTTGTTTCTCCGAATGCATGCGATATGTTTCCATGTTTAGGCTATGTTCACATCCTCGTGTTAGCATTAATTAATTACATAAAAGCTCTAGAATGGAAGGTAAAGTAACACAGAGCCAAACAAGGTCTATAGTTAGGGTTGTATAAGGCTTAAAATTTAGGGTTTTGCATTACTAAAAGGGAGACGACTAAAAACAGAAAGGGATGTAATGTCAAATCAGTTTTTGACAAAAAAGAGTTTATTATAAGCTAAATTAAGCAGTTGGAAATCAACAGGAAAGACACTTAAAAAAAAGAACAAGATATCTATCAAGACTCAACAAGAATTTAAAGATTTAAGAACTATAAAGATGTTTTTCTTTATCTTTTATTCTTTCTTCTTTTATGTGATTTTCCATTGTCTTATCATTAACAAATTAGGATATAGATTTAGATGAGATGGACATTAGGATTTAATGTTTTGATTTAATGAACTTCTAGTTTTCTTGATATTTGTTCATACTCTAATATTGTGTTGAATTGAAGAAACGAAAGTTGAAGATTCAATAATTGGATTAATACCATGAGATTCAAAGATGATGCATATGTTTCGATCACAACAAGAATAATGAATGGGTTGTTCGGGAGAGAACTATATGATCTTTCTGAGTTAGTATGAAACCTATCATGAGAGTTCACGAATCAAATTATTGCATTCTTATGTTGTTTTGATTAGAAAGAAAACATGGACTAATTGGATCATTATCTGAGATAGCAGGAGGCTACTCCAAGGTCCTTGCTCACTCTGTTTCACAATTTTGGTCGCTCTCATCCCAATGTTTTATCTTCTCTTTTTCTCCCTCCTCCTCATCTTCACGCTTACCCTAGCAATACACTGAGCATCAGAATCTACCAGTTTCTCCTCTCTCCATCTCTGCCAACTGGACATCGAAACTTTGAGCAAATATCCAACTAGATAGCATTGCTTACCACACTTAAGGCTATCATGTCACTCCCACCAAACAAAAGCAAATGTTAACTTGTCATGTCCAACAAACCAAAACCCAGGAAACAGTGCAAAACTCTCTTTGGGTTTGGAAAATGGAGCCATGTGCGAGCTCAAAGTCACGCTGACAATGATGCTTTTACTTGAAGCATTAAGACGCATCAACTGTATGATTGGTATGGATTGCTAACACAAAATCACATGCAACTGCGTTTTTGTTGAGCTTTGCTGCAAGTTGAGCTAGCCAATGTCAGAATAGAGTACAACCACTTAAAAAGTACAAGGCATAAGAATGATCATATCAATCATAAGTTAATTAAGGATGCTAATGACTTCTTTTCTGTAACAATTTGACTGCGATTATCTTAGCACGCATTAGGTAGAGCTACACAACTTGCATTCATTGCTCGTTCCTCCTTGGAGAAGATAGTCGATGCTTAGACCATTCTTTTAAGCTTTTGCGGTGGAGTTCGTTCAGACGAATATAAGGGCGTCGTTCTTTGATGAACTCTTCAGCCTTTTTCCAATCTTCCACTACACCCAAAGCCACCAACAGTGCACACATGAGAGCAACACTTCTTCCATGCCCTAAAGGAACAATAAGATCATTTCAGGTTAAAAAGAAAAGGAAGCTCATGTGTATAGATCATTCCAAGGGGAAATATAAATCTTTTGTAGACCTCTAATCAGATTTTATTAACAAAATGGCATGTGCAAAAGCGTCCAAAGAGTACTTTTAAGAGCCACACAAAGAAATATTTGAAGAGTTGACACTCATTTGACCTTCTCCCTTGCACGTTATTTCCATAAATTAATATAGCCCTGAATCAAATGCATTCAATGACCCATCCTACAATAATTAATACTTTTTTAACATTCTTTCTCCAGTTTACTTGCGTAGATTTTGATGGTCTGACATTTTGATGTAAATCAGATGTCAATTAAGTTATTTTAACACAAGTTGCATGATGGAGAAGCAATGCTCGTGGACTTATCTTTGAAGGCACACATGCAGGGGCATAGCTTGCAACATCTAAGTACAATTAAACTAGACTCCCATTTGGAATATTCACTTGGGTCGCACAGCATATTCAAAAGTCAGAATAGAATACAAGCCTACAGAATCAGGGGACGATAAATTAAAAGATATGTTGATCCCATGCAAGACTCGTATACAAAGAAAGCTCAAACACTATTTATCCATAACCAACAATCCAGTATCTTTGCCTTCCCCCAAGAATCCTTTATTTTTCTTTGCATATTCAAACTGGAGTTCACTGATTACCACTTGATTAAGCAATGATATCCCTCAAATAATGTAGAATGATTTTATAAGCTTGTGTGTCTGTTACTAAATACATTTTTCCATCCACATTGAAGGTAGTAGACAAATGCTTATCAAACTTACTTTGCCACAAATGAGACTCACTAGGTCTACACATCATTACATCGCAGTGGGAACTATACGTAATGACACTTTTCCAGTTTATTGCAATTGAAATGGAACCTAATGCAAAATCCTTTCCAATTATTTGCTAGCGTGCCTAACAAAATGACAACGTCTGATAAGCAAATCCTGAACAAAATCTAGTCCTATTTGACTGAAAAATCAGAACTAAGGACCGAACTAAGATCAACCACTGCAAAATTCAAAAAGACGCATCATGAATTCCAACTCCATACAAATTACTTCTCAGACACATCGCAATACAGCCATGATGATTTTGCTTCAACCTAGTCATATTTTTCCCTCTTTTATAGAGATTAACCTAAATCAGAACACTTGATAACGTGGCAATAGATAAATATAAAGAACCTAATTAATGATCCAGAAAGACGTGAAACCTATAGCTCCAGAGCTTTCAATTTGTTTGATTATCAAAAACGGAAAATATGTATTGAAGAGCCATAAAACACTAATATCATACCATAAGCACAATGAATAAAAATAGGCCTGTCTTGAGATCTCTTCCTGCAAGCCCACTTAACTGCAGATTCAATCTCCCCTGGTTGAGGTGCTCTGGTATCCCAAGTTGGAACACACAAATAAGAATGCCCCTTAAACTCTGCTTTTCTTGGGAATTCACAGGTGCAGTCTATAATTGCAGGATTACCAGGTGGCAACTTATCGGACGAATAAGGCCACCCACCAACATACAGACCCTCAGAAATCTGTGTGTAAGGCTCCTCACCGCTTGTGAACCTTCTAAGGAATGAAAAGATCCTAACAAAATACAAGTATGGACTGAACATGATAATCGACCAAACTGGGAAACTCCCATCTGGGTTTTTCCCCAACAGCATGGGGAGATCGATAAAAGGATGAGCAGCTATGGATATTAGGACACTAACCAACGACGCATACAACAAGGGCATTGACAAAAAGGTGAAACCAAAGCTTCTAAGGTAGGTAAAAATGAGGAACAGCGCTGTTGCTTTCAGTCCCATTAAGATTGATAAACCCAATCCCATGTTTGGATTTGATCCAAATTTTACAAGGATGAGACCTGAAACTGGAGATACCAGTTGAGTTCAAGAATCCCCTCTTACTTGGGATTCAAAATTTAACGCACTAAATCAATGAGAAGTGATTAGAGAACAAAAGAGACGCTCCCAAGAGATGAATTTGAATAACGAAAATAGCCACTTACAGAAGAGGAAATGGATCACCTTTGGTTGAAGACTTAAAGAAAGGAATCTGTACGATACCTTATTCGTTATTAATGTCGAGGTTTGCAATGGAGGAAGGCAAACCAAGAGACGATGAAACTATAGAAAAAAGAGAAACTAGTTTGCACATACTAGATGAGAAGAAAATTGGATAAATGAATTGAAGATCGGGTTGATGATTGGAAAATATCAAGCTGAACAATCAGCTAGGAGCAATTCAAGATCAAGACTCAACCCGATGCATTGACCCGACTCATTTCAACCCACCCTCTCCGTTTCATAAATCGATAGTTTTATAAAGAAATTTAGATAAATATAAAATCACAGATTCACACAAACTCACTTCCTATAAATTTCTTTTTACGCGAGTGTGAAATATGTGGAGGCCGGCCTTACCTAAGCCAACAGGACACGACAAGTGAGACGACACGTTTACCGCGTTGATGGATTTGCCTTAATTAACGTGGTTGATTATTGATGAATGCACATCAAATTTTATATTAGCAACGTTCTTTGTATAAAAACATTAATTAAAAAAGATTTAGGAAAAAAAGAATGATACGGTACTTTGTATAACACCACAAATAATCATTTAACTGAATTTAGTTTGTAAAATAAGAACAGCAAAAAAGAAAATTTGAATTTAATTTACTTGATTCAAACACTTTGATCTTATAAATATTAGTAAAATAAGAATTATACAATAAGATTAAATGATCAAACACATCTTAGAATATGACCTAGGCATTTTTCTCTATAAAATTAAGGTACAAAAGACTTGAACTGACACATAGGCAGGTTAAAGCCTATATCACATGGTGATAGGTGCTTAATTGATTAAGAAATTATCCCATAACACTTAGCGATTATTAACATAAAAATGCTTAAAATACTCACTTTAATTCATGTATGATTTTAGGTACAATTTGAAAACAAGAAGTTAAAGTGACTCGAAAGCACGTCATATAGGCCAATTTTCGAAGATTAATATTTACTTACCCTCATGGAGCAAGAAGAAAAAAAAAAGACAAGAAAATGGAACACAAAGAAGAAGAGACCAAAAATGACACAGCAGCAGGTGGAGTAAAACGACGCAACAGGAGACTAGGACGCCAAAGCAGAAACGACAACGCATCATACTGGAACGTCTGCGTTCAACGCAAACAGCGTCTCAATGCAAATGTTGTGCGTTCAACACAGACAACATCTGCGTTACTATGCGTTTTACTTAAAACGCATAGTAATAGCGTAGGTTATGAAAAGAAGAGTGAACAGGAGGGTGGCCACCAATTTTTATTTGTCACATCATGAACAGTAGCAAGAGAGAGGGTAGAAGAAAGCTTGCATGATAGCACAGTGAGGAGAACAGGACGGGCGATAGAAATGGAGTGAATGCAGTGGAGTGAAATAGAAGAGAGGGAGGTGCAGTGAAGAGAGCAAACAGGGGGTTTGGTTAGGGATATATAATAGGGGTTGAAGCATTTTTTCGGGAGAGATCCATGGAGGGCTAGATGTCTCGACATCGGTTTGGAGGCGACATCGATGTCGATGTCCCAGGTTAAGTATTTTTTTTTTGCTATTTCTTTCTCACATTAGAAATTGATTGTGTTATCCTATGTTAATTGATTTGGGTATTGTGTATTGATAATCGAAATTTCGTTATTGTTCGGTTATTTGTGTATGAACCGATTGGGTATTATGAAAAGATGATTTTAATGCGTTCATTGAATCGTTTAATTACAAATCCATTGCTAGAATTTTGATATAATCCGTAATTGTTATGTTGAAATTCATATGTAGCGACTAATGATTTGTAATTATTAGGGATAACATGACCTAGGTTAAATGACGCATCGTATGTGGTTGTTGCCTTGATTAATCGGTTTTCCTAATTCGTAATGCTATTGCCTAATTAAATATAGAGATCGTATCCTAGGTTATTTGGTGGTTAGATTTAATTAACGATTGTATCTAGATTAAACAAAACCTAAGGGAAAAGTCGGGTTAATTGTTAACCTACGATTAATAGTTGCTAGGAGAGGCTAGAGAACAACAAATCAATGAAATATGCTTAATTAAGGTGTAGGCCGAGATTGAACTAAAGAACCTGGTCTCTACCGAATTCCTCACTTTTATCATTTTTTGCATGCTTTCTTTAATTTGTTTTTATTAGCCTAGTTTCATTTTATTTTCTTGCTTAAAAAATACAAAACCCCCTTTTTCCTCAACACCGATTAATTTTATTTCGTAAACTTTGCACACATTTTCTATGGGATCGACCTAGACTCACCACTGCTATAGTAGTAGTTTAGTTTTTATTTTGATTAGCATGACGACACGCGGTCAATTTTGGCGTCTTTGCTAAAGGGTGTAGTGTTTTAGTTTTAGTTTGTAATTTAATTGGTGTTTTATATATTTGTTCATAATTAATTTCTTTTTAGTTATTTTGTGATCTTTTCATTTTTGAATTCGTGTTTTAAAAAATTCGATATGGACAGAAGTAATTTCTTTTATAACTCATATTCCCAATCCTATAACAATGTTTGGATTGATCAACTTAACTATTATTATGGATGGGATAATCATCAAAATTACTTCCATGATAGTTTGTAGGACACACAACAATTCCCATGTGGTCCAAAAGCTTCTTGTCAAAGCTCAGGTATATCTCTGGAAGAATTGATGAATGTTGTGATTGCTAACAATCTCCAATTTCAACAGAGCCTACAACAAGATATGCAACAATTCCAATAAAAATATGCAATAGCTGTTTCAGTAAGGTGTATAACAAATCTGACAAGATGCTCTGTAATTATAGCAAGATGCATTGCCTCAATGGGGAGATATCAACCATCTGGAATCACAAAGCAAAGAGGAGCAATCGTATCAACCCGAGGTGTACCTGATGGATGTTTGTGCGGAAACTTTACAAAGTGATGAGGAACTTGAGAATTTTGAGGTCAATCCTCAACGAATTGCTTGTGTCAAAGAAGTTAAAAAGGAGCTCGAAGTTGAAAGGGACACATCTTTTAGATCGGAGGGAAGTACCGAGTCCAGTCCATGATTTTTTTAGACTAACTTTTTACCTTTACATAATAGATTAGAGGAATTAAATGATGAAGAAAAAGGTGAAAAGACATTCAAAATATTTCCAAAGTATATGGACTCAGTCAGGATTAAGAATATGAGGATAGGGAAGACACTAAATGAGGATGATGATCAACTAAGGCCCTATCCGGAACTACCTCGTGTGGAAGTGGTGCCAATTTTAATACTTGAAGATCACAAATTCGTCACGTGAGGAGAGAAGGAGTCGAGCCAGTAACCATAAACAAATGCACTTCTTGGGAAGCAACCCAAGGGAAGTAAATTTCTTTTCCTTCACATTTCCGCATTACTTTTTATATGCATGTGTGTTTTTGAATTTGTTTGTTTTACTTGTTTTAAGTTTTCAGTCAAAATGAGAGAAATAATAAAACAAACAAACAAACAAACATTTTCTCGTTTTTTGTTGCTTGTGGACTATATAGTCATGATTAGAGTATGAATTGACTAGAGAATTTCATGAAAACTTTAGTATGTATTTTTACTCTTGTGATTGGTCGATGTGCATTATCTTTAGAAGAGTAGTGACTAGTGGTGGACAAAGCCGGTGAGATTTTGAGTCTTACTTGACTGACACATTCATATCAGTCTCATTGTCTTTTGATAATGTGTGACCTTCATGACATGTACATCCTGAATTTGCCTTGAATTTTTATTCGACACAATATTTTTAATCACATGCATTAACATGGATATGATTAGGCATTCTTTGCTTTTCCGAACTAAATTAACCAAATAGCTTATCCATTATATGATTTTCCTTTTTGATAAGCCCCTTTGAGCCTTATTAGCCTTTCTTTTTGTATTAACCATATTACATGCTTTATACTTAACCAAATATCCTACCGAAGCCATAAAGCTAGTGGAACATTTGTAATTGGTGAGTTTGTGGATGTACAAAAGTGTAAGTGTGAGGGTGTACATATGTGTGGGTTGGTTAATGTTGAGATGTTTTGTTAGGTCTTATCATTGAAATTCCCATGTTAATGTATGATAAGTGCATATTTGTCTAATATTTATGTTTTAATTATTCCTTTTTATTCCTCTTGTTGATTCAATTATTGGGACTTAATTTGATTTAATATTTCCTTGAAGGGATTTAAGTTGACTTGCATTTTAATGGAGGAAATCAGCGTTTTGTTCAACAAAATTAAATTAGTGAGCTACGTACGTGAACGAAGAGAAGCCAAAGCAGCCAAGGAAATAAGGAGAGAATTGAATTAAATGGCAAAGCAGTGGAGAACGACGTCGCCCAAGAGAAGGAATTAATAAGCAGACAAGAAAAACACAAATGGACTGGACAGGTGGCAGGAAATCAACGCAAGACGTTAACAAATTAATCAAGGGCTGGCGTTAAATGAGGAAGGAGGGCTGGCAGCTTCAATAAGCAATAAAATCACTAGGAGCAGCTACAAGGAATAAATCACGTAAGTAAGCAAGTAGAGGACAGCTCACGATTCACACTGACGCAAATTAAAGGCATAAGAAATCCAGAGGCAGCGCATAGGGGAATTAAATGGGCAGTAGTCACGCAGAAAGGGAGATGCCACATACAACAAGTCACAACATTAAAAAGGATGTAGTGGACGCAGCGTTGGAGGCAGCAGATAGCAAAATAAAATTAAAGGAAAAGCAGCACGTGGAGGGAGGACACGAAGAGGAGGCAACTTATTTGTCCCATCACCAGCAACACGTGGAGGCACGGGAGACTCTAAAGAAAATCAGGACACGTCTAGCTAAGGAGGACACGTCTAGGGCACAGGAGAATAAAAAGGGAACAGATAGAAATAAATGAGGAAGGGAAGCAGGCGGCGTTAACAAGGGCTGACGTGGCAATTAAAGGGAGAAATAAAACAGGAAGCAGCCGCGAAGAATGGGCGGCAATTTCTTGGACTGGAGAGAACAGTGACGGGCGACACCAAGGAGGAGGGACGCTGGGCAACTTCATAGACCAAATTTCCAGATTTCATCTTTATTAGTTTTTATTTCTTTTCTTTGTTTTAGATTATGTTAATTAAGAATTCTGTTAGGTTTATTTTCGTTATGAGTAGCTAATATGTTTTAGTCGGGAAATTCCAATTGTTATGCGGTGACTGTGAGACCTTAATGTTCTGATATTTGGTTTATAATATTCGTACTGTTTCTGATTTACTGTCATTGCTTGTTATTTGATTCTGCGATTAGGGCCCAATTGTAGAGTTGATTAATTTGCATATAGCCAACTGATTTACTTGGTGGGGT
>JANKOD010000005.1:26001251-26016589 GCA_026284645.1 Erythroxylum acuminatum | reverse complement strand
AAACTTAATAAAAAATTTTATTAATGAAAATAGAAAATATGTAGAAAAGTATTCTTTAATTGTTTGTATAAATTTTTACATAAATAAATTATTTTTAATATAAATAAAATAAAATAAAATAAAACATATTAAATAATTAATACTAATATTTTTATATAATTAATAATAGAATAATAAACCTCCTGGAACAACTATTTTAATATAAGGGGTATAAAAGTCATTTATTATACATTACATTCCATTCTATCTATCTTCTAAACAATATTTCACTACATTACATTATGAACCCTTCCATTATTTCCAAACAACTTTTTACTATATTCCATTCTATTCCATTATAAATCATTCCATTTCCTTCCATTTCATAACATTCCATTTCATTAATTAACATTCTACCTAACAGGGCTCAGGGACGATGAAAGATCTTATCCCATAGAAGGATGGTTATGAAGTGAATCAATGTCCTTCCGCCTCTGCTACAATTTTGGGTATATGAGTAGTTTTATGGAAGAGATTGAAAGGTGAAAATGGTGAAGAAAATGAAGATAGCGGAATTCATGGCTATTACGAGAAAGTTACAACTATTTTATTTTAATATTTAAGATTAGGATTATGATTACGAGATTTTAATGCTATTTTAAAAAATAAATATTACTATATATTACGTTAATATTAATACAATATATAATAACACTATTTAATTTTATCTACAAATTTGTTTATTATTTATTATAAATATTTTAGAAATACTAAAAGTCATTTAAATGCTTTAATTAACTTAAATCAGGTGTTAACACCTACATTATGCACTTGTTTATTTCCGTATCCTATATATTATATGTATTGGCAGTTAAGCTGACGAAGAGGCCAGTGAAATGGATATTTTGTCACTCACTTCCACCGTCACACTATTCCCCCTCTCGACCACTTCAAACAACCACCGCACGGCTGGCTCTCCTTCTCCCACCGCGGGCACCAGCACCAGCGCCACTTCCGTCTCCTTCTCGCTCAAGTCACCGCCACCAATTCCTCCGCCGGAGCCTCTCAATCCCATAGACTCCTCTCTCCGTCGCCCCAACAATTCCCTCAAGCCCACTAGTCCTGGTCCTAACACCCCTAAACTATCCAAAAACCCTCTCAAACCCCTCCTCGCTCCGAACATCACCTCCTCTACTCTCTCCGACAAACTCAGGCTCTCCAGCAAACTCTCTCCACTCCTTCCTCCTCCGCAGCCGCTGCGTCCTCCATGCCCTGCGGAAACCCAGGCCTTGAAAGACGACCCAGTGGAACATGATCAAGAAAATAAAGCTCTGAGAGAGGAATTCCGCCAAGAGGGGAAGATTTTTGTTGGGAATCTCCCCAACTGGATAAAGAAGCATGAATTATCCGAGTTCTTTCGCCAATTTGGGCCCATAAAGAGTGTAATCCTGATTAAAGGCCATAATGTTACTGAAAGGAATGCCGGCTTCGGGTTTATCATTTACGGCGGTCCAACGGCGGAGACGTCCGCCATGAAAGCTGTGGAATTTGATGGAGTGGAATATCACGGGAGGGTTTTGACCGTGAAACTGGACGATGGAAAAAGATTGAAGACCAAAATGGAGGAAAGGAGACGTTGGGTACAAGGGCAGGTTGGGGAAGAGTACAGGTCCAAGTGGCACGAGGAAAGAGATGGATCTAGAAAGGCTTTTAGGAGAGTTTTAGACACGCAGCCCGAAAATTGGCAGCGAGTTGTTAGTGCTTTTGAGAGGATTGATAAGGTTTAGTTCTCTGACACGCGTTTTGAATCTCACAAGTTTTTGTTGCTTGAATTCATAGCTCATTCAATTTCTTCTGTAGTTGTCTGTCAAGAGTAGAGCACAAAGCTGGAAAGCCTTTTTGAGCATGTTTTAGGTTGAATAATAGAGTTTGCTTGTAAAAGAAAACTTTTGGGTAGAAATTGTCCAAGGTTGATATATTCGTATAATTTGCAGTTGTCTTATAAGGATATAGAGGTGATCTGTTGTAGGTGTCATTTGTTCTGGTGCCTTTGAGATGGGGGAACTCTTCAATTTTTTTTTTCGAACTACTGAAACTTATCAATGTTTCAGTCTTTAAGGAATACAAAAACTGTTGAAGAAGGGGGTTTTATGAATTCCCTTGTGGATGGAATTATTATAGGAAGTCCAACATTACCTTCTAAACTAATTAAATAAATAAGTTTGTGTTTCGTTATTATTTACTTTTGTTTATATGTTATCTTTACAACGAGTAAATCTATTTTATCTGGTCAGAAATAGATCATCTAGAAATTTTGGTTACCTTGGTGTAATTTACTACATTTAAGAACCAATACTTAATATGAAAAGTGGTTGTTAATATGACTAGTCAGTCTGTTGTAAATGGATCTGTCATAATTAGAAGTTGATTGTACTGAGGGTTTGTCAGAGAATTTGTTGAATTTGGTCCTTTTGAATTCTATCTCAAACAGGGATAGCTTTGACTTCCGTGGATTTCAGTTATTGGAGCTTTAAATAATGGATTATCTCCCTGGGTTTCACAACCTGTACCCAACAAAACCCAGTTTTGGCGTCTTTCGTAGGACAACTATTATTTTAGTTTAGTTTTTTTAGGAAATGTCCCTTGCAGATATCGAATTCCTCTGATTGAGATAAAAAAATATTTTTAAAGAAATTGGAATCTTTTGAGGTGGAAGTATTGTGAAGATTCCTGGGTAAAGCACTAATTCCCAGCCAAGATGTAAAATGTTGCTACTAAAATCTTCCGGTAATATTGCAATTACTTTTACAGGCAAGATAATTTTTCAAATTTCTCCATTGGTTCTCCATTAAAATTTTATGTTATCATGAGCCAAGTCCTAATGTTTAAGCAGTTGCACATCATCTAGTGTGTCATATTCTCTCTCTCTCTCTCTCTCTCTCTCTGTGTGTGTGTGTGTGTCTTTGCAGTTGCTTAAGTTCTTTTCCATTGTATCCAGCCATCTAGAAGGGAATTTGGATTGATGGTGAGCTATTATGCGAGACGGGGTGATATGCATCGTGCACGGCAAACATTTGAGAGCATGCGAGCAAGGGGAATAGAACCAACTTCCCATGTTTACACCAGGTATATTGTTGATGATTAGTTTCATAGTACCCTCTTTCTGAGTTTTTGCAGCTGTTTATTTACCCATTTGTTCTTCTTTCCATTGTCGTATTTGTTCTCAAGGTAGTATTATCACTTTGATGGCAACTGTTCCCAAAGCAGTGGTCTTCCTGAATAAGTTTGGGCTACATGAGATGATCCATTTGTTAAATAACATTACTGATTGCGGCGAATCCTAACTGATTGTTGTTTGGAGTATTCTTTGCAATTTACCAACCTAAAGTAAAAGAACATTGATTGAATCTATGAGATACAGGTCCTCACATCTGTAAGTGTCATGCACTTTTAAGATTGCCTACTGTCAACATTGAAATAATTCATTTCATGCAGCCTTATTCACGCTTATGCAGTTGGTAGAGACATGGAAGAAGCATTGTCTTGTGTTAGGAAAATGAAGGAAGAGGGCATTGAAATGAGTTTGGTGACTTATAGCATTCTTGTGGGCGGATTTGCCAAAATGGGCAATTCTGAGTAAGTAAGCCACAACTTGCCTTCAAAGAATGATATCTTTGTTCAACTTCTGCAGTCAAATACTATTGTCACTTCTTTCTTCCACATATTGAACAGCTTGTTCTCTTTCATATTTACTGAAACTTGTTTTTTGTGTGAAACCTCTCAAAACTTTAAAGGTAGTGATTAGCACATTCTATATGCTCAACTGTTTTTGTTTCTTTTCACTTGGAGGACATGAAAAGTACAATTTTCTTCTGATTAGTCACCATTTAACTAGATAACTTGACGGGTTTGTTGTTTTCTTATATTTTACATCGTTAATGTTTGCCAAACTCTGATCTTAAGGTTATTTTAATGATCAGGCCCTGGACTAGAACTTGATTTAGTTTGCAGTCATATGTTTGCCTGTTTAGCAAGTCTTTTCCTGATGCTTGTATCGTGCCCATTTTCTTTATTTCTTTGTTTCCTCTGTATGGTTTTTCTCTCATTTTCATTGTACTTTTATTTTCATTTGAGTTGGACGTTTAAATCTCAGTCTAGTTTCCTCTTTTCATTTGTGTTGGATGTTTGCATGGCATGCTTCTATTGCTAAAGAAGGCCTTATTCAAACTGAAAACATATAAATCAGTGATCTCCAGATAAAGAGAAGTCTAATTATGATTAGGTGTCATTCTTGAAACAAATTGTGTTCCATATAGGCCTACAACGTTCAAAAATCAGTTTGGTTTTTTGAGGCTAAAACTATTGTATAATTTTTGGTCGGAGGTAATGGTATGGAGTGGAATTGAGACTGGAATGAATTGTGGGATGCAACGTAATGGGTTACAACACAACCCAACCAAGGGATAGTGATGTAAAATAATGTCGATAATATTACACCTTCCATCACATTGTGCCGAATGGTTGCTTAATAGGTGACAATGCATATACTAAATTGTTGGGGAGATAAAGACAAGGGACTAAGGCGTAACCTGACATAAGTGTCAAAGCAGCTTTTGATGCTAATTTTGGTCAGTATTTTTGAATTTGATGTGATGAAAAAGGCCAACAATTGGGCTACAGAATTAGCATAATTTGAAATTTATGAGTATGATGTTTATAAAAATTTTGATACCATAATGTATATTTAAGGATTAAGGTACACCTCAGGTGTTTCTGCAAGTTTTCCAATTATCTTTTATACAGTTTGAGATAACAGAATATGCTTAATGGGATCCTTTCGCTTGACAATGTAGCATATTTCTTACTATTGGTAGCTAAAGTAGCTTCTGTTATGTCAAATGCTCTTGCTGGCAATTCATATGATTTTGAAGGGTTAAAGAATCTTAAAATGCTAAAGCATTCAGAAAAGAAATGTGAACTGCAGAATAAAGCATAGGCAGGGCTGAGATGAATTATTAGACAGATAATATGAATAGAAATCGAAGAAATGAAAGTTGAAAGGAAAAAAAATTGATGGAGATTACAGGTACGGGGAAACTTTTTGATAGGAAATTACATCTATGTAAGAGGTCTGTTTAGGCATAGGAAATCAGTCTTCTATCTCTATGGTTTGCAGTTGATTTCACGATTCTATACTGTTTCAATTTGTTCTCTCTGATGTATTCTTTGTTACTGAAAAGTGCTCCTGCTATGAAAAAAATAACTTCTTGATGATTTGCTGATGGCATAACAGTGACTGCTGTGGTTCTTCTTTGTTTCATCATCTTAATCACTGCATTTTCTATTTGGTACACATCAGAGATTGATATGGAAGTATCTATGGAGTTTTATAACTGTTAGTTGTATTCGAATTGTCAGGCCAATTACTTGTATATTATTTTGTTGCTATTTCTGATATGAGTTCAGTTATAAAAAATTTAATGTTGAGAAAGATCTTATGGCAGAAAGCTTTACATCATTCAGAAACATAGGGATGGACGGAAAAGACGTTGGAGCTAGTTTGTTCTAAATCAATTAGTAACCATGTTTGTTGTTAACATGTTGGCTTTTGTAGCCTAGAGGTTGGATCATAGTTACTTTCTTCATGCACATTGAACATCAGTTGGCTGATGCAAATATATCTATTGAACTTCTCTTATTCAAGAGGATTTCTGCTAGTTTGGCATCTGGTGATTTGTTTGTATGTTAACATCATCTCTTCTTACTGAAGAGCTGCAGATCACTGGTTCCAGGAGGCAAGAGCCACACATATGAATTTGAATGCTGTCATATATGGAAACATAATATATGCTCATTGGTGAGTAAGGCGGACTTAAGTTTAGGTCTATCTTATAGTTTGTTCATCGTGCTTATGAAGATTTCTCTCTGTAGTTAATATACCATGTTGTGCAGGTCTATCTATTTCAACACTTGTACTGCTTCATCTTATTAATTAATTGTATGATCATGATAATCTTAAGTTTACATACAATGTCCACACCCTTTTGTTAATGTTCTGCTCATATTTCTCCTACACATTCAACTGGTTGTCAGAGAAAAAATATATGGGTAATAAAGTGATCAATCTAATGAAACTTAGTTTCATAGAAGGTTTTTCATGCAATACTCTGTTTCTTGATGAGGGGCCTTAATTTATGATATTTAAGTCCCTTGCTGCAAAATAACAACCCGGGGGCAAAAAATTATTGCTTAGGAGAATCCCAAACTTCTTATATGGCTGGATTGTTGAGGTCTTGTGCAGATCCTTGATTATATCCTGGTCTCTTCACTTTTTATTACATGGCAATCTGTGTATCTTCGACTATTCAAGAGTGGCATTCATGCTTGTTAGTCCTTGTGCTTTAATTGCAGTCAAACTTTTAATATGAATAAAGCCGAAGCTTTGGTGAGGGAGATGGAAGAAGATGGCATTGATGCTCCTATTGATATATACCATACTATGATGGATGGTTACACTATGACTGGCAATGTAGAGAAATGCCTTGTTGTATTTGAAAGACTTAAGGTAAACAAGTGAAATGATTGATTATGTCTTTATGTGTGTGTCAGGGCCCAATACAGTGAATTCAGGTCAGCTGTTCATGTAAGGAAAAGTAGGAAAAATTCCTTTATGTTAAGTAAGAAAAATTCCTTTACGTTTGGGCTACTTGAATGTATGAAGGAAAACAATAATGTCACTTATAAAAGGAAGTAGAATTCTTCGATTTCCTTTATTTCTTCAAGAAGGATTCAGATTGAAGGACTTACCCTTCTTCTTTCTTCGTGTTTTACCTTGTTCCTGCTAAAATCCTCCATTTGTGGTGCAGGAATGTGGATTTGCACCATCAGTTGTCAGCTATGGATGCCTCATCAATCTTTACACAAAGGTAAGTAGGATAAGTTTGCCTGTATGTGTATCTTATTTTTATCATTCTTGACATATATCTTTATGTGTCTTTCAACTCATTTGCATGAAGATTTGAAATTTAGTCTCATGAAGAGATATGGCACCATGATTCTGGAAATCAAGTTGTGGCAATACCTTGGGGTTTTATGACAGACTGTTTTTATTAGTACTGTTTCAAAAGGAAAAGTTTATATTATGCTTCTATATCTTTCTCTTTTTTTTTTTTGGGTCTGAATATAGAGTGCATGGTACGGGAGGCTAATGGATGAAACGCATGATTAATAGCGAGGTCTATTGCTTATCAGTTGAGCTTTAGTGGGTTAGTGCTTGGGATTCGGGTATTTCCGTTCTTGATTGAATTATTGTTATGAGGAGGTATATGTGGTCTCATTTTCTGGTCTGACTATCTGGTGAGAGAGGACACAAGATAACTGATTTGTTGTGAGCATTTGAACATTGAAGTTGCTATTCTGTTGCAAGTAAGGTTGGGAGTGAGGCCTTATTAACTGAAACATATAAAATTCAAGGGTACTTTGCGGGGGTGGTGTTTTGTGCAAACAATTCTTGTATGAATGATAGCCCAGTAGTGAACTAGTAAAAACATAGATGCATGAAAATAATAATTGTTGCAATAATTTGGTTTATGTATTGTTACTGTAACTGAAATAAAAGGTACTCCACCTACTTTGGGTACCCTTTCTCTGAAACAATTGTAAGCCGTATAGAGTGTTCTTTGTAGTCTGAGAGGTGCTCATCAACAATTCCAAGTGCATTCTGTGGTTATACGTTTCTGATGCACAGTAATTTCACTCTTTAGACATATCCACTGCACATTTGGTTCCTGCAAAACTGCATATGGTTATTTTTCCTTTTTAATTACTTGTATTAAGTGGTAGAATTAATTGCATACATTACAATGTTTGTGTAGGTGAGTGCATGTGTTTCTGCTAGATAGTGCTGCGTTGTGCAGATGAATGCATAAGCCTATCACTGTTGTTTTTGCTTTGTGTCTGTTATTTATTTTTTTGGGGGTGAGAAAAGAGTTGTAAATTGCATTAATCCAAATCAGTCATAGGCATCTCTATGCTAACCCATAGGCATCTCTACCCCATTAAACGAGTAGTAAATCACAAGAGGTGTAAAAACCTCAATAAAACCTACACCAATTTTAAAGATTCACACAGTTGTGGACCTTCCTGTTGATACTTTTTTTTGTCACTGTCTGCATCTTTTTAGAAGCTGATGTGATGAGTAGCTCCCACACTGGTGCATTAATATGATAAGTGTGTTCCTCATGGACCACTAGATTCACGGCTGTCCGTGAATCTTTTTCCAACACAACATTTCGGAGTCCTGTCTGCCAAGCCATACGAAAGCCTGTAGTCAGTGGTGGTAATGCTACAGCGTCCAAAATTTCTTGTAAACCCTTCCATCCACCAACCCTGCATGTCTCTTAGATGCCACAACCATTAGAAGTGCTCATCACATAGCTGTAGGCTCCTCAGTTTTAACATAAACACATCCTTCCTTTGGTGGTGCCTAGGCCAACCTGCTTTACTTGCTTTAGCAGTCCTTCCATTTCCTTGGCAAGAGCACCATCAAATCCTTCTATCAATGCCATAATGTGCAACTTTTTTCATTGTAGAGTTCCTTTTATTTTCAAATATAGTCAGGCTATAATTCGTAGTACTATGTCTGATGAAGTAAAAGTTTTGATGAAATGCAGATATGTAGAGTACTGGTCAAAAAGTAAGGATCAAATGAAATGTTCCTAGAACCATGGACTTAGAAATTGGGTGCTATTATTCTATGTTGCTCTGCTTGTCAGGGTGCTTTTTTTTAATTCCTAAAACGTGCATCCTTTTTTGCATATGTCCAAAAGTTGTGGCTAAACTTATTGGCTTTATTTTCTTGGTTAAAGTAGATCCCAATAGTCTATGCTTTTATAGTTAGTCTGGTATTTTCAACCTACTTTATTTTAAGATCAAGAAACTTTTTGTATGCTTTCAGCTTGGGAAAGTTTCTAAAGCCCTGGAAGTCTCCAGTTTGATGGAATCAGCTGGGATAAAACATAACATGAAGACCTATTCCATGCTAATCAATGGTTTCTTGAAGTTAAAAGATTGGAGTAATGCCTTTGCCGTATTTGAAGATGCTATTAAGGATGGTTTGAAGCCTGATGTTATCCTCTATAATAACATTATAAATGCATTCTGTGGAATGGGAAATATGAATCGTGCCCTTATGACTGTGAAAGAAATGCAGAAGGAAAGGCATAGGCCTACCACACGGACATTTATGCCCATCATACATGGTTTTGCTAGAGCTGGAGAAATGAGAAGAGCTCTTGAAATTTTTGATATGATGAGGCGGAATGGTTGCATTCCAACTGTTCACACTTACAATGCACTTATTCTCGGCCTTGTTGAGAAGCGGCAGGTACACTTTGGTGATTCCATAACGTGTAGGAACTAGGAGCAAAAGGTCTCAGCTTGACTTGCTGACCTATTTCACTGATTTAGATTTTCCAATTTTCTGATGCTTGCTATCTACTAAATTGTAGACGGTTCATCAGTTACTAATTTACATGATCTTCTGTCTATTTGAGTGGTCACTATGCTAAAGAAAACTTTTATTTAATGCCCTAGGAAGTTTCTTTACAATGCACTTGTGTGTAATCTTTATCGCAGTTTCAAAACTGTTAGCAATGTTTTCTTATTATCATAGAAAGAGGTAACTTCTAGTGATGTATCTTGCAGATGGAGAAAGCCGTTGAGATTTTGGATGAAATGGCACTAGCAGGCGTGAGTCCAAATGAACATACATACACCACCATCATGCATGGCTATGCAGCACTGGGAGATACTGGAAAAGCATTCGAGTATTTTACAAAATTGAGAAATGAAGGATTAGAGCTTGATGTATATACATATGAAGCATTGCTGAAGGCATGTTGCAAGGCTGGCAGGATGCAAAGTGCTTTAGCAGTTACAAAAGAAATGAATGCTCAAAAGATACCAAGAAACACTTTTGTCTATAACATATTGATTGATGGGTATGAGTTGTTTAAAATGAAAATTATTTAATCTAATTTGTATTCTGTAGAAACTACATAAATTGTTTCTTTGCTCTTATTTTGTTCCATTCATCATTTTTTACATAAGGTAGTATTATAAAAATTTCAATGATCTTTTCTATTTCTATTTTTTGGTTGATGTCTGATTTTTTGATTCTTTGTCATTCCATATAGATGGGCTCGAAGGGGTGATGTTTGGGAGGCGGCTGACCTTGTGCAACAAATGAAACAAGAAGGAGTGCAACCAGACATTCACACCTACACATCTTTTATAAACGCTTGTGCCAAGGCTGGAGACATGACGGTATGGTGATCAACTCATAGCTGGCCTTATTTTGCTTTCATTAAAACAAGACCTTTAATTAACTCCTTGAACAATTGCAATGAACGCAAGCCATAATTGAGCCAGTCCCAGGCATCGTAATTCTTCTAATGGGTGAAATTTAACTTCTTTTCCCTATTTGTTCAGAGAAGAGAATTAATAAAACTTACTTTAGAAACTCCATGTTCATTTCATTTTAATAGGCGTCTTGTGATGTGGGTACTTCGTTGGGATGTTTGCCAAATATGTGTTCTAGTCATAGGTTATCCTTTAATGAATTGCATCAATAGGTACCAAGATACTTCAATGCTTTTACACCTTTTGTATTACATTCACTTGACTTTGTTTTTTGTGCGAGTTTGGTATCATGACAAACTTTCATGTTTTGCAGATGGCAACAAAAACACTAGAGGACATGAAAGCTCTCGGAGTGAACCCAAATCTTAAAACCTACACCACTTTGATACATGGGTGGGCACGTGCATCTCTTCCTGAAAAGGCTTTGAAATGCTTTGAGGAGTTGAAGTTGGCTGGACTAAAACCTGACAAAGCTGTGTACCATTGCTTGATGACTTCATTGTTGTCACGGGCTACTGTTGCTGAAGCCTCCATTTATTACGGCATTGTTTCCATTTGTAGAGAGATGATTGAAGCCGAATTAACGGTAGATATGGGGACTGCAGTTCACTGGTCTAAGTGTTTACGCAAGATTGAGAGAACAGGTGGGGAGCTTACAGAGGCCTTGCAGAAAACTTTCCCTCCTGATTGGAGTTCTCGTCATGCTCTTGATATGGATTCAGAATCAGACAATGATGAAGAACCTGAGACTGATGACGATGATGACATGTATTTAGCTGGCAATAGTGATGGTGATGATGATAACAGTGATGAAGATGAATTTGGCCAACGATTGTGGGTGTGACAAGTATTGGAGTCACAAGATGATGGTAATAGCGAATGAAGATGATTTTTGGCCAATGATTGTGGGTGTGACTGAGCACTGGATACACAAACGCCCTGGCACTCTTCCTTTTCTCCTTTCCCCTTGAAGAAGGGAAAGAAGTTACTGAGGACACAGTTTATTTTCCATTGGTAAGTTGTTTATTTTCCATTGGTAAGTTAATGTCTTGAACCTCTTTATACAGAACCTGGGGGGAAAACCCTGCTCTCCTGTAATAATCTACAAGTGGCAAGTGAAAAGATTTGAAAGACAAACATGATTTGATGATCCAATCACGCAGAAGCGATTCTGTGACCATCCAAACCCAGTGGCTGAATAAAATCATATGTTGGAGTTACTGACAAGATCATAAGGCAAGAATCAATTCTTGAATTAGTTTGGCCCAATAAATTATATATGATATTGAATATTGTTGGTAATATTTTGTTGGGGCGAGCTTTGGCAACGAATTACAACTGATAAATTATCAAAGATTTCTTCATTAAAGGTTTAGGTTTCCCGTGTTATGCTTCTTTCATATGATTAAAGTAAGAATTCTGAAACAAGATCGACTAGGTTGGAAATAAAAACCATCCTCCATTTGTTAACTTTATTAGGCTCCATTCCTTTATCCCTTTAAAAAATTCCTTTTTTCCATGGGTGGGTATTCTTGCATATTTTTTTAATATTGTTCTTAATATGCTCTATGTTTATGTACACATGTTTTGTTGCCTCTTCATTCTTACAATTCCACTAAATGGGATCATTGATCCTTCCTTACAAATGTGGGCTAATGATATTTGTATTAGTTCATCATTTCAATTTCAAAGCCCCAAGATTGACTTGTACGATTAAGGTATGAAGTTGATTTCCTATATGTCCCCCACCAGCCCATTTTTAATAAGAAACAGATCATCATAGTGGGATTCGCTGATTTATGAATTCCTGCTCTTCAGGCGCTTTCATTGGTTGTACTCGGAATAAATCAACTCATTGACAAAATGCGTCAGTCAAGATCAAAATTCTCGGCTACCCTACCGCTCTTCTCCATAATGATGCAATTAACTTTGTTTGACATCCAAACTTGCCGTTGCCAAGCCAACGTTTCGATCTTATTGGTGCATTTACGTTTATTTATTTTGGCGAGAGAGGATACAATGATGTCAGGTCATTCCGTTCCATTTCCATAGTTGTGTGATTATCACACAATCTTTTATGCATACAAAACAGGAGGCAATTATACGGGGTCAACGTAGCATGTGCATGTACAAAGGGGCGTTAGAAAATGATGAATTGTGGTAGCTAGGGGACACACCAGTTCATTAAAACTTTTAAACTTCAAGGGCTCTACTCAAGAAGCTAAGAACACTAAGATTTAGAGACCATATATGTATATAAATTGTTGCTCTTTTTTTCATTTTACAACTGATGGACCCTATTCCAATTGCTATGCTCATCTTAACTTCTTGAAAGTTGGAATAGAGTTGAAAATTTTGAAGTTGAAAGGTTGGAAGCTTATTATTTGAAGAAGAAAGTTTTGAAGTTTAATTCGTGTATACTATTTTGTTTTTCGGTATCCTATTTTCTTTTGTATTTTAGAAAGTTAGTTTCCTTTTCCATTGCTTCTAGGGTTTTTCTTCCTTAAAATTTATCCTCTTTGTTAGATCAATTGCATTCATATTAAATGTTTGGTACTATTTTTCTATTAGTTAATTCCTGTTAGATCTTCGCTAATTCATCACTCTCTCTTATTCTTAAATTTATAATTTAACTCAAAAAATTATTTTCTATCTAAAAAGTAAAAAGAATATGTTCAAGTCTCTACATTCAACATTTATCATATTCTAATCACCAGTGAGGAACAATATTTCATCTTTCTATATAATTTTTCTTATAAGTTGATCAAAAATAACTACTCAGCAAGTGCAACTCAAAGTTATTCATTTATGCTTTACATGATATGCTGGAAATATTTACCCTGAAATTCACATATAGCTCTATTTGATTCCTAAGTGAGACAATGTCAAAATAATCACTTTAATGTTTCCCTTTAACAACTTAATCTCTTAAGACATTAAAGAAGTAGGTTCATATTGTTGGTGTTCTAATGCAAGAACAAAATTGATATTATAGAAGTCAAATTCAATACAACTGATGAAGATACTTCATCAGTTCTTTTTACTCAATTCATAATAGACGAATGGCTACAGAAATAGCCTTAGTTGAATATTTCACATCCTTACTATAATATTTGTAATTGTTCATACTACTCCAAATATGATAACAAACCTTTTGAGAGGTTCTTTTAACTCAATTCATGATGGACGAATGGCTACAAAAATAACCCTAGTTGATCTTTCACATTACTTACTATGATATTTGCAATTGTTCATAGTGCTTCAAATATAATAAACAAACTCTTTAAAGTAAAGAGTTGCATTTAAAAAAAAATCTGTTAATTAGAGATACTTGAAGGCAATTCAGAAGTTGATTTGTTAGTTGAACCATTTGATAAATTTGACTATTACATCTTATACCAAGGATCTTCAAAGTATAACACACTTAATTCTTATGATACAAGAAAAAGGAAAAATCATTCTCATCTCAATCTGGATCTACCAAGTAGATTTGGATCCTTAAAAATAGTATTCTAGTGGAGATGGCTACCATTACCATGATATCAAATTTAACAAACATTTTCCACCGCTTGAGGGCATACACTAAAACTTTCACTATGGCTTAAAAGCTCATATATTGGCTACAACATCTTTTAATGCTACAATAAAAATAAAACTAAGGGAGTTCCAAATTGGCAAAAAGACAATCTTATTACTCACATTATAATGATTATGGAGACCATTTCTTAAATAAATAATTTAGAAAAATAAGTTTCTTAGAGAATTTCAAGTCTACAAAGCATTATTTAACTTTTGAAAATTCATATAAAGCTTAGTCATCACAAGTATCTCTCACTCATATAAAAGAGGATTGAGGATATGAGGGATAATAGAATGCCTAGTACACAATAGTACCAGTTTAGCAACAAAGAAGTTGAAATAAGACATCTTCAAGCATTATTCAAGTCACTGCAAGGATCTCTAGATGAACATCAATCTACTTGTCACATAACCATTTTGAGGTTTTATCTGTGTTTACCTAATAGTAAAGCCTACACCTTCAAATCCATTATGTATAGCACTTCTAATAAATCCCTTTAAATTATTGTCTTTATATCATATGAGTCCATTCAAACAAGATTCCAAGGTCAAACATGATTTCTCTCTTCAGTTGTCTAGAAAATGGCAAGAACCTTTTTTACCTTGCATAATCTCTTCTTATCAATCAACCAAAAAAAAGGATAGAAAACTTATATTTGGTGAAGATCACAAAATAATGATATTAGCTTTGGATAAAATATATTCAATAAAAATTCTTGTATCAATTTATGGATCATAAAATCAAGTTTAAAAGTTTTTCTAAAATTCAACTTTGCATATTAAATGTCCTAAATCTTCTTTTCTTTAACTTAATAAGAAAAATTCTCTTTTTTTAAATATAAGAGAGATTATTTCGTTGATAGAAAAAATTGCGAAGCATTATTATCTTTGACAGTGCTATTTCAAATGAAAGCATACCTAAAAAAGGTCTAGTAAACGCTACTTTATCAACCAAAAGGGACATTTTGTAAAGAATTATCTAGAGAAAAACAATAAAAAAAATTAGCACATTATTTAGGCTATTCAATCCATTGTTGATCTTGATGATCATGACCTTGAATCAATTCTTTCAATAGCTGAAGACTATATTTTTAAAGCTCTACTAGTTGTCTATGAATATGACATCCATTAAAATTATAATTTTGATTGTTCAACTATTGGAAAAGCATATGATTGTTATCTTATATAATCTATACCTTTTGACATCCATTAAAATTATAATTTTGATTGTTCAACTATTGGAAAAGCATATGATTGTTATCTTATATAATCTATACCTTTTGACATCCATTAAAATTATAATTTTGATTGTTCAACTATTGGAAAAGCATATGATTGTTATCTTATATAATCTATAC
>JANKOD010000005.1:25977990-25988893 GCA_026284645.1 Erythroxylum acuminatum | reverse complement strand
GGATCAGTTCGCGTCTGCATTAGTGTCTCATAATTGTATTCCGCAATCGTTGTAAACTGATTTGTATTTGTATTTTATGGTTCTTGTAAAGTATTGCTAAATGATAGTAATAACTATAACTGTAAAGATTTACTACTGTTTACTGCTTATTCTGCGTGAATGTGTAATAACTGAAACTGCTTCCTTTTAACGTGAAATGTATTTTTAAAAAAAAAAATTGTACCCTAAGTTTTACTGACTGATGTAGTACGCCACCCTTGCGGGGCACGGACTCAGATATCACCAATGATATCGGGTTCGGGTCACGTGGGAGTGGGGTATTACAATGGGAGTGTATATCATCTTCAAAAGTCCCTTTATAGTTTAAAACAGACTCCACATGTTTGGTTTGAAAATTTTAATTAGACACTGGAAACATTTGGAATGAACAATAATAAATCTAATCATTTAGTCTTCTATAAATAGTCTACATTTGTCATTATTCTCCTTCTTGTGTATATGGTTTATACTGTCATTATTGAAAGTGATTATATGGGCATTTCATCTTTAAATTCCTTTCTACATATTCAATTTCATACAAAATATTTTGGAGTTTTGTAGTACTTTTTGGAAGTAGAAGTAATGAGAAGTAAGAAAGGCATTTTTCTTATCTTAAAGAAAATATATACCTGATATTTTAACTAAGATCAAAAAGTAGGGAGCCAAGTCATATGGTACCCCAATTTCCCCTAATTACTGACTCAACAAATATGGAGCCTTGTTTGAAGACATGAGAAATATAGAAGAATGGTTAGGAAAATAAATTATCCTATAGTAACTCACCCTGATATTTCATATTCTATCAGTGTTTCTAAGTAAATTTATGCTTTCTCCGACCATTCATCATTTGGTGACCCTAAAACAAATCTTATGTTACCTATAGAGAGCTCTTAGATGAGGGAAACTACATCAAAATTATGGACATACTCATGTCAAATGTTTTTCAAATATTAATAACAAAGTTATGGTGTGACAATCTAACTACTTTGTGTATTACTTCTAGTCCTGTGTTTTATTAATGAACTAAACATATTAAGATTGACTGTAATTTCATTCGTGAAAAAGTGTAGCAAAACTTACTCTCTATAGAATATACTAAAACTTGAGAATAACTCAAAAGATATTTTCATAAAGCCTATAAATGATGCTATAGTCAATTACATTTTTAATAAGTTGGGCATGATTAATGTCTATGCTCAAACTTGAGGAGGAGTGTTATAGATTATAGAGATCATGTATCAAATTATAGAGATATGCATTGATAGGATATAGATTGTAGGCTTGATCATAGGGATTACGTTACTTTGATTATATTCCCTAATAAGTGTTGATCTATATGTATATATGTGCACACACACACACACACACACACACACACACACACACACACACAATCTTATTCTATACATAAAAGGTAGAGAAATATAATACCCTTCCTCCCTTGTTAAAAAAAAAAGGTTTTGTATCCAAAACAACTATTTTAATAGACAATTATAGCCTTTAGATTTAAAATAGCACCTTCATTATTTCAATATAAATGGCTAAATTACTTTAGGTAGTGATGTCTCAAGTGCTAACCAACACTGACAATATTTTATTTATATCCTAATGAAGAATCTCATAAAAAATTATTATAAATTTTTTTTGATATTGTTTGGAGATATGGTATCATGCTTTTGCAAGAAAGATGAAAATTGGAAGATCTCAGTTCAAATTTTTTGGCATGAATATCATTAATGGAACATTTCAAACAAAACTTCTTATTGAACAAGAATTACTCAAGTTCTCCTATTTAAACTTCAACAAAAAGTAACTTCAGCAATTTTTTGTGTTTGTTGATTATCTTGATGAATTCAGTTTAAATAGACTTTCTTTGAGACAAGCTTTAAAGAAAAATGTTCTGTTATGGTAACAAAACCAATTTAAATTTGTATAAAGAATAATAGATACGGTAAATGGTTTTTCACATATCAAAATTCAACATAACAAAAAAGAGAATATTTTAAACAAACTCTAATGACAAATATTAGAGATTTGTTCTATAAAAAAAAAGATGAAAACTGACACACACACACACACACACACACACACACACACACACACATACACACACACACGCACACACACACACACACACACACACACACACACACACACGCACACACACGCACACACGTGCATACAAGTGTGGTTACTTTAAAGATTCATAAATGCACTATCATTCTATATAAAAACAAGTCTTAATTGTAAAGAAATGAATGGATAAACTAGATAAACTAGAGTTCCACTTAACGGGATATCATTTTCTTATTAAAATGGATATGTCATCTTTTCCAAAGTTGTTATAGTTAATTTTTTTTCCTTCTACACAACTATTAACAAGTGTCAAATGGATTACTAAGTATAGTTCCAACATCAAGCATATGAAAGTAAACAACAAGCTCCTCTCAAATACGTTATCCATACTTTTGAAATTCCTTCTTCATCTCAACTTCTCTCGGTAATCTTAATATATCTACCTCAACACATAATTTTGAAATATATTTATTAATATATTTTCTTATAATTATTTATAATAATTAATTTTCTTTAAGTTAGATCAAAAATTTTAACTATCAAAGCCTAATTTAAAATTTTGTTCACTTTGAACCCATCTAACTAATAGGAATTCACCCTGAATACCCCATTACACGTGTTCCATATTCTTGATCCAAGAAAGTTTTCAATGAAAGCATTATACTTATTGTGGTACTTCACACATATATGAACTATTACTTATGGTTCAATTTCTTTGCTACTTTCATGCATTTCTCACAAATCAAAAACCCTTTCTTCTTGGTTTCATCCAAAGAATAACTATTGGAGAAAACTTCTTTTAGAAGCCTATAAAAATTGTTAGTTAGATTCAAGACCCAAATACATTTATTCCCACAATAACTAATCCTTATATAGTGTTGTTTTTCCATCGTACTATTCATTCCAACCTAAGAGTCCACAACCATTATGCTCATCCACTTATTTGTTCAACCTTGCTCTTAATTTCAAAATGCTTGACACTATTATCTAGTTAAATATGGTACAAATTTAGAATTTGACTATGCTATATGGATAGGACATTACAAGTTTCAACAACAAGGTGACAACACTAATATTAGCTCCAACTTACAGGATCTTGATCTTAATACTAATGTATAAGCTCTTGAGTTTAGTTTTTTGGTCTTTCAAGATTCTTAACACTTATATATGGATGATCTTATGTAATAAAACAATCCACCTTTATAGCCTAGAGATATATAATATTATGAAAGTCTAGACGCTTATAGGCTTATTAAGAACACCGATGAAAAAGACGGTGAGGAACTGTAGAATCTTTTTGACTATAATGATTATTTTAAGGAAGGAAAATAATCTCTAATATCCACTTGAAAAAATCTAACTTTAGACATGTTAAGGGACTAAATGTTAATAAGTTTGTTTTAATTATGATGTAGGAAATAATGTTAAACAGTTAATGATATCATTAGTGAAGTCATCATGAAAAAGATATCCACCTAAATTCTCACCCATTATACCCTATAATTAGTTGGAAAGGGTTACCTTTGTAATTGGAGATAAAGGAGTGTACAATAATATATTATCTTTCTACAATATTATGAAAACTCTTCTTTTCTTTAAGATCTTTCAAGTTTTTTCTCTAATGAAGAGTATGCTTTAGTGATGAGTATGCTCTATTCTTACCACTAACTTAAGATCTTGATCTTAATAATTAAAAATTCATAGTTTTTTTATAATTTAATTTTTATTGGTGTACTAGTTGTTTATATTAGAGAAGTTACTATTGATTGATTGTTTCTACCAAAACTTTGTCAAAAAATATGGGTTATTAAGTGAAACTTTAAGTACAACATATTACAGTTTGTGCCTTCTTTTTTAATATATTACATCCATAAAAGAAATAAATTATTTTCTCTCTCTCTTTCTAATTTTCTAAAAACTCTTCTTTTCTCTCAGATCTTCTAAGCGTTGCTCTAATTAAAAGTATGCTCTATTATTGTCACTACCTTAAGTGGATCACGAATGTTAGAAATTTAGATCTATTTTTGGTTTAGGTTTATACGGATTATGTTAGAGAAGTTATTATTGATTGACGAATTTTAAAAACAAATTGTCAAACTTTTAAAAAAAAATTCGTCAAAATTTTTTGTTTGTTAAGTATGGCATGTTATTTAGTCTTATACCTTCTTCTTTAATTTATTTACATCCATAGATTAGTATTAAAATTGCAATTAATCTCATATAGAGAATTGATTTTAATGGAAGTAGAATGCCTCGAATGACTTTGAGGATTATAGACAAAGAAAATTGACTTTTTAAAATAGAAAGAAAAGAACTACAAGAAGCTATCAAAGTGAGTCTCTTGTATCTTTTTTTTTTTAAATCACTAACTTAAAAACCTTTTACGTATAGATGTATATAGACTAAAGAAACATATATAACCCTAAATAAGATTTTATACATAAAATTTACTTAATAAACTATAATTTTAGGTAATTTTTAGTAAAAAGTATTAACCAATAATAACTTCTCTAATATAATCAATAATACATTGATAAATAGAATCTAAAGTAAAAAGAATTATAATCTTTTATGTTTAAGAATCACTTAAGTTAGTTGCAAGAATAGAGCATACTATTCATTAGAATAAAAACTTGAAAGATGTAATAGAAAAGGAGAGTTTTAAATATTAAAGAGAGAGAATACACTATTTTTTCTTCTTCCATTATGAATACAAAGGTAACCCTAGCCCTCTATTCACAGGAAATTACGGGAGAGAAGTTAGGTAAATATCTCATTCATATTAATGTCACTAATTACATCATTAACTGATCGACATCATTCCTTACATTAAAATAGAAAATGAAATCATTGTATATAGAATATATAATTTTGATACTAAGAGTAATAATAGAAGTAACACATAGATCCATATTCAACAAAAAATTGATATTCTTGTCTTACCTTAAGTCATCTTAATAGTCAAGAAGATTCCAAAGTTCCTTATTTTCTTTTTCACTTATGACTAAATAACCTTATAAGTGTATAGACTTTTGGAGTAGTATGGTTCTCTAGGTTCTAAAGAAGGACTATTTAGTTACATGAAGGGATATCTTAGAAGTTTCATTTATAATGGATTTGAAGATATCCAATCTTACATAAAGGACTATTATTTCCATTAGGGAAATATAGACAAATTCTTAAAAAGGTTAGGCAATGAGTAGGTATATGTGCTTCACATTTTTTTTATTTAGAGATACATAAAGTGACTAATATGCATGTAGGTATCTAATTTTAGCTTCTTTGTTGATAAAGATATTAGATCTTAAATATTTCATTTGTACAAGTGAAAGCAACTAATGGAGAATAAATTTCATATGAGTTTTTAGAAACTTAATAGTGCTTTATAAACTTTAGAATTTGTGAGAGCCTTGATTTTACTAATTATTTAAGAAGAGATCTTCATATGCATTGTGTTCAGAGCACTATCTTTATCATTAGTGTATACCTCAAGTGCCAGAAAACTTTATCAAAATTTGACATCATGGTGATGATAGGCATCTTTGATGAAATATTATTTTTTAGCCATCCAATTTGCTTAGTATATCTAGGTCCAGATGAGAATGAATTTTTTATTATTTATATTGCAAAGGTGAAGTTTACGTAGATTTTGAACATCTTTTATTTAAGATAAATAGTTAATTTACATGATGGTTCGCTTAATAGATCAAATTTTGGATTTCCTTTTAGATGTCTCTTCTTACAATGTTGTTATCACCTCTTTCCTTTGAAAAGAATGCTTTGAATTAGCTTTTTCATCAAATTTGGAGCAATATAAACAATTGAAAATATTCTATTAGCAATGTACGTCTTTGTTTTGAAGACAAAATGGTTCCACCTTTAGGTACAAAAATTTCAATTGAAGTTATTTTCATAGACCATTCGACCATCATGAATTAATTAGAAAAGAATGATGGCAGAGTGTATTCATTAATTGTCTTGAATTTAACTTATATAGCAACGTAAGATTTAAAATAACTCTACACTTGATGAAGATGAAGTTTGAGAATAAAAACAATTCCTGCTATTGTATGCCCCTAATTAATGCAACCTCAGATGCTTCAATTATTAATTCTAGCATTAAGCAAAAGGTGTTATAGAATAAAAAGTGTGCATATGATGTAGACAATCACTTTTGGATTATTTAACGAGTTTTTGGTAACAAGTTATCTATCAATTGGGAAGAAACTTAATAAGTTCTTCACCAGAGATTTGTCAAGGGATTTAGATTCCATTTGGTTCTTATAATGTTGATGAAAAAGGTATCATTTAAATACGAGGGATCCTTACTATAAAGCATGATTATATACTTTGATAATGCATGATAATTATAAAGTTCTGTTCTTACATTAAAGCACCAATGATTTAAATTTATGCCTTGAATGTTTTTAAGAAATTGAAATAATGAAGGAAGACATTAAAAACTAGGAATACAAAATAATTTTATGAGGTAGGTTATAAATCTAAGAATAAGAGAAGATGATGGATTAGGGAAGACATGATAAGGATTAAATAATAATTAAAAGAGTATATCATAAATGAGTTTAATATTGGAGTTGTTATTAATTTCAAGTGGTATGCAAAATTAAGTTTCTAAAACTAGAAATAGAAAAGAAAAATAAAAATGAGAACTTATACTATAACAAAACTACTAATATTGCCGTTAATTCTCAATTAAGGACTGTTCTCGCTCTATATTGTTGCATTTCCTTCATTTTGAATAGAACTTTGGCCTTCTCCTTAAATGATGCGATGAAGCCTTGTGGTTTGCCTCCATTAAACTTTGAACTTGGAATGTACTGATGAGTTAACCGGCAAGGGACCACGCCAGCCTCAAACCCAGATGAACCTGGAGTTTGTGGTAATAACTAAAAGTTGCCCTCGTCACATTAAACGGCAACTGCCATGTCCCCACAATTCACATGAACCTCATCAAACATTTGTGCCACACGTAATCCTATGATACAATTGAATTTTGAGTTGCAACATCTCAATTCAAAGTTGCTACAAAGCTTTTGGTACATACATTTATCATTTTTTGGTGTACGAGTAAAAGTAAAAACCTAGTTCGCAGTTTTTGAAACACCAATAAATGAGGTGGACACCGCTCTATGCCCCACAGTCCTCCTCTTAAATTGGACGCAACGACAATTGTGGGCTGTTTATTAAATGTCTCACAAGAATTTTCCCTTCCCATATCAAATTGCCATTATACTGTTATAGTCAAACGAAAGTCTTAGCTTGGAGCCAATACTTGCCCCAAACGAATGACGTAAAAGGATTAAACGGGTTCAGTGGTCATTTTCTCCACGATCTGTCTTGTTTCCGGTCTTTATCGCTTTTCCATCCGTAAGGAAGACCTGAGCAAGGAAATCAAAGAATCCTATGCATTTGGTATTTGGATGGGACAGTGGATTGCTCCAAATCTGAGAATGGTTTGTGCATATACAAAACAAATATCTTATAGCTTCTTACCAATATCAACACCAGATCCCATATTCTTCTGTCAGTTTAACTTTTCTCAGAAAATGTCTCAAAAGTTATGTAAGCGATGCACTAATGGTAATGGGTCGATGACCGTTGATGCAAAAGGTCAGAAGTTAAATAAACTTTCTCCAAATACTGCGGAACATGTATTTTTAAATAACTAGTGATAACATCAAGAGAACACAAAGCTTATGCCTTGTGGACATAATAAATTGTATATAGATATATATGTAAAATATTGGAAAGAAGTTGACATGCGAAATTGAATGTATCAACTGTAATGGGGAGACATTCAATTCCACAATTCCGCAATTTAATACACACATGATAGACACTACCTGCCTCCATCTCCTTTCCATCTTCCATCTTCCTTCTCCTTCTTTCTATCTTCCTCTCCCCTAGATATTAGCTCTTCATCACATTAATGCCAAGACCCCAAAACTCTCAGCATATGGTCCATCCTCTATGCCAAGCTCATATTTCAAAAGCCTTGCACATCTCTCACCACCAATCTAGTGTTTGAGATTTTATATATATATAGACACACAAACACATACAAAGTAAACAATGAAGATCACTTCTTTCTTCAAGAAGAAAGAAACACCAACTACCCACAATCCATGGCTAAAATGGTCTTCATGCAACCAACCAAAGACCCTCTCTTTCAGGGTTAGAGATGATATATTTAAGACTGTAAACTCCGTCTTCTTTGACCCTGCGGATGGGGTTGATACACCAGACTCATGGTTCGCAAACTCATCATCAGAGACCACCAGCTTCACAACAGAGTCCGGCGCCGACTTCGATGAAAAATCGTTGGAGACGATTGTTCGTGACGTTGCGAGATCAGAGAGGCTGTTTTTGGAGCATGGTTACACCAACTCGATACTAGAAGAGGCAAAGCCTGGAAGGTTTCCATTTAAAGAAAGCGTGGCGCTGGCTGTGGAGTCAGAGGATCCATATGTGGATTTCAGGAGGTCAATGGAGGAGATGGTGGAGTCTCATGGGCTTAAAGATTGGGAGTGTTTAGAGGAACTGTTGGGGTGGTATTTGAGGGTCAACGGGAAGAAGCATCATGGATTTATAGTTGGTGCATTTGTTGATTTGTTGGTTGATATTGCAGGTTCTGGTTTTAGTTGTTCTGATTCCACTTCATTTTCTTCTGCTGTTTCATCTTTTACTTCGTCTTGTCTCTGTTATGTTCAAGGACACACTGAGGAAGAAAAGACCGTCTTGTCTTGACTTTGATTGTACTTCTTTTTTGTTTTTTTTTTTGTTTTTTTGGTATGAATATATGTAGGATTATAAAGTAAAATAGGAGATTATTGCCTACCCGCTGAATCTATGCATGTTAATGAGATGATGATTTTGTAACACTACAAAAAATGTTTCGAACGGCTTTCATTGTGAGATCGACAGTAAATTCAAGGGTTCACGAGGTTTCTAAAACAGATCGGAGCAGATACTTATTCACCGGTTCAAGTAATTTCCTATTAATATAATTTCGCAGTTAAATTTGAGGGGTCATGTCATTCCTGATCGATCAACAAATGAAATCCACCTGCTGTTTATCAGGTAAATTGTCAGTTTTTGGGTCTTCGGGAAGCTGATTGTCTGACACAATAAAGGATCCTACGTATTTAAAATTCTAACGGAACTTCTAACCGATGGAAAGAAGTTTTTAATATTTGAAGATTTAATCGGAATTTAATTGAATAATAACTAAGAAATAAAATTTATTAAAGTAAATAAAAATAAAATATTTTATTGAAATAAAATATATACAAATATTTATTATTATATAATGAATTAATAATAAATAAATATAAGTCTAATATAAAACTTAAAATGACAATAAAAATCAAAATTTTATTTCTGAAGGATGTTGTGTCTTATGATCTTTAAAAGATTCGAACCCTCTAACGCTATCTAAAGACTCGTAAACTGCACTTTCACTCAAAACATTTGCATCTACTTCTTCTACTACATTCAAATAAATTTCAAATAAGTAATGTTGAAATTATTCTCAATTGTAAATTTGTATGCATTATACTTTTTAACTTAAATATGATCAAAATAAGATATGAACTGACCATCAGTAGATATTCTTAATTTATTAGTTGTGACAAATGCATTTTCTTTATAAATCACCTTTTTAAGTTCAATATAATCAAGTTTAGGCGATGATTTTTTTTTCGTCCCAAAAATCCATATGTTTAATACAATCAATATCAATTTGATCATACGTTCTCTTCTTACTAAGCACTTTGAATACATAGTAGAGAAATTATAAAATCAATAATAAAAATAAAATTAATGAAATAAAAAATCTAAAAAATACTTGTTATTCATCCTCAAATTATAAGTAACAAAAACAAGGTCATTAAGTCTTTGATGTTCCAAACGATTTCGTTTTTTAATATGAATACGTTTAAAAACACTCCAATTAAGTTCACAACTGGATGCAGAAGCTGTTTGACTGAGTAATTTAATAGCGAGTTTTCTTAATATTGGAGCACTGTCACCTAATAATCTCCACCACTCATCTGTATTTTAACTTAATAGTTATGATTAATAAAAATATAAATTATTAATAAGTAAATAATAAATTAAAAGTACAAAAACTTACAAGGCCGCATTTTTTTCATCATAAGTTCTCTCTTTGCCGATGATCTAGCAAAACTTTCTAAACCTTCACGATACAATTTAATTTCATTTATCGCTTGTAATTGCCCTTTAATAGAGAAAATACCTTTGTATTCAATCACATCAAACAAACCACCCATAATATTATTTGTACATTCGTTTCTACTATATAAGCAATAAGGATTAAGAAAATAAGCTGCTAAGTGGATGCTTTGAGTAAGATGCTTATTCTATTATATTGGGAAGATGCTAACCAGTGTATGGTTACTGTCCCCGGGACTGGGGACAGTTGATAGGACACAATAATCCTGTCCACTAGACGCGTTTGGTTAATGCTCCTAGTTTTTTGTCCTCTGTCTCCGATGGACAGGCACAGTTAAATCCTGTCACTCGCAAATTTGAAGGACAGAAAGCACCTGTCCCTGTCTCTGGCTGAAACCAACGCGTCTCTCCCAAAATTACCCCAACCCATCTGAAGATTCATCCTTCTCTGTCTCGCGCGTCCTCCTTCTGAACTTCCGAAGACCTGTGATTTTTCATTTCTTCCTTTTCAACCTTCTTTCTCTCTCGCACGTCCACGTTCCCATCTTCCCAAGACCTCTCTATTTTTGGGTCT
>JANKOD010000005.1:25963406-25977890 GCA_026284645.1 Erythroxylum acuminatum | reverse complement strand
CTGATTCACGAGTTTTACATGATGCTGTCACTAGGCGTAATGGACTTCAAGTTCCAATGGGTATGTAACAAAAGAACTATCAGTCGTTGGATATTTATTGGAAATGTTTGAATACAAATGCAATAGTAATAGTGTCATTTGTTTATAGGGAATTACTACTTAGTTGATGCTGGCTATACCAATGGTCCTGGCTTTCTTGCACCTTATAGAGGCACTAGATATCATATTCAAGAGTGGGCAAGAGATGGAAGGGCACCTAGGAACCCAGAAGAGCTTTTTAATAAGAGGCATTCATCTGCACGAAATGTGATTGAACGTGCATTTGGACTGTTGAAAAAAAGATGGAAAATTCTCAGAAATCCCTCGTTTTATGCAGCTGACACACATGTTCACATAATTCTTGCGTGTTGCCTGTTGCACAATTTCATTAGGTTGCATATGACTTCCGATCCTGCTGAGCAAATTCCTCTTGAAGATGAGGATCAACCAATTGGGGAAGATGTATCCTTGCCCCAATTTGTTGATCGTGTTGTTCCAACGAATGAATGGAGTCAATGGAGACATGATTTAGCTCAGAACATGTTTGAGGAATGGAGAAGGAACCATTAATTGTGTACTTTCATTTAGTTCATGTTATGTTTATTGTATTGAGGGCCTGTAATTAGATGGGTCCAACACTGTATACATTGTTTGTTTAATTGAGTTCATTATCTCTTGTCCAGACTTACTCTTCTATCACACTTGATCATTAACCCCTTTAACTTCATTACTTGTTTCCTTTAATTCAATATTATATTCGTTACAACCATTTATGTTTCAATGTATGGTGTTTACTCATTTTATGGAAATGGGATGTTTTGGGAATGGCATTGCATGGTTTAGGTGCAATGTCAAGGATTTGGACTGAGGCTGAAACAGAGGCATTTGTCACTTTCATGGAGGAGGTTGTTGTTGCTGGTAATAGAGCTGACAATGGCCAGTTCAAGCCTGGTACTTTCCAACAGCTTGCTACAATGATGGTTGACAAGTTTCCTGATTGTGGCATAGACAAGAGGCATGTCAAAAATAAACACAAGAGGTTGAAGGATAAATACCAGACAGCCTTTGACATGTTAAATTGCAGTGGTTTTGGTTGGAATGAAACCAAGCAATGTGTGGAAGTTGACAGCAAGCAAGTGCTGGAGGAATGGACGAGGGTAATGATTCGTAATTGTTGTTTGTTTATTACATTTTCGTGGTAATGACAAGTTTGTAATGCTGACGTTTTTTTATGTTTTTCCAGGGACACCCCAACAGGTACTATACTCCAGGCAAGCCTTTCCCACTTTACCCAAGACTGGAGTTTATTTTTGGGAGAGACAGAGCGACGGGGGCAGGTGCTCAGGATGCTGCAGATGCTGTTGCCCAGCTGGACACTGAGGACACTGAAGGTGAAGGAGCAGCTGATCCACTAGTTTCTACATACCAATTTGATTCCACAGCCCCACCGGTCACTCCCCCTACTACTTCAGTCAATGTCGTTGGTTCAGTCGCCTCTTCGAGCAACACTGACGGCAGCCGCCAAAACAAAGGGAAAAGGAAGATGAGGGATATCGAAGTATTAGAAAACGTTGCTGCCTCATTTCTACAAGCGATTGACAGTGGGAAAGAAAATGCTAGGGTCATAGCTGATGCCATTGTAGGGTTGCATGGGTCGAGGCTAGGTGATGAGCTAGGGAAGTTGGGCTTCTCCACTCAAGAAGTCATCAAGATTGCAAGGATATTCGCTAAGGATGTTCCTGCTGCGAATTGTTTCTGGGATCTCAATGACGAACAGAGACCGGATTATATCAGGGCCTTACTTGATGCAGATGTTTGACTTCATCAAGACGTTTGAATTGATGTTTTTTGTGGGGCTACTACCTTCATAGTAGCTTAATATGGGAGGATGGACTTGAATTGTTATTATGAAACTAGGATTGTGATGTTTGGATTGTTTCGTTGCTGTGTTGACTTTGTTTCCCTTTTGTGTTGCCTGTGTTTTATCACCTTACTATATTATGATCAAGGCATGATTATTAGAACTTCTTAATGTTTTCATTTTTATGCGTCTTTGAATGATGATAATATGATTCATTTTCAGGTACCTAGATATGGCCAGATACAACTTTTATGTTGTCTTTGCTGGACGCCAAGTTGGTATTTTTACCAATTGGGAAGATGTAAAATTAGTTACTGAGGGATTTCCCAATGCTCGATTTAGGGGCTATCAAACATTGGAGGACGCACAAGCTGCGTATGTCATGGACCAATATCGGCCGCCTCGTCGCATTGCAGACATTGCTCCTACTAACAATGAACCATCCTCCATTCCGATTCCATCCGCACTTGCAACAATTGAACAACCCACTGTAGTTCGTACTGTGCAGCCAAACACCTCATGGACTAATATCTTCTTGGCCATAGCCATTGGAGTCATTGTGGGGATGGTGCTAAACGACATTATTAATAAATTATAAGGCGTTAATGTATGTTGAACCAAATATGTTAGACGGTTTGTTAGCTTAGTTGTTTGTTTTGAATGTATGTTGAACCTATTATGTCATTAATTATATGCATGTATGTTGACCTTTTATGTAATTAATTTCATGAATGCTTAGATGTTGTGTTTGTTTATAATAATTATTATCATAATTATGATAATTCATTACATAATTATCATTATTATTGTTATTATTTGTAATATTATAACCAACTACATATAATTATTATTACTAGAATTAATAATAATAATAATATTATTATTATTATTACTTTTACCATTATTATAATTCATTAAATAATTATCATTATTATTTTTATTTTTATTATTTGTAATATTATAACCAACTACATATAATTATTATTACTAGAATTATTATTATTATTATTATTATTATTATTATTATTATTATTATTATTATTATTATTATTACTTTTACCATTATTATAATTCATTACATAATTATCATAATTATTATTGTTGTTATTATTTGTAATCTTATAACCAACTACATATAATTATTATTACTATAATAATAATAATTATTACTATTATTATTATTACTATTATTATTACTTTTACCATTATTACTGATATTTTATTATTATTCTTAGTCTTATTATTATTATTATTAGTATTATTGAATTAATTATCATTATTAGTATTCATATTCGTATTCTTATTATCATTATTTTTATTTTTATTTTTTTATTATTAGTATTATCATAATAATAATAATAAAATTAATTATTATTATTATTATTATTATTGTTATTATATAATTTGTATTTATTATTTTTCAAATTTATTATGATTATACAATCTGAACTTATTTATTAATTCAAATTAGTTTTGCTATTCTTATTATTCTTATTCTTATTATTATTATTATTATTAACCAATGTTCAGTTGAAATTGTTATTATAATTATTTGCTCAATTTTTAACTAAAGCAAATTATTCGCAATAAACTTATCAATTAATAACACATTTTTAATCATCTTAAGGATCAGGGGCATTTTTGTCATTGGCACATTTTTCCATTCTGTCCACTGCAACCAAACACATCTGTCCTGGAGACGGAGACAAGATTTTATGTTCTGTCCACCATAAACCAAATAGCTCACCGTCTCCAGTTTCTGTTTCGTTCCGTCTCCAGATTTCTGTTCCGTTCTGTCTCCAGAAATCAGAGACAGCAACCATACAGACAGTAAGGATTAAGAAAATAAGCTGCTAAGTGGATGCTTTGAGTAAGATGCTTATCCTATCATCAGTCAATATTATCTGCATAAGACTTATACAATTTCTCTTTTTCTTTAAAAAGATTTATAATTGTTTTGTGAGCTCTATACCTACCATCATATATATACCCCAAAGGTGGCTTCTCATCTGAGTCAACAATCCTCAACAACCTTACAAACGGAGCAACAATATTCACAATGATCAAGCAAGCATCCCAAATTTTATTATTTAGAACAATAGCACAAACTTCTTTTCCTTTTCACTCTTTGATAACTTATGACTTGGGAAAGTGTTTACTTATCACTAAATTTTAAAGTAGTTGCTCATGTTTATAAACACTTTTCAAAGTAATAAATATAGTTGCAAACTTGGTAGTAACAGGATGCGTGATCTCAACCTATTCTTCTTGCTTTCTTAACCATGACAAAAATGTGATATGATTATATATAAAAATTTTGATCTTAGATGCACATTAAGTAAGACTAGAAATATGGTCCATATAGCCAACATCTTTTAAAATAAGATTTATACAATGAGTAGTGCATAGAGACCAATAAATATGTCCATACTGTGATTGTAATTAGTACCCAGTTGATACATAATTAGCTACATTATTTGTAACAAAATACACAACATTCTTTGGTCCAACCCACTCGATAATTTAAGAAAATAGATCAGATAAAGCATTAACACCTTTTACCATATCAGAAGCATCAGCAAATTTGATAAAAGTTGTTCCAATATTACAATAAACCAAGAAATTAATCAAGGTTCTTTGTCTTTGATCAGTCCACCCATCTACCATAATAGTGTATCCTGTTGATTCCCGACTAAACTTATATATATCCACAATTAATTGACATTCCTTTTTTTAAATCTTGAAGTAAAGGCACACACATCTCATAATAAGAAGGTACCTTAAATCCTGGACCTATTGTTGTTGTGGCATCTATTGCTTATTGAAAATATAGTGAATTTAAAGTATTTAAAGGAATGCATGAATGATAGAACCCTTCATGCTCTTTTACATCACAAAACAACAACCTTATCAGCGAAAACAGTTTTTAGATTAGGTATAGAACTAGGAGTAGTTCTTGAAGGAATATAAGAATCTATGTCAACATTAGCTTTTCTTTTTTCCTTTATCTAATGCTTGCGGTGCTTCATCATCTCTAAATGATATATCATAAACCTCTTTATTTTCCTTTTTTATTTGTTGCTATTCCAATCCTATCACGTACTTCAAATGGTACTTTTTTGCATTAAGCAATATTACCCTTAACACCAGCAAGATATTCTTTCATTTTATAAATTCCTCCCCCTTTAAATATTCTATCGCAAAACATACAGTTGTATTGGATATTTCCATCAAGTGCTTGAAAAGAAGAAAAATAATTCCATGCTAGATCGGACTTATCATGAGTAGATGATGCGATATTCATCAAATCTTTGTATGATGATTCCATATTCTCCATTATGATTTAATGTAAAAAAGTATTTAAAAAATTATACCTAAGAATGTTACCAAGAATGTGTATGAGATACACTAGTTTTGTAACTATTAAAAGCTTTGATTGTACTACTAGTCAATAGGAAGCACAAATTGACATATGCTTAATTGATTGTATAATTATTTCATAACACTTAGCGATTATTGACATGAGATTGCTTAAAATACTTACTTTGACTTATATGTGGTTTTAGGCATAATTCGGAAGCAAAGGAGTTAAAGTGAGTCGAAAGCCGTATATTTGGGCCATTTTCTAAAGAATCACACTCACTTGTCTTCATGAAGCAAGAAGAAGAAGATTAAAGCAAAGAAGAAGATAAGAAATTGCCAGGAAAGATGAAGATATATGCTGAAAACATTAATTAGAAGAGGATTGAAAAATTGTATAGTTATTATATCATGGTTGTAATAATTAAAATGTTATAGTCGTGACATGAATGATAAGCAATGGAGAAACCTCACAATTCCATTTAAATGCCACATATCCATTCCATTTTAACCTAGCATTTGGTAGCTTTTGAATAAAGAGTGGAGAGGGTTGTTACATTGGAGGGGTCGGTTGGAGCAAGGTGAATAACTGAGAGAGAGGAACATCCAATACTAGCTGTCCAATTATAACAAACACGTCCCATCCCATCTTAAAAATATAGCTATTAAATATAAGAAACATGTGTGGGTTGTTGGTTGGAGGGAGAGTGGACAATAAAAAAAATAAGGAGTGTGCGAGGGCCTGGACAAGAACCGAAGCTGCCAATCTTCTTGGAGAGGAACGAAACAGTAGCTGGATCATCAAGCTTCTTATCTTTAGTTCTTGCCACCTATCCCACTTCCATTTAATCTATCTTTTATTATATGATGGATGTGTGTGACGATAGCAACTTAGAAAGATAGGAAATGAACATGTTGTGATGGCTAGGAGGTGAAGAACTAAAATAGTAAAAGAAATCAAGACAGCCATCCATCTATTTTTTAGCTGGAAAAAAATTTGAAGGGTGTGAGCTCTCAATTTTAATGAAGAGAAGGGGCAAAGCTCTCAACCGTGAGAGACCCATAGGGGTTAGCTTTTCCGATGCCAGTTTGGAGGTGACATCAAGATAGATAACCAGGTTAAGCATTCCTTCCTTGTATTTCTTTCTTTCTTTAGGAGTTGATTGTGTTATCCTATGTTTATGGATTTGGGTTTAAGATAGATAACTAGGTTAAGCACAAAGTTAACCTTGATGTGCTTAATGATAGCCAATGCTTTAACATATTTTATCATTATTATTATCAAATGGTAGTCATGACTTGCACACCTTGACATTGCAATTTTCTAGACTTATGATATATAATAAGAAGAATCAGGATGACAATTAAGATAACATTATTAAGCCTATTATTTTATCTACTAAGGAGGTATAAACTAAAAATGATAAAGGAGCCTAGTAGGCATAATCCATTTTTGAATAGCATATCTTAATAGTATGATCATGGACAATGACATTGCATGCATCGAGCAAAGTTCATATGGATAGGCATACATTTTTCATATTATGCCCAATGCTAGAAAATGTTGGTAGGTTAAAAGATACCAAGAATATAGATGCAGAGGAAATGATAGCAACATTTTTTTTCATCTTTTTGCCATTGATAAGAGAAATTTAGTAATCAAGTATGATTGTTAGCAGGAATCAAAGCTTTAACCTTCGTGTCTGTCTTGCTTTGTCGAGACCGTCTTCCTCTTGTTTTTCCTTAACAAGTGTTGCTTCTACATTATATTGTTATTTTCCTCCATTCTTGTTTTTTTCTTCCACACCTTATGGCGACGGGTTCTGAAGAAGATACTCTAGTGTCCGAGATGTATCAGCGTTTGAATGTCGAAGAAAATGAGGGTACTCTGGAATACGATGAAGAACCAGTCAACGATGAACAACAACCACAAAGAAATGAATGGCAGCACTGTGTCATCGGGAGATTGGTGACGGAGAAGGTCATCAATTTTCCAATATTTAAACAGATCATGGCTAGCATATGGTGCCCTGTTAAAGGCATGATGATCAAAGATCTTGGAAATAATGTATTTATTTTCCAGTTTTTTCATCATCTGGACGTGGAAAGAGTAATGAGGGATGGCCCATGGAACTATCAACAACAGGTCCTTCTTCTTCGTCGCTTACAACCCAATGAGAATCCTAGACAAGTGGAATTGGTCCGACTAGAACTATGGGTTCAGATTCACAACATTCCTAATGGATTTATGTATGAAAAACTTGCAGTGGATGCAGGTAAATATATCGGAGAATTCTTAGAGTCGGACCCCAGGAACTTCTCACATTTTTGGCGAGACTTCATGCGACTTCGGGTGAGAATTGATATCCGAATACCTCTCAAACGAAAACTTTTTGTCAAATGGCCACAAGGGGAAAAATTCTGCTTGGAGTTTAAATATGAACGACTTAACACGTTCTGCTATTTCTGTGGCATTATTGGCCACACGGATCGATTCTGTCGTCTCCTCTATGAACACCCCCAAATTCCCCGTGACAAATTCGCATATGGTTCATGGTTAAAAGCAGAGTCCAGGAAAATGAACCAGATCGGCGCACGATGGCTCAGATCGGAAGCTGATCTACAGGCGGAGCTCCCAGAAACATCTACGGCGGCTCCAGTGGTCTCTAATCCCATTTCGACGAGGCATACTGAATTAGGCGAGCCTCCCTATGCAGCCGCCACAACCGACCTAGGAGAGAATAGCTCTGCGGCCGCAAATCAGGGGATCCGAATCCTCCAAGCCCATCAAATCAGTAGTAAATCACGAAGTTCTAACCAGCTTTTGCCACCAAACGCAATGGGGGTGACTCCCGACACTGATGCAATCTTACCATCCACCGACACACTCACGCTTGTTGACCATAAGCGCAGACGTATCCAAGACACAACGGCGCTGACACATGGGGACAAGGAAGACACACATATCTCTATTTCAACCGAGACTGGGCCAAAAAACTTGAGTTTGGTGGGCTTTGCTTCCGAAGCCCACCGCCAGTTATGAGTACCTTATGTTGGAACTGTCGGGGGCTTGGGAACCCTCGAACAGTCCGAGCTTTACAGGACTTGGTGTCCGAAAAGAGGCCCAATTTTATTTTCCTTATGGAAACTAAAATTACAAGAGACCGGATTGTACCCCTTCAAAGAAAGTTGGGCTTTGCTGGTATGTTTACGGTTGACCCAATTGGAATTAAAGGGGGGTTAGTTTTATTATGGAAGACTAAGGATATGGCTCAATTACTTAGCTACTCACACCATCACATTGACATCATCGTTTGTCTGGAAGGAGTTAAACGCTGGCGTCTCACTGGATTTTATGGCTTTCCAGAACGTCACAACAGACATCTGGGATGGGATTTGCTTCGCCAGCTTCAACCCCAGTCGGTCTTGCCATGGTGCGTCATCGGTGATTTTAACGACATTCTTTTCCCTTCGGAAAAACAGGGTAGCAACGCGCATCCTCGAGCTCTGATGGAGGGCTTCCGACAGGCACTCTCGGACTGTCATCTCTATGATTTGGGTACGGAGGGCTCAAGGTTTACATGGGAAAATCGACGACATGAAGTTGCACTAGTGAGGGAGAGGCTTGATAGGGCGGTAGCCACCACCTCATGGTCCTCTACGTTTTTGATGGCATGCGTTTCCACCCTCCAAACTGAGTCCTCTGATCACTTACCAATCTTCTTATCATTGGGTATCCAGTTGAAGAAATTTATACAAAAACGCTTTAGATTTGAGACTGCGTGGACTGCAGAGGAAGATTGTAGACAACACATAATGAGGGGATGGATGCGCAACCCACTTGCTTCTCTCTAAGATAAACTTCATCTTTGCTCACACGATTTACAGACTTGGGCAAAATCCCATAATGAGGGGTTTCACCGTCAGATTAACTCTTTGAAACAGCAAATGGAACGGCTACGTAGACAACCGACACTACACATGGGGGCTCTTAAAGAAGTAGAACAGCAATACAATACGCTACTATTACAGCATGAATTATACTGGAAACAGAGGTCTAAACAACATTGGCTTGCGGAAGGTGACTCTAATTCCAAGTTTTTTCACCTGATGGCTTCTCACAGGCATCGAAAGAACTTTATTTCCAAACTTAAGAACACCAGAGGGGAATGGGTTGACTGGGATTCTGGATTACCGAACATGGTGTCGGACTATTTTCAACAACTCTTTACATCTTCATGTGGGGACGCAGACCCGATCCTACGCAATGTGGACAGTAAGGTTACTCAGCTGCACAATGACTTATTAGTGGCCCCTTACACGGCAGAGGAGGTGAGATTAGCTTTATTTTCAATGCATCCTGATAAATCGCCTGGCCCAGATGGATTCAACCCCGGATTTTTCCAGACTTACTGGGACTTAATTGGGAAGGATGTGATTCAAGCTTGCCTTCGAACTTTGAATGATGATGCCCCTATGCCTGGACAAAACAAAACAAACATCGTTCTTATACCGAAGAAGCAGACCCCAGAAACTATAGCTGACCTTCGACCCATTTCGCTGAGTAACGTCACCGACCGTATCATCTGCAAAGTACTAGCCAACCGACTGAAACATGTTTTACCCCATATCATTTCTGATACGCAGAGTGTCTTTATTCCTAATAGGCTTATCACCGATAACATTATTGTGGCGTATGAACTGTTTCACTTGATCAAACGGAAAACTCAAGGTAAGGTTGGCTCACTCGCACTCAAGACTGACATGAGTAAGGCTTATGATAGAGTCGAATGGACGTATCTGCGACAGATCCTGTTGCAGTTGGGCTTTCAGGAATCATGGGTTTCAAAGGTCATGAACATAGTAACATCGGTAGCCTACTATTTTACCCGAGGTAGCGAAGAATACGGGCCTTTGATTCCTAGTCGAGGCTTGCGTCAAGGAGACCCGCTATCTCCATATTTGTTCATCATATGTGCAGGGGGACTATCTGCAAGCTTACACAAAGCTCAATCTCAAGGACGCATACATGGGATGGTTGCTGCAAGAGGTGCGGCTCCAGTGTCGCACTTATTTTTTGCCGACGATGCCATTTTTTTTGCTAGAGCTACAACGGAGGAAGCGACTGAGTTACAAACTATCTTGCGTCTCTATGAAATTGCATCGGGCCAATAAATTAACCTTAGCAAATCAGGTATCTCTTTTACTCCTAATACTCCCCCTACTATGAAAGAATTGATCTGCCAAACTTTGGGGGTTGAAGAACTCGCAGGCCATACCAACTATCTGGGCATGCCGGCTGTCATAGGAAGAGGTAAGCAGCAGATCTTTCATTATGTGACAGAAAAACTAACCAAGAGGCTACACGGCTGGAAGGCGAAGGTGTTGTCCAAAGCTGGGAAGGATGTTTTATTACGGACTGTTGCACAAGCTATGCCTAATTATCTGATGTCTCTTTTTCTACTACCATTGTCTACTTGTCATGAGCTGGAGAATTTAATGAACGGCTTCTTCTGGCATAATGGTGGACGAGACAACAGAGGTCTACGATGGCTACAATGGAAAAAGCTCACTGTACCAAAAATTTATGGCGGACTGGGTTATCGCGACTTTAGGCATTTTAATCTTGCTCTTTTGGCAAAACAAGGCTGGAGGCTCCTGAAATACCCAAACTCGATTGCAACGAACGTACTTAAAGCCAGATACTTCCCAACTACAGATTTTCTTTCAGCAGATCTGGGCACTAACCCCAGTCAAATTTGGAGGAGTATCCATCAAGCCAAATCTATTCTACTTCAAGGCTGCCGTAGAAGGGTCGGCGATGGGCGCGATATCCATATCTGGCGCGATCCTTGGCTCATGGATGATGGCGACCCGTTTATACAGTCAGCTCCTATGGAAGAGGTTACACACGTAGCTGATCTCATTGAGGACCACCAATGGAATGAAACCAGAATCAGACGCATATTTACTCCAAGAGATGCCGGCCTGATTCTACAGATCCCACTTAGCTTTTCCCGTCGCAAGGATGATTGGTTCTGGCTTTGTAACAATCACGGTGAGTATAGAGTTAAAGAAGGATATAGACTGGCTATGGAAGATGTGCATCTAGAGTTTCGAGACACAGGTTTCCCATGGGAGAAGATATGGCAATTACACATTCCAGGTAAGGTCAAACTATTTATTTGGAGGCTTTTGAGAAAGGTACTACCGTGTAGAGCTAATTTAAAGAGAAGACATATTGCTATAATTGATACTTGCCCCATTTGCGACCACACATCCGAAACTGAACATCACTTATTCCTTCATTGTGCCTTTGCTCGCTCCGTTTGGGATTTATTTGCTGTTGACTGGTCTATATCCCCTGCTGTTACATTTCATCACTGGTTGACTGCTATTATGTTGGGTAGCCCAAAGACACAACAAGAGGAAATTTGCATGATTTTATGGAGCTTATAGACTTACCGCAATGAAACCATCTGGCAGCAGAAAACTACGAGTCCCTCCTCAATTTTCCGCAGAGCCACCACGTCCTTAACAGAATGGAAGATTGCACAGCATAGGCGAACCAATTCCTCAATCACACTTCCATCCATATATCCTTCCAAATGGCAAGCACCCCCACCGAATCACTTTAAATGCAACGTCGATGTGGCACTGTTATCCTCTGGTTGTTTTGGTTTAGGAATGGTGATTCGAGACTGCAATGGACTCCACTGTGCGGGCAAGTTAAAGACTTTAACGGGATGGAGGGACCCTCAACTCGGTGAAGCATTATGTTTTAGGGAGGCATTAAGTTGGATAAAAGGGCTTTCTTATGGTCCTATTTGCGTGGAAACGGATTGTCAAATCATTACTCAATTCTTGACATCCACGCATAATTTTCCGTCTTATTTTTCAATGATTATAGATGATTGTAAAGCTCTTCTTCACGAGCATCAGTTTATTTCCACTGCTTTTGTTAAGAGATCAGCGAATCAGGTTGCTCATACGATTGTTAGGGCGGCCAATTCTATGTCTGATTCTGAATGGGGGGTATGCCCTCCTCATTTTCTGTATGACTTTTTATCTTTGGATATGAATAATATGCGCTGAGCGCACTCGCCAACATTTCAAAAAAAAAAGTAGATAAGAGCAATAGCCTCTCTTAAAATGATCACGTCTTGCTAAATCGTAGAATTTAGTATTCTGAAAACCGTTATCATGCATGGAAATGGCATTTAGGAAACAGAGATGTACCAAAAGAATAAGGAGAAGAAAAGGATTCATATATTCCTTAATGAATTATTATCCGTTTCATTGCCTAAAGTCTATTTACTAATTGAAATGATGTCCTAAAGTCTAGAGTTAAGACACAAAGGTGCATTTAAGAACTAAAAGAAAAGATGATACAACTTCAAAAGTTGAACTAGAGTTAAGACACAAAGATGCATATAAGAACTGAAAGAAAGGATGATATAACTTCAAAAGAAATAATATGAGTAACCATTTATCAGGAATGCATGCTTATTTTCAAAAGAATCTTCAAGTTATTTTCCCTGGTCCCACATTATTAGTGGATTGCAAACCAAATGAAGAGGCAAGAATTACCAAAACTACCAATAGTAAAAAAAAAAGGGATGAAAAAAGAGATAAAGGACTTTGTTTTTGGTGTAATGAGAAATACAACCCTAAGCCAAAGTGCAGAAGGAGAATGATGCATTATATATAGTAGAGGGTGAAACTGAGGAGGGAGAAGAGGAAAAAGAGTAGGAAGAAGAAGAATAGCCTGCAATTTCTTTATATGCAACAGAAGGTACGGTTTCTTACAAATGAAAGTGTTAGGAAAGTATAGAAGCATAATAATTTATATAATGATTAATGGTGGCAGTACAGATAACTTCAATGATAAGACGTTAGTGAATAAAGAAGGGTATATGGTAGAGTGATTTGAATCAATATCAATATTGGTAAAAAGGACAGATATAGATTAAGTGTCAATTTATTTTTTGGTAAATCAGTAAATTTTTTTATACCTAAGAAAATGTTATGTACACAACTAGAGATTTCCTATGCAGTATATCTCTTACCTACCAAAAGGAATAACCTAATGTGAATTCATCAGAACCTACAACAATTCCTTATGAACAAAACACAACAACCGTAAGCCTATACAAACTTCCTACTAAGATGGCCTTATAGAGCTAGCTCATCTAACCAGTAACACAAGTTTTTCAACAAACAAATTACCACAACCCAATTCGACCATCATTCCTCTACAAAATCATATCGACAACACAACACAACATAAGTTGAAGAGTCAGATGATGCCCTTCTAATTTCCTTGTTCACTGTCAAAGTTTGCCCAACTCTCGCATACCTTCATTGATGGACCACTAATGAAGCTTCTGGACACCAACCGTAGGAGTAGGTTCTTCTACTGTTAGAGCTTAGGATCACCTTCATTGAAGTCATCTTGTCTACTACAGGGAAAGGGCTATAGACTTGCCAACTCCATGTTACCAAGATTTTTGTTGATTGGAGACTAGAACATTTCCTGGAACTGACTTCTCTTCAGCTTTAGATAGTGAAAAGGGGTTGAATACCCTCCCTTTTCCAAACTTGGAATCAAAATCTGCAGAAATTTTATTAGAAAAAACACTCCGACAATTATGTGTCAAAAAATTTGTAGTTTTTTTTTGCTACAAGGGGGGAAAACAAGAACTACACAAACAAATGAGGTCGAAACACGCGGAGGCCTCTACGGTACAAGGCGCCATGCTGATCCTTGCGAAGTTGCTCTTGGATAATTGCCGGGGGGTGCGGCAGGAAATGGAGGCCCGGGGGGAACGCTGCTGCGAGAGAAGCCAGCCGATCGGCACACTGATTGCCCTCCCGGTGCACATGCTGAAGAGAAACGTCCCAGTTGCATTGGAGAAGTCGACAGATACCTGCCACCAAGAACCAATCATCAGTAAAAATCATCCGGGAAGAAGAAAGGACGTTAATAACCTCAAGAGAATCCACTTCGACGATAACTCTGTAAGTGATAAGTCGACTTGTAGGTAGTATAAGTCGCCTTACTCATATCCAGCACCGATAAGTCGACTTGTACATTGGGTAAGTCGACTTGTTCAAGGTCGGTACTGTTTATTTGTGCCCTAAAGGCAATCCCCTTTAGCGCGTTTTATTCAATAGTCATGTACAAGTAATGTACAGACTTCATGAATAAATAAAGAAAGGCA
>JANKOD010000005.1:25945740-25958517 GCA_026284645.1 Erythroxylum acuminatum | reverse complement strand
ATAAGAATAATTAAATAACCATTATAATTTTAATAATAATATAATGGTGAATAATAATAAGGAATATAAAATTAGCACAACTTATAATAATTTCAGCAATAATTTCTAAAATAATAAATTATAAGAAAATTACACTTATCATATTTGAAAAACATTTAAAATAATAAGAATGATAAAAGAAACATAATGTTTTCATAACATATTATAATATAATTTAAAATAATAATTATTTAAATTATTTATAAATTAAAAATGATTATAAGGAATTGGCAAAAATAAGCCTATAATTTTTTCCTTATTATTATGAAGAACAAAATTAATAATAGTCACATAAATAAAATAATTAACATCTATAAATTTAAAAATATTGAGAGAAAAGTTTGCTTTTTTAATATAAATAAATAACATTTATGAAATAAAAAAAAGTGGCTAGATTTTTGAAATGTTAATAATAATAGCATTTTGAAAAATGTCCAGCCACTCGCGAATCTGCACATTATTCATGATATTGGTAACAAGGGAAAACAGTGAAAAGTAAGAGAAAGGACCATATTATGCTCGCCCTCGCGAATGACTAGATTTTTACAGCCTCGCAAGGGTGACAGCTCGCCCTCGCGAGCTGGCTGGATGTTTCCAGATTCGCGAGGGCGACAGCTCGCCCTCGCGAATCTGTACATTTTTTGAAAAATGTCCTCGCCCTCGCGAATGGCTGGCATAATACGGTGCTTTCTTTTACTTTTCACTGTTTTCCCTTGTTATCAGCGAGGTTATCAGCGAGACGCTAGGCTTGGAAATGTTGTCAGATTCCTCCACAAGAAGGCTCTGAAAGATGTTCAGTACAAATGTAAATACATATTATATAATAATAATAATAATAATAATAATAATAATAATAATAATTATTATTATTAGACATAATAATATTATAAATTATTAAATAAAATTATTAAATAAAATATTAGAATAATAATAAAACTATTACAATTATAACTATTATTATTATTATCATTATTATTATTATTATTAAACCATAAATAAATATTTATAAATTAAACCCGATATTATTAACTATTATTTCATGAAATTGTTAACTGCTTTGTTTTTATAATTATTTATCTATGGATTTATAATAATAACAATATTAATAATAAGATTATTATTATCAAATATGATAATAGTATTGTTATAATTTATAATAATAATCATCCATAGATTTATTATAATAATAATAATAATAAGACAAAAATTTATAATGATAACAAATTTCATAATAATAATTATTATTATTATCAACTTCTAACATTAATAAGGACTTTAATAATAATAATAATAATTTTAACAAATACTCCACAATAAATTTAATAATATACCAAAGAAATTTAATAATAATATTTAACAGCACTTATAATAATGGAAAGAAAATTAATGAACAAATTTACGTATAATAATAATAATAACAATAGTAATAATAACAACAATAACAATAATAATTAAATATTATAACAATAATTAAATTATTCAGAATAATAAAGTTAATAATAATAAGAACAAATTTCGTAATTCAAACAAATTTCATAATTAATAAATCTAATATTCATATCGAATATAATAATATTCTTAATAAATTAATGATAATAATAACAATTATAAATATTATATATAATAATAATAATATAATAATAAAATTTAAATTTAAATAATAACATATATATAATAATACTAATAATATAATAAAAAATTTTCTCATTACAAATATATATAATAATAATAAAATTATTATTATTATTATTATTATTATTATTTATGAGTCAAGAATATAATAATTTTGGTCAGCATAACGAATATTATAATGCTAATACTAATACTAATACTAATAATAATAATAATTGTAATAATAAATATAACCAAAAGATTAATAAATTTATTGATTCAAAAAGTAATTTAATTATAATGGAAATCTACTTTATTAATTAATAATTAGCATTAATAATTAATGCTAAATAAATAAATATACACTTAATATCAACAACAAAATTAAATAATGTCTATGAATTATGATAAACATATTTTAATAATAATCCTTTAGAGCAAACGTCCAGAAGTACATAATTCATAAAGGTTTAAACATGACTTTCAAACCATGCTTCTTTCTGTCAAGCCAAGCCGGTAGGCGGCTTGACTTTTTAAATTTGTCCTTCCTCCGTCTGCAGATCACGCGTGGGTTGAAATTTTTAACCAAATACGACGTTGTCTTACTCTCGGACGGAGTAAGACAGGGAAGTATTAGACAGGTGAGGGTTGAAATTTTTAAATCTGCTCTCCTCTTTCTCTGCATACTTTGAAGTGGGATATTGAAAGGAAAATGTACTAGCAAAGCTTAAACATTCTTGAGGTCTAAGGCGTCAGTGCTTTCAGTGTCCAAACTGGTCTAATGGAGGCCTCGCTAAAACAGGCTCGAGGAATCTTTTAGCGCCGATCGAGCAAGTTCCTTAGGCCCTTACCCATTTTAGTTTCTGTTCTTTCGAATGGAGGCCAATCCCAAAGCAAGACCACAAGCTGAATAGCTTGCCGTCTTCTCCTTTTAAGTTTGTTTGCTTTTTGTTCAAAATAATTATACAAAAAGGAAAGGAATACAGGAAATTCGATTAGTGTAGTTATGCTTATGGCGTCAGGAAAATTTGAAAAAAAAAACATTGTTTCCAAACAAAGATAAATTTCTAAACCCCAAGACGTAAGTGAGTTAGAGAGGAGCTCTTTTAAGTGAGGTCGTAAGTTTAAACTGCCCTCATACATATAAATATTTAAAACTTAAAATTAAGAATAGGTGGCTTGCTTTTGTTTGGATCGAAAGAAAGCAAGAGAAAAGAAAGCAAGAGAATCTTTTGATTTTCATTGTTTAGACAAAAATAAGTAAAGGAAAAAGAAAGAGAATGGAGAGAAATATGATAGAAATTTGAACCAATTATATTTCCCACCAAATTGGTGGGAAAAGAAGGGAAATTGAAACAAGATAACTCTAATATAAATAAATTACTTGTATCCTTATTAAATCTAACAAGTAAAGATAAACAAGGGCATAAAGGTTTTAAAAAATTCTCTTCCATTTAATTCCCTCCTTTGATAAATTAGGAAAACAAATAAGAGAAAAGAAATCACATTTTTCTTTCATTCTTTTTTCCTCTTTTCTTTTCAATATTTCCTTTCCTTTTCTTTTGTGCAAATAAGGATTTAAATAAAGGTTAAAATTATCTTTCTATAATTAGCGGGAGTAAAAAAAATAAAGATAAATTCCTAAAGCAATCATATGATATACCTCTATTCCCCCAACTCCCTTCAAACAGACAATCAGTCCTATCTTCTGTTCTCTTTTTCAGGTCCTCGTAATTGGTGGATTTAACTTTTCTCTTTTCTATGCTTTGCTTTTCTCTTTTCTTTTACTCATTGCTGCTTTTTTTTTTCCCCTCTTTTTCACAGGCTATTCCAAATCATTCGTCCTTTTTTTTCCCTTCCTCTTCTTCTTCTAGTAATAGTAAGGTACGTAACATAACACCAGTCATCAATATATTGATATTATCTGAACCAAAGTGATTATTCCTTTCAAAGCTTAGAGCTTTACGATTCTTTTTTTTTTTCCCCTCTGGCTCTCTCGCAATTCACATGCAAGCCACTTTCACATCAAAGACCAACATTTGCGTCACTAACAAGAAAAGCACGATCCCTCAGTCCTAATATTATCCCACATTCCCACCTCTTTGTGTTGCAACTAGCTTCCCTCATTATAAACCTCTTAGCTACTTGCAGCAATTATTGAAACTCTGTTTTCTTCACACATGAAGCCAAAACCTCTGAGACAGCTCCAGTATTTTCCTGACTAGATAGATAGACACCTTGAAGTTTGCTAAATTCATACTTGAAACAGTTGAAGATGAGAGCAGGAATTTACAGTGTCCAGCAGGCTCTTACAGTTGAGGCTGTAAGCATAGTAAAACAAGCAGTGACTCTCGCCAGAAGGCGAGGTCATGCCCAAGTCACTCCTCTCCATGTAGCAAGTTCTATGCTCGCATCATGTTCTAGTCTTCTAAGAAGGGCTTGTCTTCAATCACACTCTCATCCTCTGCAATGCAAGGCTCTTGAGCTTTGCTTTAACGTCGCGCTAAATCGCCTTCCCGCATCAACATCTAGCGCTTTGTTAGGTCCTCACTCCTCTTATCCTTCCTTCTCCAATACGTTGGTTGCAGCCTTCAAACGTGCTCAGGCACACCAACGGCGAGGCTCCATTGAAAACCAGCAGCAACCCATCTTAGCTTTGAAGGTTGAGATAGAACAACTCATAATATCTATTCTGGATGACCCTAGTGTTAGTAGGGTCATGAGGGAAGCTGGTTTCTCTAGCACCCATGTCAAAAACAAGATAGAACAAACTGTTTCTATGGAGACTAGTTGTAATCAAACCTCTAAGTTATGAATCAGCCTGCAAATGAAGTCCAAGGTGAGCCCAGCAACCGAGACAACCCAATCATTGCACTTGGCCGGAGAAAGAGTAGCAGACTTAAGACTATTCCTAAGAGGCTGCTGGATTAGATGCTCTCTGCCACCTTAGCGATGTGCCACCTTAGCGATGCCAGCAATGAAGAATAACGGTTTGTCAGATTTGTTAGTGTCAGTCTTTATATTGTGAATTCTGAGAATGAATTGGTCATGCTTTTGGTATTACGGAAATGTAATTTCTCTCTCTCATCCCTCTCTGAAATTCTTAGCTCACCCCCTGTTCTTCTTTGTTGAGAAACTTGCCCTGTAAACCTGGGAATCTAATAGCCAATTCTGCAGATTTCACTTTGCTTTTGCTGTGTTATTTTTACTGTTGCATTACTGCACGTAACACTCTACTCCTAGTAGCTTGTCTAAAGAAAGCACCAAAACTCAGATAGTTGCCAATCATATGTCTCAGTCTTCATCTTTTAGTCAGTTTGGAGTCTCCCTCGTTAGTAAGCAATTAGAACAAGCAAGGAATGAGGACGTAATGAGTGTTTTGAACACAATAATGAATAAAAAGAAAAATGTTGTCATTACAAGTGAGAGCCTATCCAATGCTGAGAGTGTAGTTAGAGGAGTTATGGACAAGCTTGAGAGAGGCAAAGCTCCTGGGGATTTGATGTCTGTGAGGTTCATAACCCTTCCTCTCCTGTCTTTGAGAAATCTCTCAAAAGAAGAGCTTGAGCAGAAGCTTATTGAGCTTAGGTGCATAGTGAAAAGTTACATGAGAATAGGGGTTGTTTTGTACTTGGGTGATCTAAAATGGGTTGGTGAGTTCTGGTCTACCTATGGTGAGCAAAGGAGAAGCTACTACAGTACAGTGGAGCACATTATATTGGAGCTGAAGCAATTTGTTAGCGGAATCGGTGAAACAGGAAGATTATGGCTTATGGGGATCGCCACATTCCAAACTTACATGAAATGTAAAGCAGGCCACCCTTCTCTAGAGACCATTTGGCAACTTCATCCACTCACTGTTCCAGTTGGAAGCTTGAGTCTAAGCCTCAATCTAGACAGGTAAATAAAGTTCGTTACGTAGAGTTCTTTCTGTATTATAAACATAGTGATTCACTGATAAATCTTACTCTTTCAGCGAGAATAATGCCCACTTTGAATCCAAGAACAAAGCTTTTACGTGTCAGGCTGCCGAATCTCGAGTTGACACACATTTGAGTTGGTGGAGAGATTCGTCTGTCAATTACAGCAAGGACTTCCTTAGCCTAACAGGAAACAGCATCAAAAACAAGGAACTGCAAGCTGCTAACAGAATTACCATTTCCTCTATCTCAAGTTTGCCTGCATGGCTTCGACAGCATAAAGAAGAGACCAGATCAAGCAACGACATTGAAGATAACAAGGTACCCACTTATTTTGCTCCATCATAAGTCAACATTCTATTCTACAATTGGGTATGGATCACCTAAGAGTTGATGTGGGCCTAATAACTTTTAAATTCTTATTCAGGAATCGCTAAATGTCTCTGATGTTTGCAAGAAATGGAACTCATTTTGTGATTCAGTCGACAAACAACATACGCCAACTTATCCCGAGGAAACCATCAAATTTGCTTCATCTCCTCCTTCTCCAATATCAACCCCTTCACATGAGCGCAAAACAAACTTAAGTGACGTACATCTAAGTTGGCCAGAAATTTTTGAACAGAAACAACTTTCTAAAGAGAATCGGATTTGGACAGCTGAGTATAGTGACGAGAGCAGTAATTTACTGATTGAGACAAAACCGGACCTGTTATCAAATCCCAACTCTAGTCCTAATTCAGCTTCTTCAAGCGAGGCCGTGGATGATGACCTGGAAAACCTTCAAAGCTTCAAAGAGCTGAGTGCAGACAACTTGCAGATTCTTTGCAGTGAATTGGAGAAAAGGGTACCATGGCAGAAGGGCATTATTCCTGACATTGCAACAACCATTCTTGAGTGCAGGTCTGGAAGTAAACAACGAAAAACCAGGTGGAATAATGAAGAAAATGATCACAAGGAAGAAACCTGGCTGTTTTTCTTGGGAGTTGATGCTGAAGGCAAAAAGAAGATTGCAAGGGACATAGCTAGACTTGTCTTTGGTTCTCAAAGCAACTTTGTTTCAATTGGTCTAAGCAATTCCTCGCCTTCAACCAGAGTTGATTCCGAAGACGATGATCATTTAAAAGCCAATAAGAGGACAAGAGAGGACTTGGGATTCAATTATTACGAAAGGTTTGGTTTAGCCTTGAATCAGAATCCTCACAGGGTGTTCTTCATGGAGGATGTGGACCAAGTTGATTATAGTTCTCAGAAGAGCATGAAGGAAGCTATTGAAAGTGGAAGAGTAAGAATTGGTGATGGTGATGGTGAAACTGTTCCTCTCAAAGATGCTATTATAATTTTCAGCTGCAAAAGCTTCAAATCAGAGTCAAGAGCCTTCTCACCGCCACCACCATGTAGAAAGCAAAAACCTTGCCACAATGAGAACAATGAGGAAGAGTTTGAGGAAAAGAGCTTGTTAATTGTGCCAGCACTTGACTTGAATATTGCCATTGAAGAAGAAGGCGATAATGGAGCTGAATATCATTCAGTCAGTGAGAATGACATTCTTGGATCTGTTGACAAGCAGATTGTTTTCAAAATTCAGGAGCTTTAACATTTGCTTATTAAGAAGAGAAGGATCATTCGTGGTGAAGCTCTCCTTATGAGTCTTAAGTTACTGTTCTTGTTCTTGTTGTTATTTCCTTTTCTCTTTTCTTTTCTTTCTTTTAGTTTTTCCTTAATGGTGTAGTGAGTGGGGATAGAAATCAAACTAACATATGAGACATAACTTGGGTTTCTGATCATCGATGACAGATAATGTGGAGCGGGGCGGTTGATAGGATTTACTTAGATATTTGTATCATAGGATTGTTGTATTAGCACTAATTAGTGTATGGTTGATCATTTTGTAACCTGTTTAATTAAGTATGCCATAGATTCGTTAACGTTGCACTATATATATATATATCCATAATTGATTTCTGACCACAGGAAACGGCTTTTCCAAAAAGTTGATGTTATAAAATTGTCAAAAAGGCATTCCTTCTTATCATTAAACTTAGCATCTTCGTTAGTTGGCTAATTTTTAAGAATCATTGTAGTTCTTGATAGATAAAATTGATTAAGCTTGGTCAAGCTGAAAAGAAAAACATATGAAATAGAGTGACAGATGATTGTTGCAGAGAAGATGATTAAATTCTCCGTAACATTATAAATTAGCAAACGTTAGAAAAATGAGTTTGCATAATTTTTTAGCATTGTTTTTTCTTTTTGTTCATGTCAAAATGTAGCTCTTTTCAAGAACACAAGATCCTCTGTCCAGTTTTATGGTGTCTTATTCTGTCCCGTGAATCTCAGTCATTTATTTATGCGAGCTCCGCGTGGGTCCCGCATAAATAATGCGAGACCTGCATAAATGAATAGCCGAGATTTATAGGACAGAATAAGACACCATAAAATTAGACAGAGGATCTGAACTCCTTTCCGAGAGGGAGCATGTTTTGGAACTGTGATTGCATTTTGTTTACGAATTCCTTGAGAACATGCTATTATTTCTAAATTCTCAATCATGATTGCATCAATTACAATTGTTATAAATAGTTATACGTAATTGAGCACAATAAGCTGTTCGATACTCTAATTAAAGAGAAGGAATTATATAGCTTTCCAGCTAATGCTAATGACTGGCTCCTTTTATCTTGTCTCAGTTACTGTGGACTCTGGGTAATATTCATAGCAGTATATCATGAAACTTCAATTAATGGGGATATAACTATTTTCCAAGTTATAAAACTTATCGAATCTCTTTCAGTTGGTATTAAGAGTACATTTTAAACTGAATACTAAACTTGTAGAATATTTTTATGTTGTAACATTTTCATGACTTGAAAATATTTCAAGTTGGACATTGAGACGAACCAAGTATGGCTTATCTTGTTGATGAGGCTAAGAAACGCGAATAATAAGGACCCAAAAAAGAAGAAAGAAGAAAGAAGAAAGACGCAGCCTTATAATTTGGTGTTGCTTTGAAATATACAAAAGTTGGAACGAAGCAGCCAAAGAAAGTATGATTCATAACTTGAGATCCATGCAAAGGATCCTTACTTCAGATTGGTGAAAGATAAAAGGACACAAAAAGGAAAAAAAAAAAGGAAAAGAACTGAATGTCACCTTCAGTACTTAGCGAATAGCTGTGTGATTCTCAAAGTGTTGTTATTTGATAGAGTACGTTTCTTATACTAAAATCGACATTCTTGTCTTTGAAAGTTGGTGGAGGGAATGGCCAGCATCAACAAATTCAGAGAGAGGTAAATGTGTACAAGAAGAAGCATCTAATCTAGATAAAGATATTACTCTAGAATCACAAAAAACGATGATCGTACATCTTTACGACGTTAAAATTGGTTCCAAACCCTATGCTATGTATATATATGTTGGACGTACCATTAATTGGATTGAAGCACATGATTATGATATATATATATATACGGCCATGCAAAGTCCTCACCACTCCAATCTCGTTTTGTTTCAAAGTGGCATCTGCCTCTAAAGCATATTAACGACATCGATCAGATTTTGTTGTCTGCCTCGCTAAAAAGTTTTTGTTATTCGTCGAAAGACATTTTCGTGATGGGTAAGAATATTATAGTAAAACCTACGGCAAATGTAGTCATAGCACTAGGTTTATTGAAGTCAGACTTAATTGAGTGGAAGTTCCATAAAAGATAATGGAATGGTGGATTAGTCACACAAAGACAATACCTCGAGCTTTGCTCCAATTTGATGGACGATTGCAATGATCAGAAGCACTCAGCCCCAAGAGGCGAGGCCTTGACTATGCATGAATTGATCATATCGATTTCCTCTTTTGCCGCATCAGTTGACAATAAACCGACTTGATGCAGCAAATCAATTGGTTATCTTTGCACGGATTTGGTTGCATATGCTAAAGTACTATTTATTAATTAATTAAATTTTATAAAATAGGTATACATACAAACATATTTATCATATTGAACATTTTGGTAAATGGTATTGAAATTTGAAACCATGCTTTTCCAATAATTTCTTTTTGTTAAGTCCATTTCTTATATAATTTTTTAACACGAGTTTTTAATTAATTACATACCACATTCAATTTTATACTTTTGTAATTAGTTGAATTAAACTTTTAATTAATTATTATCTTTTATCTCTTTTTACTAAAATTTTACAAGTTAAAATTACTTTGACTATGAATTTCATGTGTCAAATTCTGATGAAGTGTAACTCTATTTCATGTGTATACAGCTAAATGTCTTCCTTTTGTTTCTTTTTGACTAAATCTTTTTAGAACACTGAGACATGTTGTTTTTCTTTTCTTTCCGTGTTTCGAAACTTTGTAGTAGCACAATGATTAGCAATTAAATGTGCCAGTAAAACTAGGCCAAAACATCTTTCAGACATCGTTGATTTTAAGTGCCTGACGACTTGTATTTTTGTCTTGGACGACTTTGAAACCGGCCGGGTGATACTTTTCATGTCTGTGTTTACTCCTTAATTGGTGTCATTAGTATGGACTCGTAATTAATGTACGTAAGTTAACTAATTAAGTTGACTGGGAAATTAAGAGACGAGACCCAACATGCAATAAACATGCTCTTAGTCTAGAAAACAGGCAGATAAGCTCAGATCTTCGTTTTAAGATCTTCATTGTGTTGTCATGCATGCATTAATCTTGCTTTTAATCCCACCTACCAGTTTCACTAATAAAGGGATCGGATACCAATATTTTGATAAAGGGTTCAATTGGTAGACTTAATCTGGAATTTTAAGCATAGGCATTAGATAAAATAAAAAAACAAGCCCAACTAAGTGAATACTCCCTCAAAGTTGTCTATAAGGTAAAATACGTATGTGGTTCCATTGTCCTATCTGTATTAATTACATTTTACTACGTCATTCAAATACATCTTAAATTGAATCGATACATTTTAGTTGAAATTAAATCTTTAGGTCAATAATTACCAGGAATAGAGACTCAAGTTGCAGATTATATAAGACTACAAAGCATTATATATATTTGCTTGTCACATAAGATGGATCAATTACTAGTAATGTTTTAGGGTTCTACTTAATATTTAAACCTTGACAAAGAGACAGATTTTATTATCTGGTATATATCTATTACTACCACGAACATAACCATTCACCACCCAGAATTCTGTTTTCAATTTCATTTAAAATATTATAACATGATGCATTGAATTTATGGGAAAACTTAAATTGATCACGTAAAAGACATTCACTTCTTAATGGTCATTAGCACTACATGCAAGTAGATGTTTCCAGTAGGACCGCGTAGATAATTTGAGTTGAAGTGAATCCATGAAACTATTGCAGCGACAGTACAATGTAGGAGCCATAATAATCAAAAGGGTGCCATCAGTTTGTTTTATGTTCGCAGCATTTATTACATGGCCTTGTCTGTCATATCTTAACACTAGACCCTAAGAGTCTGGGGTGGATATAGAGTCATATGCAATCGCTCTCCGAAGAGTCCCATCCCACAAGAACGTTAAACATGGGCGCAACTTGAGCAGTGGAGTGAGTGCACGGAGCAATAATATCTCTGGTTGATGATTTAAATTTGATTAGTTTAATCCTCTATGATTGAACGCTAATTAATGGCCTAAAAGGTTTCTCTATTTGCGGGGCATAATGAGTAGCCGTTAAGCATATATCCCAATATATGATCTTCGAACATGACCTGAGAATGATTACCAACTGATAAAAGGAACGGGAAGGACAAAAGAAAAAAGAAAGAAAGAACGCACTAGTTAGTTGTATTCTTTTTAGGGCTCATTAATGCAGTAAAGCATTCAAAATGCTCACACTTTTCAATGGCATTACATCTGCATACATATCTTTTATCTTTCGACTTTCATAGCTTTTTGCTATACTGTCTCATCCAAAGACAGCTTCCTTCCACACTTGAAAGTTTCAAACAGATGTAAATAAGTACTGGGTAATAGCTTGATAGTGGGCTGTGTCAAAAGGATTAGCATTAGCATGGAGACAAAGTTTCCACACCTTAACTTTTGCAGTCTTTGAGAAGAAAAACATTGAAAAAGAGGAGATAGGATAGCTCAAGGAAGGAATGGTTGTTTTATCTCAAAGGGTCACTATCTACATAAAGCTCTTCTTTTCCAACATGGCAGAGAATTTTGCATGAAAGTAAGGGAATTCTTGCGTTGGATCTCAAACTCTCCCAAATAACAAGTTCATAATTTTTATTGAAGCTGGCAAAAAGAGAAAAAGAAGGCAAGTTGTTATTAGAATCATCTGTCTTAACTCAAACAACCCACATAGGCATAGCCCAAGAACAATACACTTGTCTTGGATCCTTCAATCATCATTTTCTCATGATAATTTACTAAAGGATAAAATCGTAGGCTAGCAAACTTTTCTATGTGCAACCAAAAAAGAAGAGCGAGAGAGAGACAGATAGTATCTCCTTTCTTTCATTGAGGTTACCAATAAATATACAAGGCAAAGTAGATGCAGGGAAGACCAGTCAAAAAGACGAGTGTGGCATGAAAGTTAACGAGAATGTTTGTTCACTTGGCCCATATCTGATATTTGATATTCGATATGATTATGCTTTCAATGATTGTTTGGCTTTCATATCTGAGGCTGAGCACTTTGGAAGGAGAGAGTGAGAGATAATATTAATTATGTTTGAGAACCCGTCGGATCAGTTAAGTACAAAGAAAGCGTATCTCTAAGTTTCGATGATTAGACTAACATAAAAATTCTCATTCTCACTAAGCTAAGTCATGTTTGTTGGGTTTTGGGTCACTCCTAAATGGAGCCCAAAGCATAACATATAAAATGGTGTTTTAAACCGTAAAGGAAAAAAAAAAGAAGAAGCAGAGAGTTAGTTTCAGCCGGAAGAGAAGAGAGAGGGAAGAGAGAGGGAAAGAAGAAAATTTTTGTTTTTTCTCTAGCTTTGCGTAATAATCTTCCAACCTTCAATCGCATGGTGATTTTTTGTCGGATCGACCTGAAATTTTAACCAGAGGTTTCTCTCTCGTTGTTCTTCATTCTGAACGGTGGAGATTGGATTTGGAGGTCTCCAAGGTGCCCTGATCTTCAGTCGAAGTTGTTGTGATTTTAAGGGTGATATTGTTCTCAACTCTTTGATTCTTTCATCTTGTTGATGATTATTGTTGTATTTTGAGTT
>JANKOD010000005.1:25897778-25937629 GCA_026284645.1 Erythroxylum acuminatum | reverse complement strand
TATAAACTCTATACAGTACTGTGTACTTGAAACAATTCACAACACTTCATATTCTAACACTTCATATTCTAATGTACTTACATGCACTCTATTTTGAATCACGCTATCCTAAGATTAATAAACTTATTTTTGACAAGATTAATAAATTTAGATACAATGCACCATCATTAATTAATTGTTTATTTATTTTCTTTCCTTAGTTACGAAAAAAATTAATTGTTTAATTTGACAAATATAATGTACAAAATAAACATTATTCTATAAATTAATAACTTCGTATAAGATAATAATTTTTCAAGTCTAAAAAATATTCATTTATAGAGGTTTTACTGTAGTGATTTGACGAGCCTCTCGAAGCTCACAAGCACATATTTTTCAAGGTTCTTCAACCTTTCACATTAGTAGTATTTAGCTATCCTCTACAAGCTTTCAACAAATGAAAATAAAATTTGCTCATTGTGAGCTTCAAAGAATAACAGTCTCCCTCAATAAAGTATTTTCTCTTTCTAAGGCACAAAGGATTTGATATGGATATCACTTTCAAGAGTATTGATACTACTGATTTCAAGAAATCTTGCATGCATTGTGAATGCAGTAGCTCTTCTTTAAATAGGCGTTTTCTTCAACTAGTCGTTACTTAATTATATCATTAACTGAATTTGCCTTGAATCCTTTTAAAAATATCTCTGATATCATTGTTAGCAATATCTTCAAAAACTCGGACGTTTGAATAAATATTTGACTTTATCTCATAGCCGAATGTTGAATAGAGTAAAATAGCAAGATCCTTCGTTCATACAGAAATTATAGGAGTTTATTAATTCCAGATTTTATGGGATCGTATCTAAATAATCAAATAAGTTTGTTAAAACAATTCCTGCAAAATAGGAAACGTTTATCCTTTTATTTTTAAACAGGTAACTAAAATATATAATCCCTTTTAACATCATTATCTTTTTGAATAAATCCAAATAACTTTGAATTTTGTAACTAAATATTATTGGTTGTTATCATCCAAATCATTAATTCAAGAAGCCTTGAGTTAACAATCTCCTCCTTTTTTATGATGAAAAGCAATAATAGATATATTTTCAAAAATTCAAATAATAGTGAAAGATTTCGAAAGATATCTGTAATCCTTATATGTAAGTCCTTGCTCATAATCTTGATGAGAAGGAGCCTTTTATTAGTGCTAAATAGTAGGAGCCTATTGTTTGAAAATTAGATGTAGAGAACTTAAGTATAGGTATGAAGTTAACTTAAGTGTAGGCATGGAGTTACAAAAACCAAATACATCAAGCATCTAATTGGCAGCCAATTTCACAATTAAAAATATATCAAAATATATCTTTCTATATTCTCCCCCTTTGTCATTATCAAAAGAAGGGTAAGAAACTCGATAGACCACGTTAAAGCATTTAGAGTATCACAAAAATGCAAAAGCAAAATTAGTAACAGAAAAATATCACAAATATATATAAACCAGAAGGCACAAAGATAGTCATATCAATGCCAAAATAATTATTAGCAGAAAAATGCATGTGTCTTAACAAAATTATTCTTTAAGAGATTCAATAAGAACACAAAGAAGATTTTGCATGTCCTTAATCTTGCATTTGATCCTATTGTAGTCTAATCTCCCTCAGTTTTGTTGAATATCTAGATTGTTGGTTTCTGGAGTAGGCTGTTATGCTGGAGAAGGAGGCCGTTGTGCTGGAGAAGGACTTAAGACAACTACTATTCTTTCTTATTTCTTTTTAACCAGAAATTTTCCTTTAACTTATATCCAAATTGATAAGGAATGGAACAATGAAACTTAGCAGGCATATACCATTCTAAATCATCAAAAGACACATCATAGTAGGCGAAAATTTTGGTCAACAGTATTCCATAAGGCAACCCTTCTATAATATTCTTGTGACTTCCTTTATCCAACATAAATCTCAAAATCATGGTTAGAAGGTTCATCCTATTACCCTTTAACAAGTTGTAGACTACATAAGTGTCCAAAAGACTGCAACTTTCCACTAAGCTACTTCTTGGAAAAATTAAAGTGGTAGATAATGATGCAATGCATCGGGGCAGTATATCTAATTGTTTATACCAAGGTCTCCCTTCTTGTGTATTATCCGTGTCTAGGCAAATAAGTCTACAACTTCTCTTATATCAAGATTAGTAATGTCCCACTTATGACAAGGGAAGTCAATTCTCCCTATAAGAGTCATATCCAACAAGTTGCCCAAAATTTCCTCAGTAAGCAGAATCTCACACTCACGTACCCAAGAACTAATTGTCAAATTTCCATTAACTACATCTTTTTCTCATCTGGGTATAAAAAGATCGAACTAAGTCATCACAGAATGTCTCATTCAAATTCAAAAAATTTTGCCAACCAACAGCGAGAAAATAAGGAGAAATGATAATACCCATATCATCAAACATAAGAGGAGGCAGAATACATCTACCAACCATCTTCCTCTTTTTGTAGTGCATTCTATATCGTGCTTCAGCTTCCATGAATTGGAACATTTTTATAGGTGCTTGGCCTTGGTAATTTCTTCAAACAAAGTTTCTTTAAAAATAGGTTCATCCCAAACAATGGGATCCTCTACGGGCTTTTCATTCATAGGTGCCTTTCCTTTTCTTATTTCTTCTCTCTTTCTTTTCTGAGATGCTTCTTCTTCCCTCGGTTCAACGTCATGGCTCTTTTCTTTTTCAATTATAGTCATTTTCTCAGCCTACTTTAGAAGACTTCCTCTAGTTCATGGATGTTTTACCAAGCAAACCAATTCTTCATCTGAATCATCATCATCGATGATCCAGTGTTCTTTAGGCAATTTTTGACCCGTGGAATTAGGTCGAGGAGTAGTCGATGGTGGTGGTGCGAAGACTTTAGGATTATGAGGAGGCAGAGTGAGAGTAGGCAGTGAAGGACAAAGTGATGGAGATCATGAATTTGGAGAAGGAGAATGGAATCGTACCTTCTTCATCAGCTTCCCCTTACTGGAGACTCTTCTCACAAGAGTATGTTCTTCTTCACCTGAAGATTTTTCTTCTTCTTTTCCTTCTTCTTCTTTTCTTTTCTTCTCTTCTTTCTCCTATGGAGACTCCCGAATGGATGCTTCTAAAAATCAAGGCTTTTTAATATAAGAAACAAAGACAGGTTTAATGGAGGTGTTTAGCGATCCTATTATTGGTGATAGAGAAGAAGATTCACAAATAAGGGTTTCAAAGTCTTGTTTATGGCGATGACTTTCACCATGGCTAATAGTAGGTGTCAAAGATTTTTTTTAGCCCTTAGACTTTGTTCGTGCCATTATCAACAAACAGAGGATGATGAAAATTACTAAAAAGATTCGTAAAGAAGAGAGTTTGATTATAGTGAGATAGAAGGGGCTACAATTAATGTTGAAGATAAAATGAAGAAAAGGAATGGTCTTGAGATATATCAAACGATTTTTAAGAGATGGTTTCCAAGTAATGATTTCGTGTGAAGATGAAAGGTCATACACATTCTTAGAGGTATAATCTCTTTTGTATCTTCTATCAGTTGTATGAAGGTCTAATACGTGTGTGTGACTTTTTAAAAATGAAACAACATTGTTTGAGTGAGGGCTATCTCTGAACAAGGCTATTCTTTCACTTTAAAAAGATATGAGCCTCCTAGGTAACCCGTTTAAACTTATAGGAGCCTGCTTATTAGAAGAAGCATGCTAATATCTACAAACGAGAGTAGCATAACCTCTTTGAACGGAGTTAAATGTTAGATAATCTGCACATACCAAGTTCTTTTTTTAACAAACAAAATCTATCTTCTGAAAGTAGCTTAGTGAAAATATCAACTATTTGATTTTCAGTATTAACATGAAATAGTTCAATAGTTCCTTTTAAGACTGATATCTAAGAAAGTGATGTTTAACTTCTATATGCTTAGTTCTAGAATGATGCACAGGATTTTTAGATAAATTGATTGCACTTGTGCTGTCACATAATAGAGGAATATGACTAAAGTTTAGAGAAAAATCCTGAAGCTGATGTTTCATCCATAAGATCTGAGCACAACAACTAGCAGCTGCTATATATACATCTTCAGTTGTGGAGGGCACTATCAATTTTGTTTCTTGCGGGACCAAGAAACTAAGGGGTCGTTTGGTTCCACTTTTATTTTTCTATTGTTGTTTTTGGATTCTGTTTCCTGTTTTTAGTTTCCGTTTTTTTTTTCTAAAAAAACGAAAACCTGTTTGGTTGAGATTTGCAATATAAAAACTGAAAACAAAAATCTGTTTAGTTGAGATTTCTAATAAAAAGCTGAAAATAAAATTTGTTTGGTTATTATTATTATTATTAAGTTATTCTTATTATTATTAATTTTATTTATTATTATTATTATTAATTTTTAATAAGTTATTCTTATTATTATTAACTTATTATTATTATTTATTGTTAATAATATTATTTAATATTAATATTATTAATTATTTTTAGCTTTATTAATTGTTGTTATAAATTTTCTACTTACTATTTTAAAATTATTAATATTATTGATTTTATTACACCAAATTAATTATCTTATTATTATTATTATTAATTATTAATTATTATTATAAATTTTGTACTTTTATTATTATTATTATTATTATTCGAGATAGAAAATATGGATATGTTGTTTTTCTATCGAAGAAAACTTGTAGTCAAAATTTAGAGAAACGTTGTTTTCTGATTCCTGTAAAACTGTTGTAATTTTTTTATTTTCAAAAACAAAAAATCACAACAGAGTAAACCAAACACGTTTTACTTACCTGTTTTTCTTTTTACAAAAACGACAAAAAAAACGAAAGAAAACAATAGAAACAAACGGCCCTAAAGTTACCATTTTGCCAGTTAGATGATTTATTTTTAACCTATTTGTTCCAACATTGTTTTTCCCTCTTTTATCTCGCGTTTTCGCCATTGCAGTATCGTTTTCATCATGTCCATTGGGTCATCATTTCGAGGTTCATTGTTGTTTTGTTTTGCTTTATTGCTCTTGCCGTTTCAACTTTGCATGCCACAAACTCTCTTCCTTATTTCTTACCGTTTGGTTCAATTATTTTAACTAAGACAGGTTCCTTATTCTCTTTAAAAATTCCTTATTCTCTTTAATAATTGGTGCCTTCGTTTATATGTTTTGAGCTTAGAACAACCCACCCTTTTTCTTCTTTTATTTATAAATTAGTTTTTTGATGATGGTATTGGATGTCTTTAACAGAAAGATTGATTTTATTGTTATTTTAAGTTTTATACTACACTCAGATTTATTTATTATAAGTTAATTATATAATAATAGATATTTGTATATTTTATTTTAATAAAATATTTTATTTTACTTTTATAATTTTTACTTGTAATTTATTATATGGCTTAATGGTAGTTTAATACCGATTAAACCTTAAATCCTAAACATTTCCTTTTAACTAATTTGATGTCCTGTCCGATTTTCAAAACAATTTTAAATTATCTACATGTTATCGATCCTTCTTATTTTCCTTCCTTTCTAAGAATACATTATTAGCACCAAGATTTTGGATTTCGTCCCGTACCGACCTATACTGACCGGAAGGTACCGTACCAATCGAAAAACAATACGAAATTTGATTGTTCGGTACCATCCATCTCTATCGGTCGATACCGACGATTTCACCTAGTATCAGCCAATATCGGCCGATATTTGGAATATCGGCCAAATACCGAACGACATTGTAAAATTATAAAAGTTGAGGAACTTATCCGTAAACAAAATTTAAAAATACCCCCTCTCGACAATCTCCTCTCCTCTCTCACTCCTCTCCATCTCCAGCCGGCAATCCACTATGCCCAGCCCAGCCCCAGCGTTGTACTCGTCGGCTGCCACTGCCCTAAGAGTCATCGGCCTCCGCCCACCATCGCACCAAACGTCTCCCCAACAGATGACACATTAATTAATAAAAACATACAGTGGCACTGCTTTAAAGAAGGCGATGAATATGCAAAAGATATAAGCGGTAATTGATGGAAATGGTATAAAAACATATGATGTCTCGTTTAAAAGATGAAAGAGAGACGATTGAGCCCTAAAAATTGATCCATATATGGGAACACACAAGTTGCAGAGAGAGCAACAGTGAGAGAATGCAAAGTGGGATGAGAAACAAAGAGAGAGAGTGACCTCTCTATTGTGTGTGGCCCAAGCCCCCAACTGACAAAACTCGCAAAGCCAACGCTTCTGTTAGAGAGAGAGAGTGAGAGAGAGAAGTTACAAAGAAGCTATAATTTACCTTCCTGATGGATGTATATGTATATGTACAGGATTTGAGTTAGTATTTTTTATGATGGTAACTTTTTGTCAGAGAATGATAAATTTGGATTATATTGCAATTTTTTAAAAAATTAGGAACTATTTTATAAATTTAAAAAATTACCCAAAACGATACCCAAAATTGACCGGTACAAATACAATACCGTACAATAACCAAATCTTGTACCAATACTAATACGGTATTCATAACATTGATTAGACAATTCAAAACGATAACATAATTGGCCCAAAAGGCATGGTGCATGTTTTGGGGATATTATGACCTTGCACTAGAGATTTACAAGGTCAAAATATATTCCCAAAAGTTAGAAAATTGACATTCTTATTTCTTAGCATTGAACATCACGGGAAATATGGTGTTCAATGCCGAATAACAAGGCAAGGTTAAGTTTGACATAATGGAGGGAAACTCTCTATCTCAAGACTGACATTTGTCCTAGGAAAAGATTATGGTTAATTTGCATAACCACTACAAACAAGAAGGCTATGATTTGAATCCTAGGTAAGGAATCTCTATCTACCTGTTTAGATTTAGAAGTTATTTTAGTCCTGAAAGACAAGAATCCTGATCTACCAAAAGGCAGTTGATGGTAAGGCAGAACAAGATAAACAAGAAAATAAGTCCTTAGCAAACACTTCTACACACTAATTTGTGGTAGATAAATCAAATAATTCATATAGGGACAAAAAAATTTACAAGTTCATCTGCCATGGCATAAGTACCTGTACACAGAGAAATGCAAGATAACCTTTCACAAGTCCTTAAGGCAACAAAAGCAATCATATTGACCCACAAAAGTAAAAACATAAATGTTGCAAGAAAGAAAGAAAGATGAGTGACGGCATAACAATGAGATGAATAATAGTGGTTGAAGAGGTTGGAACAGAATCTTCCATCAAGTTGTAGTCAGGACCATCTAATGTCTAAACAAAATTCCATAAACAACAAGAGAGTAGCATAGTATGCTCATCACTCTTTTTTTTCACTTTTTGGTCTAAGAATACTCCAATCAAGCTTTTCACGCTTTTGTTGCTTAAAAGAGCCTTTACGGCTACAAGATGATGATTGTAGACCAACCTGACTAATTTTTGGTGACTTGTGTTGATTGTCTGGCACTGACACCATTTCCGACTGTTTCCTTTTATGGTCTCCATTTGACTCGGATTTTGGCTTAGCAGCATCAGGAGATTCTGCCCCATCCAACGATGATCCATTATCTCTGTGAAATCCAAAAGAAACGGATAGAGTTAACCTTGGAAAGAATCCATAAATAAAGCATACATAAACTTCAAACAAAAAGACTTATTTCTGCAAATTAGAAAAGGTAACCAATTTCATGATTTATAGAATTCATCAAATCAGTACCTTAAAAAACTCTCTAATTCACAATCTTACAGTTTATTCACCATTAATTTACGACTGTATAGCTCCCATCCCAATGGGGACAGCCACTGTTGAGCTGCTCCTGACTAACATGTCAGATAAGATATCCTGACAGCAGAATCTAACACATATTCCTGACAGCAGAATCTAACACATACTTTTATGAGGTAGTCACCAATCAATCACATTAATAAGAGCACTCAAAAAATAGTTCTTTCATCTTGCTAGAGTCCTACTAACGCTGCTAGCCCAACACAGTACCTAATTTCTAGCTTTGAATGAACTGCACAAGACATAATATCTGCAACATGGACATTGCATGTGCACTATTTGAACTATTGAAGGAAAAAGTAAAAGACAGAAAGAAGTTCATAGTTCGAGAACTTGGAAATACTCACGTGAAGGACGCATCTCCAGTTTGACTGCTAAAGCCAGTTGCATTTGCAGAAGCTTCAGGTGAATCAAGGTTAGTTGCATTCTCATTTAGCTTCTATCAAGACAGCAGACCACGATAAGAGTAGAGCAAAAGCAAGAAGTAAAGCACAAGGTGTCTTTTGATTGAAATAAAAAAGATTCAGGTCAATAGATCTTCTTACTCACATCAACAGAAGGGTTGAAACTACCAAATGACATCCGACCTAAGGTCGCTCCTGGGTGGGGATCACCTTCCATTATTACTACACTTCACGATCATAAAAACTAATGTAAGTTATCAACCAAAACACAATTTTATGGTATCAGGCGTCTCCTATAACTATGCACATAAGCAATTATGTACAAAATACAACCAGTCTGTGCCATTAAGGCCTCAAAATCCTCAAATTAAGACCTAACGACTAGCCAATTGATGACTATAGTTGAAACATTTAGATTTTGGAAGTGGCACAAGAAAGAAAAAATAAATCTTTAAAGCAAGCTGTAGACCTCCTGTCCAAGGAACAGAATGCTTGTTGCGCAAACAAAAGAAAAGAAATTTGCTCCATAAATATGTATGTATATATATGCCAAGCCAAATATAACACAAAAGAAAAACAGGGAAAATAAATGAAACGCATCGAATAAACGGGAATTGGTTCCACTAGTTAATTCAATTAAACTAAATCGTCTTCTAACCTACTTTAGGTAAACTCAAACCAGCACAAAGTGATTCATAAAGCAAAATAACAGGATACACAAATAATTTCATATGGGAAAAATTTTACCACTTTCTAACAGTAGCATGGGAAATAAAATTTCCCTCAGGAAGAACATCTTCTTGTTTCTTGGATTTTTCCTCCCTCAGAGCTGCCCTTTGCATGAACTATAACAATACAAAGATAGAAACTTTCACATACCAATTCATCCTTCATAATTCACACAATTTTAAAAAAAAATTTGCCAATGCAAAGCAAACCCATATAAATTAAAGCAATTCCCTACCCAAACCCCAGCTTAAAAAAAAAAACAGAAACAAGAAGAGCAAGAAAGACAGGGCGAAAACAATTGATGTTTTCCTTTTCTATTACCTTTAAGTTCTTCAAAGTATTGGATAGCTCCCGCTTCGCCATTTTTGACCTCCAAATACCCCTTCCAAGTCCAGCCAGAAACCAAAGTAGCAATCTTCAGCCTTGAAGCCTACTTCGCTGTCCGTTTCTCTGTCCCTTGTTCCAGTTGGTTTTGTTTTTCACGCATTTAGGGCTTCTCTCTCGCATAAGTTGGGCTTCGAATTGCAATGTTTTGAATGGGCCAGACCTTTTTTTAAGAATCTCTTTATATTGTAGATGGTTAAAATGATCATTCTAATAACTATAATATAGTTAAATATTTACAATTAATTACTATCTAACTAAAATAACATGTTGAAAATAAGTATTATTAACAAAATAACTCACTATGGAATGAAAAAGCTTGAGATGTTGCCATATGCGGCAGCATATCATAACTCTCATGAGAATACTATCTATTCCATCCTTTCATTATGGGTTGTAATTATGACGATGAATCTTAAATCCTAACAATAAGCTACAAGCACAAAGTGAACATTGAGAAGATCCAAAGATAAATAAATAATTAAAATTAAATTAAATTAAAGAAATAAATAATGGTTAGATTAATAAAATCTAAGCTTTCCTAATACTACAATTCCTTGGCAATGATGTTAAAAACTTGATTGATAATTTCTATGCTTATAAAAATTTATAAGTTTTAATTGCAAGTGTATGGTGTAATTGTAGCTAGCACTAGCAAATACGAGTCAATCTTACAAGAATTTTAAGTACTATTATTAGCCCTTTTTCTATCATCTAACCATAAAATTAGGTTGTAGATTTAATTAAAAATTAAACTAACCAAATTAAACTAAGATTTACATAATAATGAACTCAAATAAGGAAAATACTACGAATATTTAATATAAAAAAGTGGTAACTAGGTAATGAATCCCCCTAAGAATTTGTTAAATACTAACCCTTTATCATGTAATTAAATTATTGATTATTGGGCTATGGAAGTTTCTATCTTATATTAATATCATTCTGAAGACTATTAACAACTAACCATTGGTTGATTAATTGAAATCTCTTTCTCATTAGAACCCCTAAGATTACTTTATTGATTTGTGAATTTCACTATTAGGTTTAATCCTAATCTAGAGGATTTATGTCGACCTATCTTTAGGTTACATTATGCTCCTTCCAATTATGATAGATCTATTTAACCAAAAAGATTTCTCAATCTCTATCATATGAAATCGAATATTAGACTAATATTTTAGATATATTAGTTCAAGAATATAACACATAATTGAATCATAATAAATCAATTAATAAAATTTCATTGAATAAAAGATTAAATCATATTGTTATCACAACATAGGATTTATCACACTCCTACATATAGAAAACAAAACCAGAAAAACAAATAGAAATCAAAGAAATCATATTCTAAATCTCCCTTTGGTCTTTAATGAATCTTCTTACAAATCGAATTAAATGATGCTATCTATCAGATCTTATTACGTATTCTATCTATTTTCCTTGTCTTCTGTTCAGAACTGCCTCTTATTTGTGTTTCTTATGACTAAAAGACACTCAAAAACTCACCTCTCTTCAATTTTTCTCAAATAATGTCCTTTTGTAGTAAAAATTGTGCAAGTGGCCTTGTATCTTTCGAACTCCTAACTTTGTGATTTTACATAGGGTCAAAGACTTATATGGGCAACATACACGACTGTGTATGTCAACATACACTAGCCTTGTATCTTCGCATGGCCAAAAACAATATTTTCCAATTTCCATATGCTTACAAAGACTTACACAATAATTGTACATGATCGTGTATCTTCAAGTTACCTCAAATCTTCATTTTATGCCACGATTTCCTTTAAATTCTTCTCCTTTTGGTCTTGAAGGCAATTATCGCCAACAAACACACTTAAAGCTAATTAAATACCAAAACGAATATAAAAATATTAAATGAAAAAGCAAAACACCTTAAATATTAGTATATAAATATAGTTAAATAATCATTTATCTTTTACACTGAAAGTTAGCATAGAGAGGAGAGAAGAAGATTTCGAAACGAAGAATAAGGAAGTAAATCATCCATGTTTGAGTGTTGGATCATTTTGGCATGCATCTATTTGGTGTGTACTCTACATTTGTACATGTATTTGTGACCATTTAACATTTGTTGGTATCTATTTTATGATAAAGTGGAATATTTTTTGTAAATAAACCATATATTCTGAATATTATTACGATATTTATGGTATACGTAAGTGGTATATTAAAGATGAGTAATGAAATGGAGAATGAGACGAGTTGTTTAAATGTGATGACCTTATATTGGGACAGAGGACATTGAAGCAATATTTGAACTTGAAGTGCAAATTAATTTTGAAAGTTAGGAAACGATTTTTGATTTGTACCAAAATTATAAAAGATACCATGGTTTGCAAGTTTTCATAGAGGAGAAAAGAAAGAAGAGAGTATAATCTTTAAGAGTGGAACATTTATGTGTCACAGAGATTTATCGCCCAAACGACAAGAATTAAATAATATGAAACCTAGAAGTAGTGGGAGAACTAGGTGCATTGCTAGAGTATATTGTCAGTATAATGAAGGAATTCGAAGTATAATGAAGTTTATAGATGTGTACATCCATAAACTAAACCTAACTAATGTGAGGTTTATACAGCAGCATCAAGTTAGCGATGGTCAGATTTGATGTATATTGTAAATGAACAATAATTATGTGATTAGGTCATGCATAAATTGAAATACTATTATTATAACTACTGTTGGATATGAGAACATGACATATTTATATAAGTACTATCTTACTCATATATATTGATTAGTGAGAGCGAGGTTGGAAGCAAGTGACATAGTTGTGGTTTATAATTGTTTATTAAAATGGAGAAGAATAGTAGGTTTTTCTATAAAATTTACTATGATGAGGAAGGAAGTTTAAAAGGATTTTTTTTTCATTTAGGCAACGTAAGAAGTTATGTAATATATATATAAGATTTGGTGATGTGGTGACATTTATTATGACTTCTCATTAACAAATACCAATTGTTGTTTGCCCCATTTATTAGTATGAACCATCATGATCAATCTATTTTTCTTGGTTGTGTATCGTTAGGAAGCAAGGTTATAAATATTTTTTGGTTGTTTTATACATGACTGACTTATATGAATGGGAGGCCACCTTATGTTATATTAACTAATGGATGAACAAAGTTTAGGTAATACCAATAAGGTGTTATTCCCTACTATTAGACATAGATTGTGTTTGTGGAACGTACTACGAAAATTACCTTAGAAATCTAGTGCCTATAATAGTAAAACAAAAAAGGTTGAAAACTACTTTTTTGGATATTGAGTGTAATGCAAAAAATAACAAAAAATTTAAGACAAAAATGGGATGAAATGGTTGTGGAGTTTCAATTGGGAGATAATTTATAGGTTAAGACGTATTTTAATGATCATATAGGGTTGGGCTCCACCATAAGTTAAAGGCCATTTTTGGGTGGCATATTAATGAAAAAGAGAAGTGAATGGATAAATTCTTAATTTGATGGATAATTTGATGGCTATGTCTAAGGCTATAGTTCATTGACATAATTCTTTGAACAATACAAACAAATAATTGGGGATAAGATTAAGCGAAAAGTGGAGTTTGATTACTTGAGCGTAAGGAGTAGCGTATCGCTAGTGACATGTTTTGATATTGAGAAATAATTTCGAAAGGTGTACACTAATTTCTTATTTCATATGGTACAAGAAGGTTACCAAGTTTGATGTACGACAAGTTGTGTAAACCTTAGAGTAAAGGAAATAACAAGAATTACAAAGTTAAGGAGACAGTGTAGGTTAAAATGTGCTCAGGTTGTATATAGTTACATTAAGTGAGAATCCCCAACTAGCCAAGTATAGCTACAATTTGTTTGGATTTAAGGGGATTATGTGTTATTTCAAGTTCAAGATTTTGACTACATTGAACGCCCTTTGCAACTTCTTAAATCTTTCCTATGTTTTGTATAGTGATTCCCCTTCATCTTGCTAAAAATTTGTTATCTCCATTATAATCATTATAGTCTTTATTAAGGGGAAGTACTAACCTAAAAAGGGTTATACCAACTACTTCCATATCCTTACCTTTTTTTGGGTTGAGAGAATTCAGCCACTTCTTAGCTTAATCTTTAAGTGTGAATGTGAATAACCTCATCTTAAATACATCCTCTAATAACCCATTATACCGGAACAAATCACACATCTTTAAGAAATTGGCGAAATGAGCATTAGGATCCTCATTGTCCAATTTATAAAACTAGACATTAGCTTGCAACATTTTTAGTAAAGCTGGTTTAATTTCAAAAGTATTAGTCTACATTGGTGGTCTTATAATCCCTTGTTGATTGGTATTGAAACCAGGCCTTATAAAGTCTACGAGGGTTCTTTTTTGTCCTCCTTGGTTTCTTTCTTCTGCCATTGATGTCTCCATAACTTCTTGGTGTCTTGCTTTTCAAATCTCCATTTTTATTGGCATGTTGAAAACTTGTGTATCAAAGATTTTGCTTGAGCATCTAGTTGCTTTTGGATTCATACACCTACAATCACACAAGAAAAATGTTAAAAAATACTCAAATCAAGGCAACTCAAATTGCACTAAATGCTAACTTTTGAATCCCTAACAAAGATGTCAAAAACTTGTTGAAGTTTAACTTAAACTTATCTATACCTCAAGTATAAAAATTGGATCCTATAGTATAAAAAGTATTGTCCTTATAAGGATTGTATTAGTCACCCAACAAGAATCCTTAACAAAGATGTCAAAAACTTGTTGAAGTCTAATTTAAACTTATCTATATTGCAAATATACAAATTGTATCCTATAGTATAAAAAGTATCGTCCTTATAAGGATTGTATTAGTCACCTAACAATTCTTGTAACAACTTGTTTAAGGTAAAAAAATGTGATGAATAACTAAGAACAAACCAAAAATAAAAGAAATAATGATTGAATGATGAAACAAGAAGCAGTGAAACAATTGATTAATCAATGATGAAAACTTAGGAATTTCTTTTATCCTTATTTATTTTCACTTCACCTTATTGATTTAATCATACTTAAATCCTAATATCTAATAATTATGATCACCCTCTCTCGAGATCTATCCAAGTAATCCTAATTAAATAGATAGAAATTAAATTGTGAACTCTCGATCTATCAAAACTCTTCCTAGCTATCTTATCAAATTTGAAGGAATCTTATAGGTAACTAGTAAACAATTAAGATCTCTCTTTAATTGCCTATTAATTTGATATTTATAGGTCTATTATGATATTATCTCTTACTATGCAACACAACACAAATAATTTAACCTAATATCTTGATTCAAATTGAATATAAGCAAAAAAAACATCATAAAATGTATTGAAAATCATGTTAAGAATGTAAAAGTTCAACAAATAATTCAATAGTAATTCCTAATTCAAATTTAGCAATCTATATCTAAGACTACATATCCCAAATTGTTCATCATCAATATTTAATAACAAGAAAAGAGTAGACGTTTGAAATCTGGATGCCTTCTCTTCTTTTTCCTTGAGTTGGAAAATTCTACAACTTGTGCTCTTCTAGAATTTCCTCTCTTTGATCTCCTCTTGGTGTTTCCCACCAACCTCTTTTATGTTTTCTTTGTTTTAAAATTTTTGTTATCCTTTAAGGCTCTTCCTGGGGTTTTCCTATTTGTTTTTTTTTTCAAAAATAACTCTAAAACATAAAAATATAAAAATATCATAACCTGGAAAGGCTGAGATTAGCTTGATCATTCATGTAAAAATCTTTTAACCCGAAAAAGTTAAAATTTGCATGAACATTCAAGTTGCATGATCATGCATCCTCTTGCACCACCTCTCTATCAAAATCATATATATGATGCATTATCATGATAGAGGCTTCACCAAGCATCTGATTGCCCTCTTGCATGATTATGCATTATGCAAGAACATGCCATGTATAAAGAAATGTGTATAAAGAAATATTAAGATGATTTATAAAGAAATTTTGGCTATGTAAATTCCTAACCAAAACTATGATTATGATAAGGAAATATACCCACAAAAGTTCCTTCCTATATTAATATTTTTTGTATCCAGGATGCCTTATCTAAAGAATAAGATTATAATATATGAATATATTTGTGCAGAGGTAAGAGAAAGAGAAATAGACAAATATTGAGATGATGGAGAAAGAAAATTTGACGAAGAAAATTCCTCATAAAATATACGATTATGACATGGAATATAAACCCACTAAAGTTGCTTCCTCTATTGCTTAGTATTTTTGTCTTTTTGGTATCTCATTTAAAGATTTACATTAAGATATATAAGTATATTTGTTTAGAAGCGAGCAAAAGGTAAACATATAATAATGAGATCATGGAGAAAGGGATTTTAGTTGTGTAAATATCTTATTATAATTATGATTATGATAAGGAATATATACCTACTAAAGTTTCTTCCTCTATTACTTGATTTTTTTGTCCATGATGTCTCCTCTCAAACAATAAAAATATTGAGATAACACAAAAGGAACTTTGGCGGGGTAAATTGTTAATGAAACTATGATCTAAGTGAAGGAATATATAACCACCAAAGTTTCTTTTCTTATTAGTCAATTTTTTTTAATGTCCATGTTGTCACCTCTAAAGATCAATTTTATTATATACTAATATATTTTTATAGATATTTAATATAAAGATTTGTGTTATTTATTCTTTTATATAGCAGTATTAATTGACTTGTGAAAATGTTTTTATTTTGTATGATACATTACTTATGAATGCCTTAATGTTATCTCTTTTATCTATTCTTAGATATATGGTTCTAAATGTGAACAAGTGATGATTATTCGACTGACTGGTGAGAATGATTTGCTAATGTACACCATGTTCCAGATTATATTAGTTATATTCCTAATGTTAAAGATGTGCCATTACTGAAGAAAACTCTTATATGATTTTTTATTAGAAGTTTAATAACAATTGATTACACCATTCCCAACATTGTCCTTTTAATATTAATTTTAGTGGTGATAATATTGGTTTTTCCCAAACAAACTATATAGAAGCTTAAAGAAGGTTATGTGTATATGCCATATGTGTTAACATTATAATATATTGAGTACTCATTTATTAACCTTCTTAAAAATGATAAATTAACTCTTAAGGTTGAGATATAGAAGCTACCTTTGTAAAGAACAATTCCATTGGTCATTTCATAAGATATTTTTGCTGCTCATCCAAAAAAACCATCTTACCATGTGGTATAACTTTTATTGATAGATTATAAAAGGAGGAAAGTGCGTAGGATCATGTTTCACTATGATTTACCATTGAAAGTTATTAAGATAATTGCATCCTATTGCATTATTATGATTATTATTGATATTTAATATATTATAATTTTTTTGATTATTTTAAGTATCCAATAATGATGATTATGTTGGTTTTTATTCCTTCATAGGCACACTATCCTTAGTTTTTCCTATGTCGAGCCCTAGTGTCCTTATTAGGATCTTCCATAATTTCATTTAGAGAATAAAGAGGCTCTCAATGTTTTGATATACATTATATTTTAGTACTCTAAATTTCAGAAGTATTGCCATTCATATCCTTACTTTAATTGAATTTTATGAAAATATTCATAAGTTATGCAGTAATTTCCCTTAAACATATAGTTCCTATTAAATTGATTGATGAGGACTAATCATTTTATTTAGAAGTATTTATTTACAAATATCAACAGCAATCTACTATGTTAAACAAAAACTATCTATAAATTAACAATCTTAACCATTTTTCTAATAATCTTAAACTAAATTCATGAAGTTTGACATCCTTATTAGGAATTGATGCAACTAGTCTTTAGAAAAGTCATTAAAGTTCATTTAAGCTAAGTAACATGCAATGTCAAATTTGACCCAAGCCCATTTGATATTAATCCAATTGATCCTTCATAAAATTCATATGATTTTGTTACATTAGTGTTTGAGCTATAATCAAATTCCTTATCATTACAACCATTTTCCTAAAACTGATTCAATAAAAAATAATATTTAACTTGCTTTTATATGTTATAATGCAACCCATGTGATGAGAATATCATCATAAGCATGTGATGATTATTGTGCTTAATTTTGTTTGAAAAAGTACAAGAAAACTAAAAAAAACATAAAATAGAAACATGTGTATATATTCATTTCATTAAGACTTTGGATGCAAACCAACACTGGTTTAAATAAGAAAAAATCTCTGATTTGAATGTTTAAATTCAAATGTAGATAAGAATATTGATCTTTTTTTTACTATTATGCAAAAAATCATGTTCACTTTCATTATTGTGCATACCACATTTCAATTTCTCATTGATAATTATTTAGGTATCTAAGAGCTCTAAAGTCTCTTTATACTTGGAAGATAATTTCTTCCTTTTCAAACTCATGAACTCTAGACCTTAACTAACACATCATTTGAAATGCCAACATCATAATCTTCTTTATTATCATAAGAATTTAAAGAAGAGGTTATATATATGTCATAAAATACATACTTGTCACCATGCTTTTCAAATTCCTCACTTTTCAAGCTAGTACTATCATCATATATGGCCTTAAGTGCTTTCTTCTTCTTCTTCAAATGTTTTTCCCTCTTACCTTTTAAGAACATCTTGAATTTATTTATGATGAGCTTTATATCATTCTTATCACTTTCACTTGTAGAGGTCTCCTTATTATCGATTTTCTCATTTTTAGAGACTTTAAACACCACACCTCTTTTTTTGGAGTCACTTCTACTTTAGGCAATTCATTCATCCACTTCTCATAACTTAGGAGTGATATAACTAGCTCTTTTAATAACATAGTGCTTAAATCTTTAACTTCTTATATAGCTATCACCTTTTCCTCCTAAGACAATGGCAAAGATCTACAAAATTTTGTCACCAATTTAAGATAAGTAAAAGAATTATCAAGACCTTTAAGATTATTAATGATATAAATGAAGCGAGTATATATATTAGAAATTGACTCAATTTCTTTGTATGAAATAGCTCATATTAATGCAATAATAAGCTTGTTTTACTCTCTTTTACTTAAGCAATGTCCCTATATGTGATTTCAAGTGTGTGCCATATCTCATGGGTAGTTTCACATATGAAAATCCTATTAAATTTGTTTCTACCAAGAGAAAAAAAATATTCACCACTTTTTTTATTAAAAGCTATAAATCTCTTATAATTATCGCCCCATTCACTTTTATCCTTTAGTAACTTGATTCTATGTCATCATTTATTTTTGTTAAGTACTTTATTTTAGTTTAATGTTATGTTCAATTCTTTTATTTTATTTTGTTTGCTTCTTATTAGTTATTTTTATAAGGTATAATTAAATTTTAGATGTCGATTGTATTTACCATAGACAATAAGTGATATATAAGGGTAGACCAATTTCTTTCCCTTTCTATTTCATCCCTCTTTTAATATTTTTATTGTCCTTAAGTTCTAAATTTAGTGTTTATTTTTGTATGTTGAGGATAATGTACATCGTAGGTATGGAAAGGGATATATTTATTTTAAGGCCTAGTATATTTAACCTTGGTGAATTAATGTCATCCTAATTAGCATAATAAGCAACGATTATGCAATTATTTACATTGAAAGAAGAATAATTAAGAAGTTTATTTGAATTTTGATTAATTTTGTGATTTAATTAGTTTACGAAAATATATAGGATCATTAAAAACTAAAGTTGTTTTACTTTGATCCAATTATTTGAAAATGGTTGTTTAATATTCATAGTGACACTTTTGTATATCTTAGACATATTTTGAGGTAGAAAGTGAATTCATTTTCTAACTTAAAATATGTCTAAGTACTCAAAATATGTCTAACAAAATCTTAGACATATTTTGAGTTAGAAAGTGAATTCATTTTCAAGAATTTTAGCTTCCTACCAAAAAACAAAAGTGTGTGAATAAATGAGAGTAAATAATTTCACTTTGTTGGCTTTAATCTAAGTAATAAGATTTAAAGTTCAAAAGTGGTGTTGGTAACAATTTAAATTACCAACCTAACTGAGTAATCAAGAGTATTCATGATAAGGTATTTACTTTTACGTAACAAGGTTAAGTGACTTTTCAATCAAGCCTCTAATTCTCTTTCATTATTTTAATAATATGTGTTATTATTTTTTGTTAGTTTAGGTTATTAAAATGTTTGAAAATGAAAGCTTTTTGCTCATTTTTGCCTATTTTATACATTAGTTAAAAGTATATAAAATAAATTGATGTTTGAAGGATTGTATGATTGAATTGAATTGATTAATGATTTAATGGAAGTATCTAAATATCTAATTATTTGATGAATAATGTAATTGTATAGATGATGAATAATTTTGGCTTATGTAATTAATGTTTTGTATTTTTTACTGTAATTACAACTTGTTTAAGTTAAAAGTTAATGAATTTTTTTTTTGTTTTAAGATAAGCAAAAGTTTAACTGAGGGGTATGTTTGTGCATGAAAATGCACATATTTTCTTAATTTTTTTCTTAATTTTGATGTTAACTTACATTATTTTATTTAGTTATTAAAATTTTTCAGTAATTATGATAAATTGTCATTTGGATGAGATCATTAAATATTGAAGGCTATTTCAAGTAAAATATATGAAGAAAAACATAATTTTTAGAGGAAAATGATCTAGTCCATATCTGGGTGCCAACTTATGTCCTATATAGATTAATTGCAATAAGAGAAATGGTTTAGAATACAACTTATAAAAAAAATGTTTGAAAATTAAGAATGTATATAGAGTAATGCGGACTGAGCCACAATCATCCTATAATTTATGCACTAATTTAAAGAGAAATAGTGTGATCCACGATATGGGGATGTGGTCATGTTAGAGATCACATACTAATTCCAACATAAATGAGGATATCCATAACCCAAAGATATAGTTGTTCTAGGGATTATGTACGATTTCTAAAAGAGTTAAATAGATCTATGGCCTGGCCCTTAGTCCTGGCTTAGACTATATCCATAAGTCATCATCATACCTCAAAATTTCCGCATTGGAGAAAGGTCTGGGGGGCCTAATAGTATGCAGCCTTACCCCTACAATGTGTGAAAAATTATAGACAGCATAAAATCCTAAATTTTTAGAAGAATATTAGAGACTTTACATTTTAGATACATCTTTTTCTCTCTAAAAATTTAGAACCCTCTTGAAGCTAATTTTAAGGCTATTTATATCAAGGAATTATTATTCATACATTATCTCAACAAATCAAACTGTTAGCAATATCAGGAATATTGTCTAGATTTATTTCTATCGCGTTTTCATTATTTTTGTCTATTAATTTTGTTGTTATGACTATGATTAGTGGCAAAACGTTTTATATGTTTACATAGAAAACCTTAGTATTTATTTATGTATGGATTGAGTCATTTTAATTTATGAATTGGATATCCTTCTGTGCATTGCCTTTCATTGATCTGAATGCATGATTTAGTGATGCCAAAGACTTGAATTTTATCAATTATATATGCCTTGCGAGAGCTACTTATGAGTGGATCGTGACTTAAGTAATAAGGGTTGAATGAGGTCCTCGAAAGAGACCTATGTAATCTTTTTGTTCTTAGGCTAAAACCTTTCATAGGAATTCACAGATCATAGCGTAGTCAAAAGAGTGATAGCAATGGTAGAGATACAAATTAAACATCTACAGAATATGTGGTTATAACTTGGGAGACTACAATTTTATTGTTCAGGTGATCTTGTCAATCTACTTAAATATATCCATTCTAGGTTAATCCATTCATGAAACAAAAATAAGGGTAGGGGAAGTAATTTTCTAAATATTGATATTTGATTGAGTTATTTTTCATTAATTTCCTAGGAAGTGTTATCTAAAAAGGTGTTGTAGGGTAGGACACCACATATGTGATGGTTTAAAAGTGAAAATTCTACTAAAAACTTAAAGTTCTTTAGTAGCTTATACTATATTCGTATTACTAACACGAAGAGGACAACAAAAGTAAGCTTGGAGTTCTCTTTGTCCATAGTTGTACTAATAAGGTTTATAATGTTTTCATCCTTGTTAGTAGATGAGTTTAGATTAGTAAAGAAGTATTGGTTGGTGAATTTTCAAAGCTAGATTGGTGGAAAATCGTGACTATTATCGTTTAAGGTCTTGACGTGTATTCCATACCATTTTTGTGTAGTAGAAGTTTCAAGCAGACTTGGACAATGTTGATGATGACACTAGGTTTCAAGTTAGAAGATTAAGCTCTGTGATTGAAATTTTAAAGAAAGGAAACATAGTTATTTTATACCTAACCACTTTTTAAGAAGAAAAAATTGAGTGATTATATTACATATATGGAAAAGAATTTGAGCATGATAAAAAAGAATTATACGCAAATTATTAGACCAAGTGAAGTTCTAACGTATGGTAGCAATAATAATAAAATATGTTACTACTAATGTTTTTATCCTTGGAGATATTAATAAGTTAATATGTAAAAGACCAAGTTCAACAGAGGGTAAGTAAGCACAAGAGTTAATTGAATCAATTACACAAACAATGATAAAGAAAATGAGCAAACTAGAGTTCATATGCTACTTAAGAAAGTTTCAATTGGAATTTAGTTAAAGAACTATGAATAAGAAGGAATCAAGCCTATTAAGATTTAAGCAAATCATTGTAATCTTATTCGTAAACTTGTCTTGGTCATTTTAATGAAATAGGAATCAATTATTTCCTAATCATTTACACTTATCACATTGCATATACTTTCTCATAATCAAGAGAAAATTTTAAAAGGTTTTAAAGAAAACTGTCTTGATTCATCAAAATATTTTTGTATCAATTTTTCAAATAGTGTGATATGATCTTTGGAAGAACTCGAAAAGTTTTGAGAAAAAAAACTTATTTCAAGAAGCTTGGTCTATCATCAATATGAAAATTTGGGTAACTAATGTTAGGTTTTGGAAAGACAGTTCAATGAGTATGGTATTGAAGTAAATCAACCAAACATAAAAGTTCTTGTAAGCTAAAAATGAAAAGAGCAAAGAAATTATTTTTGATGATATATAACAAATATATGACGCAAAATAATAACAATAATTTTAAAGTGCTTATTCTCGATAAGAGAACAATTGATGCATAGTGAGCATGCAAATTAGACAAATCATACTCTAAGAATGGTGGGAAGTTCCTTGTCGTTGTTAATCTATGGAGGGCTATCATGAGAATGTGGAAAAGCAATAATTCTGAAAGGAGAGGTGGAATGAATCTCAAAGCATTCAAAGAAGAGCTTCCTACTTATAATCACTCGTAAACAATATAGGAGCCATCTCATTATAAAGGAACATGGAAACACTTACGAGAAGGTAGCTTCGAATTTTTAGTTTTCTATGTTTATTTTTAGTTTTCTATTTTTTTTTATAAATTTGATAAAAATTATTTGTTTGATTTTTTAGTTTCTTCCGATTTTTAAAAATTACAAAAATTATAAAAATGGTTTTGTTTTATTTTTTCATAATCTTATTTACTATCAACTAAATATATATTGATTTTAAATAAGAATTATGAATAATTTAATTTGATTTGATAATTTAATATAATTTTTATAATTAAATTAAATTAAATAATTATTAATAAATATAATTAAATTTAATATATCTTCAAATTGATTTAATAATTAAAATATGTTTAAATTTTACATTAATTTTATTAATAATTTTTAAATAAATATTAAGTAATTGATTAAAATAAATTTATTTAATTAAAAATAATTTATTGTTAAATTTTATCTAATATGTAATTATTATCAGTAATAAAAAAATAAAACTACGTTAACACTAATAATTAACGAAGTTGTTTGTTTTTAAAATAAAAACAGAAAATAATAATTGAGAAATTAAAATTAAAAAATAAAATCAAACGGCCTACCAGTAATAATGCATACAAGTGAAAAAAAACGTCTCACATGGGAAGGATAAGCTAAGCAGACAGAGTATACAGCTACTCTGACCTCTAAACCTCTTGCAGATAGACGAGTAGGCTCTAAACATACCACGGGCGGCGTAATTTGCATTCCTTCTTGAAGAGACAGGCTAGCCCCTTCGGCTATTTGACAGTATACCTTGCATTGCTTCTGGAAGAGACAGTGGAGCTAAAATTGGAAGCAGAGCACAAACGTTCTATCGCGCATTTCTCTCGCTGTCCTACTCCTTCCGCCAAACCAATGTTGTACTCCCTAGGTGTTCTTTTGTAATTGTTAGCTCTTTCCTTGTTCTCATCGCAATGGAAACCACATCAATGCTTCTCCACTCCAAAACAATTCCTTTTGGTTTCACTGTCACGAACAACTCCATAAAGGGCTACGGTAAATTTTGTGCTGGGCATTTTAACAAACACTTTCAGTTCCATCTACCCAATGCCAAGTTTCACTCTCATTCAAACACTCCACCAAATTCGTTATTGTCACGAAATAACATAGCATCATTGCCCAAGAGGTCCCAACTTTTGTCTCCTCTCGAGTGCTCCTACTCTGGCTCTACAAGCACAGACTCTTCCCGGAACCGCCCATTGCTGAAAGTGTTCAAAGACCTATCTTTCAAAAAATTGGGAGATACCCTTTTGCAGTTAACCCCGATTGATGTCATTAAGTGGTCTGGTTTCTTATCTGTTGCAATTGCAGCCACAAAATGGACCGTTAATTTCCTTCTCAATCCATTTTTTTGGATGTATTTTAGCTGGAGTTGGTTGTTTTGGCCTTGGTTTGTGGCTATATCGCTCGCAGTTTACGGGATTTATTGCTTTTACAAACATTCATTAGGTGAAGCAAGTATCTTTGAACAAGTTGCTGTTGTTACTTCACTCTTTACTTGGCTGACTCTTGTTCCTCCTGCCCACTTCAATGGCTACCTTGAAGGATGGCCTTTTGTATTCTTCCTTGTCTACCATTATTTCTTCTTCTTCAATGTTAGTGTAAGGAGACGTTTATATGGAGATTACTTTGCCCGCTCACATGATCCCAAATGGGACTTGAATCCACCCAAATGGTATAGAATTTTGTTCTGCGTTGGAGTCATGGTAGGCCACTGGCTTGCAGCTTTTGAAGGTCCTGAACTGCACCTTATTCCCGGTGGGTGGAGCAATGTGGGGATTTGGACTCTGATTGCGGCGACTTTGCTTGTGCAGTATAACTCAACATTTTATCTTGCCAAGTATTCAGAGAAGGTGATTGTGCCTACTGCTGTTGTACAATTTGGGCCGTATAGGTGGGTCAGGCACCCGATATATTCGTCAACAATGTTTCTGTTTGCAACTTATTTTGCTGCACTCCGTGCACCTTTGAGCTTGTTGTTTGTGGTGCTGGTTTGTTTGATCTATTATGCTCAGAAGTCAAACATGGAGGAAGCTATGCTGATTGAAACTTTTGGTGAGAAGTACTTAGAATACATGAATAGGGTTCGATACAAGTTTATTCCTTTTCTCTATTAGGCAGTTACTAGTTGTGCAGTTGATAGCTGTGGAACATCTTCAGTTTGCTCGATGCAAATAGTTTCCTAAGAAGCCAAATGATCCTCTGCATAGAACTGAATTCCTAGTCATCATTGTAATTTGTGTCTTTTCCGGTCTTTGTCTTGTGTCTTAGAACCTGTATTTTACATGGTCGAATTATTTTTATCCTTATATGACATCTTCTTTAAATGATGGTTGCTTTAATTTCATAAAAAATATTGCCAGTGAATTTCACTTAGGTGCATGCATATGCTCTTTGCTAATATGTGCTTGATTCTTTGCCAATACTTACCTTGAATATTGTTGTATATTTTTAGTTGGGTTAAATCGAGATAGTCCTAAATACACTCAACCTAATATGGAGAAGCTATGGTCAGTTGGCACATTCCTCTTGCAGACATGATGATTGAGCAAACAAGGATCATAATGTATTTTTTGAGTTGCATTCAAACAAGATATTCATAAATACACCACTTACATTCTCAACCTAATTTGGAGAAGCTGCAATAGTTGCCACATTCCTCTAGAAGTTGCTGGGATTGTAAACATGAACATGTGCTGAATAATGATTTTGTTGTTTTGGAATTGTACTATGGTTCGTGGAGAAAATAATGGTGATAATAGGAAAGGACAAGAATTTAAGAACATATCTTACAGGAACACTTATTTTTGCATTTTTTGTTTGTTTAGTCAGAAAGCATCTACAATTCTAGTATGGTGTCATTTTTTCCCTCTTTCACAATCATAATGTTTCACACTCTATTGTGCATTTAAGTAACTAATACTAAAATAGAAACAATTTCACATCTCTCCTTCCTTCCAAATCTTTCTTAGTTTAGTTCATTGCAATTTTTCTTTCCAAGTTAATGTAAGGATGATTTTTCTCGTAATGATCCTTTGTTAAATTGAAGCTTAAGAAATCCAAGTGGAGGAATAAATTAGTCACTTATGATACTTCTACTCATGCCCTTCAAACCAATTCTCATTTCTATGAAGACATTGGATTCCTCTCGATCTACAGATTCACTTCTCATTATTCTGAGTGGCACCTATGATTTCATTTTCAAAATATTTTGCTAGTTTTAGGATCAGCAGTTTCTGGTCTTTGGCTTCAAAAATATGTTAAAGCTATCTGCACTTTGCAATCTATAAGTCCTCTTTATCTGCTTTCCTACATCATATAATTGGACTTTCCCTTTAATTCCATTTGTAGATAAAAGTCAAAATGCCATCAATATTTATTTCAGCCATAGAAATCCCAGCTATAACCATTGACAACAATTGTTATGCAGGGGAAGGCATAAATAATTTCATTGAGATGAACAAATGAAAAATTGGAGTTACTTGTGAATATATTTAAGAGAATTTAACTTGTTGACAAGATTGAAGAACTAGATTGTCATGTTTGAGACAAGAAACTCTCAGATGTCCGGCTTTATATATTGTCGACTTATGAATGCCTACTTCTATATGGGCCTGCATCAATGGGGCATTGCATTCATATATTGGAGCATGCTGAAATATGTAAACTGGGAACTGCTTCTTCATGATTGTATATTATCATTATTTTGTCATAATGCCTTCTTTTTCATATTTCATATGTCATGTAATGAATTTTGTGAAGTATTACTGAATATTTCAGAAAATTATCTGTTTGCTTAACTTCAGATACTTTCCATTGAATCAATATTTTTGCATATGGATTGTGTATTTCATTTTCTACTTTAAATTTATTTTCTTTATTGATTGATCTATCAGCACAAGTAAGTTTGTATCAGAATTTAGGAATGTTTTTCGTGTTTACTATGACGACTGGTTTACTTACCCACTCACTTTTGAACATAAATTCTTATTTGGATAAGTTTGATTTGAGTTATTGTATTATATTGAACGAGTTTGCGGATATTGTTATTAAAACACAGGTATCTAGAAATTATATGTTTTTTTTAATATTTTCGTTTCATGTGTAGATATATTCCATATCTCTTGTTTTGTTTAGTACTTTGTTAGGACTGATATGGGTGAAGATATTTAGGAAAGGGGGAGAATAACAAAAAAGGGAATAAGCCTAGGATATGGAGAGTATACTCAAGGAGAAAGAAAGCTGTAGAGGGGAGTGAGTTAGTTAGTGGCTAAGTTGGCAAAACGGAACGTTTCAGACTAGGTGGTTTTGAGGCTTAGAAGTTGGTGAGGAGGAAGGGGGGAGAAAGTTACTGTGGGCAGAAAGAGGCTTGTTCTTTCTGAGGAGCATTCAGCTCTGGAGGTGTTTCTTAGAATCACCACTATAATAGCAATACAATACTCTTTCATTCAATAATACAGACTTACTCTAGTGCTAAAAAACTAGAGTTCTATCATACTTACCTTATTTTCCTTTATAAGGGGTCAATATTTTTCTTCAGTACAAGTTTTTCAAGAAGAATTACTTTCACATCTTGGAAGGTTTGGTTTTGAGCGCAACAATTATCATGGTAACTCAAACTTTGATGTGTGTCATGGGCATGATTCCTTTATTATCATCCTTGTAAGATACTGAGCCGCTAGATACAGATGTGCAAATTGGCAATAGAAAATTCAGAATCTAGAAAGAGGAATTTACTAATGTGGAAACCACCTCATGTGAACATGGTGACCAACTCATCAACCGTGCGCCACTTTGCACAACATATAGTAAGCCTGCACTGGGAAATTTCTGGATATAAATTTCTTTGGGATATGGTCTGGTTTTTTCCATAAGAGCCAGTAAGATGCTTCACTTCCACAAACTTTTATGTTTCTCATCTTTATACACTTAGGCAAATCAGGTCCAACTTAGGCCTCTCATAGCTGTTGAACTTTCTGTGTGGGGATGGTCCAGGTTTCCTTTCTCATTTTGTTGTTCCATTTTGATCCCTTTCTTGTGTATAATGTGGTACGGATTGACAGGACTGATTGTAATTTGCATGTGTTACATGAATGTTGTTCAGTTACATTTCCAGTCTTTCTATTTTAAGAGTTAGTGCTCTGTTTTTTCCTTGTTCAGGAAACTAGTAAGGCCTGTGTCCGGTGTTTGACAGCAAGTGAGCTAGCTTACTTTCATTTCAACTCCTTTTTTTTTTTTTTTAATATATGACTCGATGCTTTTACTGCTCATTATATTGAAATTAGGTCTCCCACCACTTGTTTCCATTGTGAGATTAATCTTTTAAACGTTGAATCCATTTGAAACTACTAGATTCCAAGGTTCTTTTCATGTTGACTTTCTTATGTTCTTTGAGGGAAAGTTTACCTGTTCAACATAGTAATTATTCTGGAAGAATAAGTACCTAAGAATTGCGTGACACCGATGATTTTTATCTTTCATTCCTAAATGCGTGCAACAGAGAGAACTTTTAGTCCGCATTTTACTGCAAAGCTGTTAGCAGTCAAAGCCTTACAATACGTCTGCCATTCCATGCGGCATTACGCCTGACAAGGGAGTGCCAATTACACTTTTAGAGACTAGATCACATGAATGCCTTCAGAATATCAGAAGTTCTATACTTCTAAGCACTAAATCTTCAAGAATGAGTTTGTACATTCACTTAAATTTAACTATATCAAACTCACTTAATCCTTGCAGTTACAGATAGGGATGGATGCTGTGTGGAAATATTTTTGAGTTGCTGTATTAAACCATAGATGATTTAGAAATTGCGTGTTATGAGATTATCTTTAGCCGTTTAAAACTGGTATGCTTGATGAATATCTATTCGTACTTTAATTGAATAAATAACTAAGGAAAATATTGTAAGCTGTACAAATTTGGAGGACTAATATGTTTTCCCACCAATTTTTTGATATAAAAAGCTTCTAAGGGCAAGAAGTAATATACAAAATTAGCAAGGGAGATTGACTTAGATTGCCAACTACAACCTATATATATATATATCGTAACATATGCTAACAAATAATTTACAAGAGTTGCATAATTCTATACCATAAAATAAAGCACATTAGGAGTTAAATGTTCAAATTTGAGCTAATGCGCAAGTTGCATTTTGGCTTATCCTGATAAATCAACTATGACACCTTATCAAATCAATTAACATTTTGATAGACACTTCACTATTTTGATTTTGGCTGAAAAATTTTCTTCTATTTCTCTTATCCTATGGATAAGTAACCATATACGACAATACCGTATCATAAATCCATTCATCCCCTTCTTCTGCCTCTGATTTTCAAGCTCCAATCAACTATTTCACGCCAATTACTAGGTGCATTATCCAAATTGCATAGATTTAACATTTCAATTCATGCCATTTTGGTATAATCACATTGAAATAAAAGATGGTTGAGTATTTATTGAGAAAATTTACAGAGAATGGACCAATCTGAAATAATTTAGATAACCTATTCACTGTAGAAAGATTGCCCTTAACTACTACCTATAGTGTAAAGTGTCAGAGGAAATGAGTTTTTGCCGCAAACTAGCTTGTATCATGCAACTCTTAGAGTGATAACACTGAGGAGCTTTCTATAGGAAGCATTAGTGAATACTTCTGAGGTAGTTGCTTTCTAGATGAGTTTATCCTTAGCATCAACGTGAAGCACAAATCTAGATAAGAAAGTGGGTATATTTAATGTTAGGAGGGAATTGATGATAATGTCACGATTAGCAAGGACTTGGGATATTAAAGCATTTTTTTTGAAAGAACACCTAGGTCTTTATATTGTGGCATCAATTTTTTGTGACATCAATGTTTTCCAATGTAAAGGAGGACTAGTTATTAGACCAAAAAATAGGAATTGTTCATATTGCCAATTACACTTATGCACTCCATTCTTATTCTATCTCTTATATTGACCAGGAACTTCATGATTGAGAACACATTAAAAGATGGTTTAAAGTTCCAAAAGTTGTGCTTTTTTAATTTAATATACGTGTGTCTGCTTAACCCACAAAGCATGTTTATCTTTGAACAACCTCTAAATTCTTCTATTTAGCATCACTATATTGGTTACCTTGAGTGGAAGAACACTTAATCCCCTTTGCTACTTTAGTTGATAGATGTCTGACCACTTGATTTTTGACTTTGAATCATTTGCCTTGCAAGCAGACAGCAAGAATCTCTTGAGTATTTTTATCTATAGGCTTGCTTATGAATAAAGGGAAGACTAAATGTTAAGCCTAATATACATTGATAAAGCTCATAAATGAGTTGAACAACTATACATTGCCAGCTAGAGATAATGACTTATATCACTAATTGTTGATTCTATTATGAATTCTATCAAGTAGAGGTTTGAAGTCAGTGAATGATGGTTTGGTTGAAGACATTAGTATTCTAAAATATTCCACAGGGAGTTGAATAAGCTTGAACCTTGTGAGAGAAGATAACCAAGTGACCTGATGTATAGCACTTCCAAATAGGAATATACTACTTTTGGATTTATTTGCATCCAAACTCTAAAGATTATCGAATATGTTCGAAGAAGTGATGAGGGAAGATATAAAATTATCATCAAAATTAGAGAATAGAAATAAATCATTTGTAAAGTTCAAGATTAAGATTTTAAGCTTCCTTTACTTGGAATGGTATTTAAAACAACTATTTCTTTCTATAACTAGTTTAAGGAGCTTCTTGAAGACATCCATCACTATTAAGAATGGGTAAGGGGACATAGGATCCCCTTGCCTAGGTCCCTTAGACACTTTGATTGTGCTTATAGGTTCTCCGTTTACCAAAATTTTAAAAGTTATAGTTGTGAGACACTACTTAATCTATTTAATGAGATTACAAGGAATCTACAGGCCTTGAGGGTGTTCAAGATTAAGGACAAATCTACAGTATCATAGGCATTTTGGAAGTCTGCTTTAGGGTTATAGTTTCTTTTACTTCTTCTCCTAGTGTAGTGCTTAAACAATTCTTGGACTAAGATGATACTATCCCTGATTTGCCCACCTAGAATATATGCTCCTTACGAATGATCCATATGAACCACTTTTAACTTGTCTACAAGTAGCTTTGATATCACTTTGAAGATGGAATCTTAACAAGTTATAGGTAGAAAATTCTTCATTGTGTGTTGCTCCTTTCCTTTGGGAATGAGGTTGATGAAAGTCCAATTTATCTCATTTTTCAATCTCCTTTTCATGAAAAATTTCAAGAATTGCATCCACAAATATATTCTTTTTTAGTGATTAGCACTTAAGGAAAAATTTACATTGAAATTGTCTAACCCTAGTGCTTTGAATGAACTTAAAGATATCAAAGAATTTTCAAATGTTTATAAAGAAGCTATATTTCTTTATGGGACAATTGATCCTGAAGATTTATGCCTATATAGTGTTTTGAGTTCCTCCTTTATACAATGAAGCTTCTTTGTATAAGTGAATAGTTTAGTGCCCATAAACAATAAAGCTAAGTTTGCATCATTAAAGAAAGCCAAATCAAATAGAAAATTGTTAAATATGAAAGAGTTTTAGTTGGAGCATTTATAAATGACATATGAATTATGATTAGGTAGTGATAAGGAAAGGCGTGATACCATTCAAGATTGGCAAGGCTCTAATCCAATTTCTTTATTAGGAACAAGCTTTCTTTCTGTTTATTGTTCCATATATAGAAGTTTTCTCTAAAAGGTAGGTTTATAACTTGGATTTCATTTACACGATTCCTCATATCCTTGCAGAAAGATCTGATGAAGCTATTGCCATCTGCTTCATTCGAATGTATAACTGATTTAAAGTCACCAAGCAATAACTATGGGGCTTTAATGTCAATAGATAACTCTATAAGTTTAGACAGGAGAGTGGGTCTTTGAAAAGCATAATTGTGAGCATATATTATAGAGGCATGAATAATAATTTTTTTTAGTTTTAATTTAACCTTCATATGAATCATTTGATCTGTGATTAAGAGATGAAAATTTCAATATTTTCCTCATAAAAAGAACCAATATTCTTCCATTATAGTGGTTAAAGTAATTGGTGACCAATCTCTATTGCTTTGGCAAAATGTTAAGAAGGTTGCAATTATCCCTTCTTATCCTAGATTTCGAAATGCCTATCAAGGCTTATTCTCCAAGATGAAGTTTCTAATTTCTAACTATTTAGGAGTGGAGTTTATTCCCCTAACATTCCATGCAATAATAGGTATATTTCTTAAATAGATAAAGAACCTTTCTTCTTTGTGTTGGATTTTCTTTCTTTAGCTAGTTTGAATTCCTCTTTTTGATTATAGGAAGGTGGATAACCTGTTGCTTCTTCTCTTATTGAATTATTCTGATTGATAAAAGTTTTCCTAGCAAGAATTTCAAGTTGGTGATCAATCTCAACAGGTGGCTTATTTGCATCAATCACTGAGGGAGTTTCTATTTGTTATTAACTGAACTGACTTTCTTATAAAGCTCAATATCAATATACCTATTAAAATTGGGAGATCTATACTATTCTTGTTCTTTATCTCCTTCATATCCCATCAATTCTTGGCACTCTCATGTTTTGAATACTTTACTAGTGGGTTTCTAGAGCTTTTTTGGATTCAAAGTGTTAGCCATCTAGGAATAATTTACTTTAATAACATCCTTAATAAATTCATACTTATCATTTAGTCTTAGGATAGAAATCACTTTAGGAAGATCTCTTATGGCTTCAACAAATACACAAATCCTAACAAAATTTATTCTTTTTGTTATATATTTAGCTTTAACCAAGCAAAGATGATTGCTTACATAACTGGCTATGCGACTTAATCCACTTAGCCAGTACTTTAGGGGCACTCCATAAATATACGTCCAAGTCAGAATGTTTGTTTGCTTAATATCGTCAATGTTAACTCCAGGTTGCCATGTTTGGAGTATAATTAGTATGTTTTGCACATACCAGGGTCTAGACTCTAAGACCTTTGCAAGAGAGGAATAAATGAACTATCAGAAGAAAATATCTTCATTATTAACCAAGATTTAGCTAGTCTAATTCGCTTCTAGTTGGAAGAAACCTATCAATTTAAGAATTAAATAAAGCTTGATATAAGTAAATATGTTTAGTTTCACATAAAACAAAACAAAATCAAAGATAAATAGGAAGGAAAAAAAACAAATTGTTCATAATTCTAAACCTTCCTTTCTCTTCTATTGAATGTTCTTATAAGTTTAAAGTTTGATATTGTAATCTACTAGATCTCTTGATGAATGTTGCGCGTTCTCCACATTCCTGGATCAATATCGTCCCTTTTGTATGTTCTTTATGTTTGGAATTGGCTCCAAAATTTTTCTCTCCTCAATTGGCCTTTGCTCACGTCTTTTTATAGTATATTTTAGGGTTGTGAGAGATACACATCTTGATACATGGGTATGTACTAGATTGTATATATTCTAAAATCTCCAGAATTTGCAACTTTTCAAGAGTTGAGAGACTTACACAGGTATAGAGTTTCTCTAATTTTCTTCAAAACTTCATTTTATGTTACATTTTCATCCAAATTCTTCTTCTTTTTTGTCCATGAAAGCAATTATAACCTATAAATGCGCTTGTAGCGGATTAAGTACTAAAATTACAATAAAATTGCAAAATATTAAGTAAAATACATCAAATATGGGTGTATAAGTATATTCAATTATGCATCTATCAAGGAACATGCTAAGAAGAGACTCTGTTTGATGTAATTACCCATTCTCTTCATACCAACATTAGCGACTATAAATAGGTCTTTTGTCTAAAAGGACATTATGATGGTTTTATGCAGCTTTCCAAAGTGTGTCTTGTTGCTAAAGGTTATTATCAAACCTTAAGCATTAGTTACACTTCTACCTTTAGTCTAGCAATTTGTATTATTCTCACCTTAGCCATCTCATAAAACACAAAACATTCACAAACTTGATGTTAATAATTTCTACAAACTTGATAATTTCTTTCTTCATAAATACATCCAAAAGCCAGTTTATATGTCTAAACCCCCTGGCTTTATAGACCCACATCATCCTCATCATATTTTTCACCTTTATAAAGCTCATTATGATCTCAAGTAGGCTCTTCGGGCTTGGTTTCATTGCTTAAGTCAAAAACTTCTTAATCTCAAATTTTCTCCCTTTAAATTTGATACTTCTCTTTTGATTCACAAAATGTCCCCTCACACCACCTTCCTTTTAGTTTATATGGATGATATCTTAGTTACAAGTTCTTACACCTCCTTTGTCACTACACTAATTGTCACTGTCAATATTTCCTTTTTCATTAAAGACTTAGTTTGAATCAAAGTCAAAGTTACTTCCCATAATCTTCTCCTTACTTAATCTCAATACACTAAGGATCTTCTTCTTTGTATGTCTCTAGAACAGTCTATATTGAAATCCACACCTGTCACTCACACTCTCCCATTTTCCAACAATCATTGCACTCTACTTCTTGATCCTATTGAATTTCGCAACGTTGTTGGTGCTCTTCAATACATGTGTCTTACTTGCCATGACATTCAATTTGTTACCAGCAATGTGTTTCAATTCTTATAGTATCTTGGTGACATTCACTGGACTTCAGTCAAATGGATCTTGCAATATCTTTGCTCCGCAACCTCTCATAGCATCCACTTAACCAAATCCATCTCACTATCCTTATAAGCTTCCTACGATGCTAATTGGGTAGATTGTATTGATGATTATCACTTCCCATCTAGATGCTATATCTTTCTTGATCCTAATCTCATTTCTTGGAGTGCCAAAAAATAACCTACAATTTCTAGATCTAGCATAGAAGCTAAATATAGAAGCATTACTCGGCTTCTATTGAGCTTTGTTTGATACCTTTTCTTCTTATCGAACTTAGATTGTCTCACCTTACACCTTCTCTTTAATGTGATAATCCTTGAGCTATCTTTCAAATATGGTTTCTCATGCTTGAACCAATCACATTAAAATAGATATTCACTTTTCTGTGAATTTTTATTAATAACGTAAATATTAAGTGATTTTTTGATAATCGAAAAAAATCGCTTAGATTTTGATTTGTTTTATCAATTCTTTTGAAATTTTCTTTATTATTAAAAATGTATTTATTAGTAATTTTTATTGTTGATTCAAGAAAAAGTTGTGCATTGATACGCGGAATTGTGATGGTACCTAAAAAGATTTGGTTGCTTGTAAGGCTCTCCATATTCAGCTTATTTTATTTTATGATTAGCTCGCATATGTCATGAATAAAGAGTTCTATCCTCTTTAACATTTCTTCGTCTACGAGAAAACCTTACAATCTCATTCGATTGTGAGCTTGAGGGGGGTTGATAAAATATCTTATGTGATATATTCTCAACTCTTCATGTCATTTAAATTTCTATCACTTATACTAATTGACCTCAACATTTCAGTTGTAATTCTCAATTCATGTTTATCGTGTACCCTACAAACATGAATGTTAAGAACTGTGTAATTGACAATTAATTCAATGAAACACAGCAATACATCTCACTATTTCTATACTTTATCACTAAAGAAGATATCTAATGCCGTTACCTCTTTTTTTTTTAACATTTCTAAATTTAAACATTTATATATTTTCTTTAACTCCTAAAGCTGCCGCAGCAGCTGAGTGCCAGGGGAAGTTTGACTTTTGATATCTAGATGCTGTAACTAACAGAAGTTTACTTATCTTAACTTTGATTTAATCAGTCAAACGAGTAAGGGTACCTGAAGTTAGTATTGAACAACAACCACCTCCAAACAAAGAGAGGAAAAGATTGGTGTTTCGCGGCACAAGATCATAACTAAAAGTAAGTTTAGTCGCACCCCACATCAATTTATAGGTGCCATTCACATGTATCACCTCCGCTTCCTCTGCCGTCGGCGACCTTTTGGAGATTGATTTTTTTTTCAACTTTCACTATTTCTTCTAAATATCACCTTTTCTTACATAAGAGAACGAAAAGCTTCACAAAAAATTTCAGATACGAACCAGAAGAAACTAAAGCCAAAGCAGATAAACTAGAAGAGTGAGAGTAAAGGCGTGCAGAATAGTCAATAATAATAATTAAAAAGAAAACAAAATGCCACATAGCAGGTTCTCTGGTTCTCTAACATCCCCCAAGCTTGACGTTGCTATCGACATGGGCAATCCTTTCTTAAACCTCACCGTCGATGGCTTCTTGAAGATAGGAACTGTATGCATTCTTTCTTTCTTTCTTGTCACCTCTAATCTATGCATTTCGGGTTCTTGTTCACGTTTTCTTCTAAGAAATGTTTGTGATCGTCAAACTTAATTAGGTGGCAGCTGGTAGAGCACTTGCAGAGGATTCGTATCATTTGGTCAAGCGAGGTCATTTCTCTCCGTTCCATTTAATCATCGTATACCATTTGAAAAACGAAATTCTGGGTACTAATAGAATATTGGTTTTAACAGGGAATCTTTCAACTCACAGCTTGGAGGGCACGGTGAATATCTACGACTTTACACCAACACCAGTGATTGAACGTGTTCATTTCTAAGGGATTCTTTTTTATCAATAACTTTGGATTCCATGACTTTCCATTAATTCTTAGCTCGGTTTTGAGGTTAACCATTACGATGCTCTAATAATTTACTGTTCATTGTGCAAATCGCAATCCTTTAACCTGAGTCGCTCTTTAGATCAACCTTTCGTTGGTCCTCAATTTACCACTTCTGATCTTCATTGTGATCAGAAATATACCCAGATGGCAAATCTTAGAGCCTCGCATGCATCTGAGAAAGGAATTCTCAAGTTAAATCTTTGGTTAGGGACTTCTTGAAGAGTTCATCTCCTTATGAGCCATCCACAAAAGAATTTATTAAATTCGTTTCTGAATTTATAATCATGGTTTTTTTTTTTTGAATTTGAAATCTAAAAGGCAGTGCATCTTCTAGCTGAAGCTTGTAGCGATGAATATCCTTATGTTTCTATATATATTGTATGGTGAATTGGTGATTAGTCTAGAATGAAACCTTGGTTAGAAAAGCATTGATTTTTTTTTCCTCCCTGATCGTGGACATTGTTATGACAGCTGAAAAAGATGTGCAAAGAAGGAGCTTACTGGGGTAAGTATGTATATCATATAATTAATTTGCAGACCTCTGTCAGAAGTCAGAACTCTTGTAATAATTGAGCTTAATTATGTTTTGCCTTTTACCTGATGATGTCAGTTGCTTGCTTGCTTGCTGTTTTAGGAACAATGGCTGGAATATATGTAGGAATGGAATATGGGATGGAAAGAATCAGAGGCACTCGAGATTGGGTTTGTTTTCTCGACCTGGAATACTAATCTCGACGAGCTTAAAGTAATGAACTAATAATTTAGACATGAAGCCATTTTAGTGTCTTTAATATCATTCCTCTGGAATGTATGTATTTCTGAAAAACAGTGAGCATTTTGAAATCCTCATCAGCACGCAGTTTCTTATATATTGATGACCACACCAACAACTGAAGTCTGTTTTATTTTAATCTTGGGATACGGAATATATATTATTTTGATATAAGAGACTTAAAATTTCCTTCCGTTTGTATGACTTACAGAAGAACGCCATGCTTGGTGGTGTCTTGACTGGGGCTCTGTTATCAGCTGCCAGTAATAAGAGCAAAGACAGGATTGTGACGGATGCTATCACAGGAGGCGCCGCCGCAACTGCAGCAACATTCCTCAACTATTTCTCTTCAAAACCTTAAAATTGTTTCACTTCTTTTAATAAGATCATGCTTTGTTTAGCAAGATCATATCATGTTTGTTGTATTAATGTCATTAACCACGTGCCGTAATTTTTTTTTATATCAAATTACCGACTTTTTTGTGGCAATAAATACACTATTTTTGCTGTTAACTTTCTCTATGTTAGTTAGTCATATATTTACAATGCAATTAATTCAAAATTTATTTTACACATTCATCTAATTAATTAACTTAGTTTATGAGATAAATATCTTTTATAAATTAAATTATAATATTTTATTTTATTTAAATATTTTTCTTAAATTTTTCATAATCATTACTTTATTAAATTAAAACAATTAAATTATATATTATAATCGATATTTTACTTATAATGTAAAAATATTTTTGATTCTGCCAAACTCTCCGTCGATAATATATTAACAGTACCTCCTGTTAAAGAGAACAATGTCGTAAAGAAAATAAATTTCTTTTTTGAGAGCCCTTTCGTTAGCTTTAGCACAAATTATTGATTGCTTCTTGCCAAATTCCAAAACTATTATTCATGTGCACCGAAATCTGTTAGGAGACCTCCTGGGGGTAACCTGCTAAGGAACGAGATCTTAACCAAAGCAAAAAACAATTGTCACGATGTGTTGGAATTGCAGTAAGCAAGTTGGAAAACTTGCCAATGACATGAATGTCAATTTTAATGTAACAGTTCATAGTTATTATCGAAAAATTAGAGTGAGATTTGATCTCAAATATAATGTAGTGACAAAACAATTTTTTTAATTCAATTTTTTGAAGTTAAAATTACTTTAAATTATGTGATTTAATTAATAAACAAAACATAATAAAATATGAATCCTAGGTTTATACCTTATTATGAAACTTAATCAGTTTTCTGCAACTTTCTTTAAATAGATTTTTAAATTAGGTTTACTACCATAAATTCTTACTATAATCACACAAGGGTTCATTCTCTAATAATATCTACATACTTTTTTTTGGGAAATGAATAAACTGCATTAACATTAGCAAAAGCTAATTTAACAATACAACGAGTTCTATGAAACTGACTATCTATTAGTTTACAACATGATTGGAAAAGCTAACTGAAGATAAAAATATTTTAGCTCAGTTATAAGATTAATACAACATATTAATTATAAGTTCTATCTATTTTTCATGTCAAGTGAGAGAGAATTTTGTGTATTTTTTGCAATAACAACAGCTCTAATCTAGTTGAGTATCTTCAAGGTCAGCTGGTACTTGTCTTCTACAATCATCTTGAACAATCTGTTGTTTCTTTCTTCCCAAAAGTGTAAATGGTGGTGGTGAATGCTGCTTTGAGTAATATGACATTTTGCTTTCCAAGATTTGTGTGGTTGATGAGCCAAATCAAAGATTGCTCCTATACGTATGTGTAATTGTCCATTGCTAACATATGTAGAATTTTGCTCCAAACTATTTTCAAATAACTGCATTGAAAGAAGAGTTGATTTATATCTTCAACAACTTCTTTGCATGATTGACAAGTAGTTTCATTGGTGTCAAACCATCTACTCTTAGTCCTAAGCCTGTTTTTGATCACTAGCCAAGTGACTATTAAGGCTTTAGGATTTAGAGTTTGTTTCCATAAAGGGTTGTACCATGGAACATCTACTGAACTACTAGTGATCACTCTATGACAGGATTCGTTTGTGAATCTTCCATTCAAATTAGGAGTACAAATGATGAGGTGTTCCTTATTCATTTTGATTAATTGTGGTAAGTGCTCAACAAGTGAGTGAAAAACCTTTAAAACTCCCATACTAATCACCATTCAAAATTAGAGAGGATACTTTGATTTTCTAAGGAATTCTATTCATCAAATGGCTAATATTAGTTCTTTATATAAAGGAGCTTGCATCTGACCAATTTTCAAACCAAATCATATATTTTCACCATTTTTCAGCTTATGCTTAATCTTTGGATACAACATACCTCTCAATTTCAACAATTGATTGAAAATCCAAGAAACCTCTCTTGTATATGTAATCTGCCAGAAATTTTGGTTTTTAAGGTTCTATTTACGGACCCATTTGATCAAAAGGGCCTTATTGTCTGTATAAAGTCTCTAAATTCTCTTGCTCATCAGCACCTCTACATTTTTCATGAAGGATGGAAAAACCGATCCCCGCTCTAAAGGGGCGAAAAACCCTTCCGAAGGTTCAGCCCAAAATGGCCAGTGAATAGTAATTCGAGAAACAAATGAAAAGTGGGCAGCAAACTTCACACTTTCATAACTTTTTCATTTTAAGTCGAAAAATGTCTCATTTTATACCGTTTTAAAGATCTTAACGTGCTCTACGAACTTCAAGAATACCTCCAAAGCTAATTCACTCGCTAAGAGGGTCTAAACCCTAAGCGAAGTTGCTGCCCAAATTTA
>JANKOD010000005.1:25860498-25890363 GCA_026284645.1 Erythroxylum acuminatum | reverse complement strand
TCTGAAATGACTTTGTTTTGTTATAAAAAGCGTTGAGTCCTAGTCGTGGGTAAATAGGCATGCATAGAAGGGTCTGCAGCTGCTCCTGTGACACTTCGGTGTCGAGACTTCGGTCTCTCCTGTATAAGTCCCATTACCCGCCTCTGTAAATAGATTTACAGTCCTAATATATGATTGTTTCTAACATAAACCTAAATTGTATTATGATTCTGAAAGGTTTATACCCTCTTGTGATATTCAGTGCTGATAAGTATAAAAATTTGTTCTGAAATGCGTTATATCTGATTTAATGTTAGATAATCTCTTAATGCATGCTTATGTTGTTATATGATTTTGTATGATGAATTGTTTCTTCATGTATAGATTAGTTATTACTCACTAAGCTATATGCTTAGCACAGTGGATTTGCACCGTGTAGGTTCAGAGCGAAGAGTATAAAGACTGGGACAAGTCAACCGCATTGGCCAAAGGAATCTGAGTTTTGTATTGCTCAAAAATGTATTTTGTTGAGTTTGTTTGGGCTTGTATATAAAGTGTATGATTATGAATTGTTGTAAGTTTTTGAAATAACTATGTTTTAGGCTGGTTTCAATTTTTGAAACAAATTTGTATTTTTGTTTCTAAAATTATGATATGTATTATATGTATGTTTGAGAATCTAAAAATGCATGTGTGAAATGTTTTGTATGTTTTTGGAAATGTTTATTTTTTTAATGTTATTTTTCCGCGAAATGTTTTGTATTCTGTATGTTCTGTGTGTGTGGCACTCGCAATATCCTCCCAGGGGGTATTAGGGTGTTACACTTTCTGACCATAAAATTGAATTCATTATCTCTATGTATTTACAAATCAATGTCGCTTTCATCACCATTTGATGGAATTGATACATCAACTACTTTTAGAGTCATTCCTCTTCTGTAGGAAAATCCTTCATCTCGTTTAATCCTTGTTTCATGAATCATCAAATTTCCTTTTAGCTAGTCGAGTGAAATAGTGTCTAGATCCTTTACAATTTCTAGAGTCGTCACTTTGGGTCTCCATTCCTTTGGTAGTGACCTTAATATTTTTGTTACGAGCTCATCATTAGGATATATCTTTCCCAAGTTCTTCAAAGCTGTGGTGTTGTTGTTGAATCGTCCAAAGAATTTGTCCATTATCTCTCCCTGTTTTTTGAAATAGTTTTGTATTGATGTACTAAGAGACTTATCCTATGTTTCTTTACCTCATTTGTTCCTTTAAAGGTAACTTAAATTTTGTCCCACATTTCCTTTGCTGAAGAATAGTAGGAAATCTTTTCATACTTTTCTAGAGAGAGTGCACAAATTAAATGATGTCTTACTTTAGCATTTAGTTGTGCATTTCATCTATCAGCATCAGTCCATAATTCTACATTATCAATAGTAGGAACTATATCTCCCATTTTGATAGGTTGCTAGACTTCAGTATCCACATATTGAAGATAAATTGTCATTCTTTCCTTCTAATATGAATAGTTGTTTCCATTAAAATAAGGAGGCTTTGTAACAAACTATCCTTCAAGACTTCTCATGTTGTTTGTCATGATCTATCACGTGCTGCAAAACACAATAAATATGAAACCTTGCTCTAATACCAAATGATAAAGCAAACACACGTAAGAGGAGGGTGAATTATGTGTGATTTGAAAATTTTTACAAGTTACTTTCAATTCGTGTAAACGATAGAAGCCTGTTAAAACAGTAGGAACCTGCTAAAGTTTAAAAATAAAAGAAACTTACTAAAATGAAAGGAGCCTGTCAAGCTTTAAAACGAAAGAAGCCTCGTGAAAATGAAAACAACAATAACTAAAATGCGAAAATTTTAAAGTTAAAGAAAGAGAAAGAACGACACAGCTAATTTATACTGGTTTGGCTTATAATAAAACTTACATCCAGTCCCCCAAGTGTCCAACTTGAGTATTTCACTAATAAATCTCCAAGTAGTGATTTGACGAGCCTCTCTAAGCTCATAAGTACATATTTTTCAAAGTTCTTTAACCTTCCACAATAGTAACATTTAGCTAGCCTCTACAAGCTTTCAAGAAATGAAAATAGAAATTGTTAAATGTGAGCTTCAAAGAATAACAATCTCTCTCAATAGAGTATTTTCCCTTTCTAAGGCACAGAGGATTTGATATGGATATGACTTTTGAGAGTATTGATATTATTAATATATTTCAAGGAATCTTGCATGCTTTGTGAATGTAGTAGCTCTTCTTTAAATAGGTGTTCTCTTCAACCAGCCGTTGTTTAATTATTTCATTAACTAACTGAATCTGCCTTAAATCCCTTTAAAAGATATCTTCAATATCATCTTTGGCAGTGTCTTCAAAAATCCAGACATTTGAATAAATATTTGACTTTTTCTCATAGTCGACTGTTAAATAACAAGGTCCTTCATTTGTACAAAAATGATAGGAGCTTATCCATTCTTGATTTTGTGGAACCGTATCTTAATAATCAAATAAGTTTGATAAAATAATTCTGCAAAATAGGAAACGGTATCCTTTCATATCTAATCCATTTTAACATTGTTATCTTTTTGAATAAATAAGATACTCTAGATAATTTTGAATTTTGTAACTAAAGATTATTTATTGTTATCATCAAAATCATTAATTTAAAAAGCCTTAACCTACCATATATATATTAATATACAAAACGAGTAATAAAAAGAAAATTTTATATTTTGGTGTATGAAACCCAATTTATACATTAGCATCATATAAGAAACATATGTAAAACTGTTATTTACAATACAAATACATTTATAATTTCAATATCATATGAAATTGCAGTAATCTTATTAAAGCAATTCTGCATATATTAGCTCTTTATTTGACATTCCTATTATCTATGCTTCCTTACCGCTTGCAATGTTGTTTTATAAGTCTATTTTTTATTTCTATTTTGTTTCAAGAAAATTTTTATTCTATAATTATTCCTTTTATTTATCAGTTTATATTTTTTTTTCACTTTTTATTGAGCATCCAACACTCTCTTAGGAAATCTTTTATTTTATAAATGTATTTCCCTATTTATTTTCCATCATATGTATATATATATATATATTCAGAAAAATTTTATTCAATTTTAATTTCTTTAGTTAGTCTTTCTATTTCTCAATTTACATTTTTAAAGATTCTTTAATAATTTTTAAAAGATAAAAATGAATTTATGCCAATCAAAACTCAAAAGTGATGAACAACAGATACATTATTTTGATGCTTGCTAAATCTCGATCATAAGCATAATGACTTCATTCAAATATCCTACCAACTCTATTATTATTGAATCTAGCCAATAAGTCGTCGTCATCAAAATCAATATCATCGCCTCAGTTATCATCATAGGACTCATTATCCCTAGGCCTTTCTTGCCTTCTAACAATAGGGACAATAAGAACTCACCCCTCTATAAATCTAGAATTTCTGAATCTAGGTTATTTATTCTATCCTTTGTCTCACCACATATATTATTAATAAGCTCAAATTGTTTCTGCATTGCTTTGAGCATGAATTAGTCATTCTTTTCTCCTTCCCTAAGCACAACTTTATCTTTGGAAGTCATATTTGTAAACCTGCAAGAAAATTGAAAAAAATTCCTTACCAACACTCCCTCGTATGTTTTCCCTTAAATTAATATAACTCAACCTTTGTGTTTGCACACTTGAATGGCTTTTATTATAATCAGATCGCTCTCTTACCTTTTATCACTCAAAGTTACTCATTTAACTCCATAAAGGACTAACTAAATGTGTTAAAGACAAATTAATCTCAAGTGAACCAACTCACAATTATGTAGAAAACGAGTAGATTTTAGGATGAGTGTGCCATAAGGAATAGCAAAAAAAACACAAAAGAAATGATAAGGGAACAAAACAAATTTTCAAACTTGGCAAGATAATGACTTATTATGCTCAAAGAACAAAATATACACTTCAAATTACACAAAAATCGAACCACCTTATATTCAAGTGTCATAGTGTCGTTGAAATTGAACAAATTATCATTTACACTTTTATTCCTTTTTTTGCTTTCTTTTCTTTTTCTTCTTTTTTTAAACTACAAATTGTAACTTTAACTAGAAAATGGATAAACACTACTAGAACATCCACCAAAATTCAAACGAGCCTTTCTATAAATAAAATGAGCGAAGAGCAAAAATAGACACTTTGGCTATGTTTGAGATGTATAAAATGTAAAGAGACTCGACACTTAAGGAAACAAGGAATTTTGAACAAATAAAGAACAAAAAAGATGAATCTAACCAGAAAATGAAGAAAAGAAATTTAGAGAAAATGTGATATCACAAATAAACAAGGAAAACAAAAGAACATATTTTTCTATAAATAACTCAAAAAGGAAAAATCCAACCTAATTTAGAGGTCGAAGCTCTTATACAAACTAATGTGAACTCCAAAAGGACAAAGCCTTGAATCCTAAAATAAGCAAGAACAAATTTTACCGCAGGAAAGCCAAACCAGTACAATGAAAACTTGAGCTCAATCTTATGAAGAAGCACGAACCAAAGTTAAAAGAAGGATATAGATGCCACACTCTAGAAATAGATGAGAAGGGGAGCGATAAGTTGAGTTTTTAATGCCATAAGATTGAATTAATCTTGATAAGTTCATAATTTCAATGAAGAACACAAGAGAAATTTTCTCTTAATTTTCTTAAACTGTCAAGTATGATTTTTAAGTATAATAACATGCCAATTTATAGGCTCCCCAACAATTCTTAGGAAAAAGGAAACAATTAAGTCTTTTGCATGACCAAGAATACCTAAAAACTTAAATATTACCTAGAAACTTAAAGAAGAATGCCTACAAACTCCATTCTACCTAGAAAATCTGTACAAGGAAGTCTAGGTGCATAGTTCTAGACATGTATAACCCATTTGACTTTAAAAGAGATCTATTAAATACTTAAAGCATGTGAATGACATGTTGGTATCCTTTTACATCTTTTATGCTTGTTTTGGTCCAAAATAACTTGTTTAGCCTAAATCTCTTGAATAAAAAATTTAGTGCTTCCTTGATCTTCTTAGCCCTTAATCTTATAATTGGACCATCTGGAATGTGCAAAGGTCTTTGGCAACTTTTTATGTATCATCTCCTCGATTCTTGTCACTTGGCTCAACATTTAATATTAATACAATTTGGTTGAATTATTCCAGTCGGATTCTTGACTATGATATTGTTCAAAATATTAGGTTTATCTGTATTTTGTATTACATATGGGTCTACTAAAACTAACCACTCTACTAGGTAAGAGTAAGACTGCTTATTATTGGGCCTTCCCAAATCCTACATTTTAGCTAGACTCTCACTAAGGGTTATTATTGTTTTTATTGAATTGCATAAGTAATATGATAAGTCACATTAAGCAAATTAACAAAAGAATATTGTTTTGAGGTTGTAAGCATATATTTTGTGGTAGATGATAGTGTCATCCAATCTACAATGTGATGATAAAGTTTACTAGTTCACATTTTTTGTAACCCATAAGGAAAGAAAACTAATAAGAATAACATTATGTATATCTCTATTTAAAAGTAGAACTAAGTTTTTTTAATTATATATTATTATTTAATTGACTTATAGAGATTGACTAATATATTATGTTTATTGCTGAACCAAGTGACAAATACAGAATTTTCCTATGTCTTAGAGTTTTGGTGTGGGAATTGCACGGATAAGAGATTATGGTAATTTCATGTGTATATGCTTTATGCATATTTAAATATTGTTGCTAATACATATGATTTGCAGTGCAAATAATTGACTAAGATATGAAAGCACCTCAGAGATTGAGTGATATCAAGTGACTTTAATTCGTTAAACCATCAATACCAGCATCCTACAATAAAAATTTGAATTAAAAATGCACATAAATCACCATTTAACGATTAAGATTATGTTGTGGATTGTTATTTGACAATTAATGTAAAGATTATTCTAGCATGTTATACCAATTTATTTTAATTTGAAATTCATTGTGAATTTTTAAAATTGTTGCTTGAATTTAGACACTTGAAATAATTTTCAGTAGCTTTTAAATTGTCCAACAGGTTTAGTTTCCCCAAAAATGTGTTTGTTGGAAAGAAAAATGAAATATGGAACTAATTGGCTAATAGCCCATTTTACTATGGTCAATTGTAAGTTGTTTTGAGAATAATTGAAAAGGGCAGTGCTTATGAAATTATTTAACATTATCATCTATCTTCCATTAATACATTTTCTCCAATTAAATATTGTAACTAACAAATTAAAATTTTTTTAGTCAAATGTTTAAATACCATAATGATGTGTATGAAAAAGCACATATTTTATTAGGCATTTTGCTTGATTTTGACTTCAAATTACCTTATCTTACTTAGTTTTTAATATTTTTCAAGAAATTATACTAACATTTGAATGATATGATTCAAGAATTGGAGGCCATTTCAAGTAAAATCTTTTTAAAAAATCACAATTTTTAGTTGAAAATGATCTAGCCTACACTCAGTGTCGGCCCTGGGCAAGGGCCAGCAGGGCACCTGCCTAGGGCCCATGATTAGAGGGGGGGCCCTTAACTCATATTTGGATTTTTGACTCCTATAGCATATAACTAATTCACTCAAAATTAATTTAATGTTGGTGATGTTTCGAAGAGTAAACATTAGGCAAACTCCAAGATTACAGGTAGTAGGTACTTCAAGATTGCAAATCTCAAGATTGCAGGTTACGTAAGCTGTAGGTAGAGGTAGTAATAAATAATTTTAACGTTGGTGATTTTAGACGTTAGAAGTTAACGTTAAGCAAGTTTATTTAACGTTATAAGTTAACATCTTATGCTTATAAATAGTCTTGAAATATTTAAGTATACTTTTACTTTCTAATTTGTTTATTTTCATCAATATATGTATTTAAAGTATTCTAACTCAAAAATTAGCAGCAAAAAAATTTACAATTCTATCTTTTGAGTTCTGAGTATAATTTAAATGTGAAGTTTATGATTTTTTAATGTATTTTTGCTCTTTGTTTTTTTATTTTTAATATTAGATATTAAAATTTGCTATTTATTTTTTTCCTCTATCACAAATATAATACCATTTATATATCTTTGTGATATATTGTGAAGCTGTTGTAGTTTGGTTGTACCTACATACTTCTTCCAGTTTCAAACATGTAAAGTTAATTATAATGTCGATTTATTAGGGCTTTTTTTAAATTTCACCCAGGGGCTATAAAACGATAGGAACGGCCCTACCTACACTCTTGTGTTAGCCCAAGTGACACAAACTAAGCTATGGTCGTGTGTGACCATATGCAAATTAGAGGAGAAATAGGAAGATAAATAGTTCATTGACTCAATTATACCAAATATCGTATCCATTACTCAGAGGAAATAGCTAGATCCACGATTTAATGACATCATACTAATAGAAATTGGGGAGAAAATAGTGAAATATGGTTTGAGCCACGATCATGCTCATATTGTATCTGAAGTAGAGCAAAACATATTTAAGTGTTAAAACCCTAATCTTAGGAGGGCTTTAGCCAACTTTTGGAGAAAATGCACAAAAGAGATATCTTTTTCTCCCTAAAAGTTACGTTTAGTCATTAAGAGGCTCCTAAAATCCTAAAGAACATTTTCTCAATTGTTTTTTGCTAGAGAATCAAGATCTAAACATCATTTCAATTAATCAGAGAATTAAGAGCCATACATCATCTCAATATATCAAGCTCTCAACAAAAATCAGGATTTTAAATCTAAATATTTCAATTGACATAGTGAGAAAAATCAGTAATGGGTATGTGTTAACTTGAAGTGAAGACGACCCAGCTGAAATTAAAGACTCACCTACACACTCAACATCAATCCAGCTCATGTGGGATAAAATTAATGGACATATTAAAAAAATCATGGTATTAATGAAAGTATAAGAGTGCTTGGATATTATTGCACAATTATTAGACCAATTGGAGGAGCAATTGTCGACTCGTCTTGTAGACAAAGGACCACCAAAAGACCACCACATACAATGTCCTCTACCTCCCTGCATAAGATCCTCACATCCTGATAGATGAAACTATCGAGATTGTATTATTTACTATAACTGTAGGTACAATAAGGAATTTCTCCTGGAAAGAACCTTCCCAGGCCAATGCCAATACAGTATATCAGTATCAAAGTTAATGCCCTACTGCTAAGCAGTGCAGTCTATATTCCCCATACCCACCATGCACAATCACTCCATAACAGATTCATAACAAACTATAACAAACTAAGTATCTGGCAGTACCCCCTTTCCCATCTTGCCCCTACGGATGTAGGTTTGGAAGAGCTTAGTGGGCTGTATACTAACAGGCTGGGTGTTAACACATCCTCTATTTCATTACTCATCCCCGCTACACCACTATATTATACCACAAATATTATAACATTATTAAAAAAATATCACTTCACTACATAAAGTATACCACTATATAATATAAAAAGATTATAATAAATGTTAAATAAAAATCAGAACATATATTAAAATATACTAAATAAATGGATAAGTGTCAAACTGAAATTTCAAAGAAATTAAATGGATAAGTGTCAAACTGAAATTTCAACTTTGAAACATGACACTAGATCTTCTTTCTCATTCAAATTAAATGGATAAGTGTCAAACTGAAATTTCAACTTTGAAACATGACACTATATCTTCTTTCTCATTCTTCTTTTCAAACTATTTTTCTCTCCTTACTACACCAACTTCCAGTCTAATTGTCTAAACATATACCAACTAAGTTGAAACTCATCTTAAACAAAATTTTATGTTACAAATTACAAATAATTTACAATAAAAGTATCTAAAACTCTACATCTCATTTTTCATAACAACATTAAAACTCTACATCTCATTTTTCATAACAACATTACCACTTGTCAGTTGTCACTCACTCTACATCTCATTTTTCATAACAACATTACCACTTGTCACTCATACATTTATATGCAGCTCTTAAAATTTTATTATTCCAAAATTATTACAACTAATACATACATGTTTTCATGTTGGACTAACACTCGTAATACCTAAATGTAATTATTTTACTTCTATTATCTACCAAGCAAACACTCAATAGAAGTAAAATAATTACTAATACGTGACAATAGCAGAAGATACAAAAAGAACTTGCAAATTTTTGCTGCAAATTGAAGATAGAGGTTAGCAAAGTCAAGTTTCTAACAAAATGATGAATGTGATTGGTGGACCGAACAAGCAAGCTTTCCTTATAAGAGACTGACTTTTGTTTTTTGCATATTTGTCCTTAACATGTTAATTACAATTTTGTACGTTAACTAATACTAAAACAACATAAGTAGTCTCATAATTGTTTAATAAGTTTTAATCTTAAGTGGTACCAAGCAAGTACACTGGCTGCTTAGTTAATCATATTGAATCTCACATGATTCAGAACGACCAAAAATTTCGTAGCGATTGTCTGCAACATTGTCATAAACAAAGTCCCTTAGAAACCTGCAAGCAAATGTAAATTATAAGGTCAACTTTCCCTGTTTTAGACAAGAACATAGGTAATGAAATTGCAGAAGAAATTGAAAGTATTACTTACAAAGGCACAAACTTTAAGAAAACAGCTAGCTGAGGAAAAGGCAAATCTATGTATTCCATTATCTTAAGCACCGCGTCTGACTTGATAAATGATCTGCAGTTCACCTCAAGGCCTTAAATTAGAGTGTCTGGAAGTTGAATTTGATAAAATTCTATTCTCCTTTCATTGTCCCTATGTTAATCACATACCTATCTTTCTCAACAAGTACAACGCTTGAGATATCATCAGGAGCTCTTCCTGATCTTCTGAGCAAGTTTTTTCCAGCCTCACTCTGGAGAGCTTCAAACCTAATTCTCCTATCCAGCTCAAAATCAACAAACAAGTAGACAACCTTCTTAGAGGATAAATCAAAACTAAAATCATTATTTATGTATAAATATTTGCAAACAAATATCAACTTAAGCTATGATATCGTCTTTAACAAATGGCTATCAGGACACACCAATTATCCAACAGAATAAATAAAATGGACAACTGATCACGTCCAAACTCAGTCAATTATCATACTGTAGTTCCTAGAAAGATTGTCATATCTACCAGAAGAAGAGTCTAGACCAACTATATTGTGTGCATACCTGCTACGATCATTATCACGAACAAATTTCACACCCCCATTGCAAAGGTTGCACACACCTGCATGCCCATAAAACCAAAAAGAAGAAGAAAATAGAAAACGGGAATTCACTTTTCAATCGGTAAACGGGAATTCATCTTGGGATAGAGTTTAATTCAATTACCGTCGAACAACATAATGGGTCTAGAATCACTCTGGAAATAGCTATTAGTTGCCTGAACCCAGTCCACAGCATTGTCTTTGCCATGTGATGATGATGATGATAGAGTTGCAGATACTCCGAGCCGCCGTCTATGATGAGGTGTGGGTGTGACACTCAGCCCTGCGTAAACCGCTAGAGGAAGGACCGACATAGTTGTATAGAAAAATCTCAAGAGTTACTTGGTCAGAATATTCGACAAAGGGTTATGCTGTTTTTGATGTACTATTGAATGGCTATTGGAAACGTACGAGTAGAGTGGTGACGTGGAAGTTTCTTCTTCTTCTGCTGCTAATGAAATATTTAAATATTTTATAAAGCCACGTCAGGAAGAAAATGGTATAGTTAGTTCTCCTGGAGCCTTGGAAGTAGATCGCTGTCCCAAGATCTCTCTCTCCTTAGTCCTCTTCCCATCTTAATTTCTCCTCGTTCTCAGGCCTGTCAATGATCTCCCTCTTTACTTAATTTTGATTGCTTGACTTGCTATTATGTTTTTCGTGTTACCGGCTTGTTAATTGTCATTGGTGATCTATTGAATTGAATCGGTGTGTTGGCTTTGGGATTTGGTTGTATTGGTCTATGCAGGGATTGCCCAGAGAGAAAAAGAAACGAACAAAAAGAATAAAGGGAAAATGGGTTTCATCGGAGACACCGTTGACTCGATCAAGTCCATCCAGGTCCGGCAGCTCCTCACTCAGGCTGTCAGTCTGGGTAAGTTTATACCTTTGTGTACAAGTTTGAGGAAGGCCATGGTCTATGAAATAGGAGGCCTTTTATCCTGTAAGATGTACGGATTACTTTGGCCATTGGGTTGTTCAATTGTCTGCAAACTAGCTATATCCATATATTTTCACAAGGTTAATTAGCCTAATGCATCTGGCATTGCGTCCAATGAGGCTTAAATACTCACTAAAACTAAAACATGGAACTCTGTCAGTACTGCTGATAGTATGTTTCTGTGTCAGCCTCGTTGGTATACCTTCACTTTAAGTCGCTTCCTCTTTGACGTTTTTCTAGTTTAAATTTTAACTGATTGTCTTGAAATAATAATGCAAGCATTTGGCTTAAGATAATAAATCAACACTTCTAAAGATGTGGTCTTGGAGTATTTGATTGTATCCTATCTATCAGAGTATCTTGTCTCCTGAGTCATCTGCTGTGGATTTCAGGAATGATTGTCACTTCTGCACTAATAATATGGAAAGCATTGATGTGTATAACCGGCAGTGAGTCTCCTGTGGTGGTTGTTCTTTCTGGTAGTATGGAACCTGGCTTTAAGAGGGTACGCGAAACTTTTCCATTTAAAGTATAGTTCTTACATTTACTTCTGTATATTTAGTTTAAGTAACTAGTTATGCAACATAAGTAGGGAGTCAATATGTTGTTTTTGTTACGAAAAACTTTTCCTTTTCCACGTTTGTTAAGTATAGATCTTACATTTACTTCTACGTATTTAGTTTAAGGAACTAGTAATGCAACATAAGTAGGGAGTCAATATGTTGTTTTTGTTAATTATGTTGTTGATACGATTATGAATCCCATGAAATTATATGTACATTCGGACATCTTTATTTACAGGGAGATATTCTGTTTTTACGCATGAGTAAAGATCCTATTCGCACAGGGGAGATTGTTGTTTTCAATGTTGATGTAAGCACACTCTCTATTTCTAATTTTTTGCTCCTGCTTTATTAAATCATTTTGTTGTGTTGTCATGTTGATTTACGTTTGGTGGTTTTGGTGGGTCTTAAAATTTCTTATACTAGAAACATGTTTCCGTCTTAGTTGGTGCAATTTTTCTTGTTCTATTTTATGCTTTGTTTCTCTCAGGAGTAAGCCTTTAGACCATTTTCTACTGATAAAGTATGTTAAATAATGTTCAATTAGTAAAGAAACTGACTCCAAACATGTAGGGAGGATAGCATTTGATTTTCATTTGGCATGGCTAATGGAGCATAGCAAAATATTCTTTTCATGGATCACTTCCTTATCTCATGTGATTTATGTGTTGCAAAAGCTTTACTTACTGCTTGAAATAGACAAAGGAAGAGTGAAAAATCAGCATGGATTTCCTGTTACTATTGTTTTAATGGCCACACTGTTCTCCCTCTCATGGATGTGTTTGAATTAATCATTGTGAGTGTTGATGATATCAGTTGCATTATATTCAGTGAACTGTTACTTATATAAATTACTAGTTAGGACCTCATAATTAAGCATTTGACTTCTTTTTTTTCGCATATGAACTTTTCCTCTTGGTCTTCCAGTATTAGTATGGTGGCATGTTATTGAGTTTATCCTTGGATGTTTGCTTTTCATGTTATTTAGTTAGCTTTTGTTCTGATTACATTTCTTCTAAAAGATGCCTATTGCTAATTATTGATCAGGGTCGTGACATTCCAATAGTTCATCGTGTGATTAAGGTATGGTTTTACTGCCTTACCTTACTTACTGCTGATTCATTTTTAACACAACTTTTGATAAGCTAGTGAAACCTATAAAATTCAAATAATGCGTATAAACTTGCAATTCTTGTTGGTTTGTTTACTGTGAAGGGTGAGAGGAAGGGAGGTTTCTTGTTATATGCATTGAAGAGTTGCTGATATGGCTTATCATACTCTTATCTTTAGAATAATCATTGGTTCGTGAAAATTGGCAGGGGAAATTGAAGAAGGCATATTTTATGCCCTGCATTCAGTTGTATCATAGTCAATGTCTTGTGATTCTTTCATTTAATTGACTTGGCAGGTCCATGAAAGGCAAAATACTGGGGAAGTTGAAGTCTTAACAAAAGGTACTAGTCCTTGATGTGAAGATCGATTCCTTCAACTTTAGAAAGGTTCTTTTATGTAAATATCTCATTAAATGTAACGTGTAGTTTATGCCCGTTGGTACATATTGTTAAAATTTGTAAGTTGACCAACTTTGATCGCATTGTATCCTCTTATTTACTTCTAAGGGGATAATAATTATGAGGATGACAGAATGCTATACGCACAAGGTCAGCTTTGGCTTAATCGGCACCACATCATGGGTCGTGCCATTGGGTAAAATTCTTAAACAAACTCGACCTTTGATAGTGGAATGTTCGTTCCAAGAATGCAGAGGTTCTCATGTCAATTAATCCTCTTATTGAAGGTTCTTACCATATGTTGGTTGGGTGACCATTATCATGACTGAAAAGCCTATCATCAAGGTTTGCTCCTTTGTGAAAATTTTCTGGATTAGATTGATTTTCAACTTTTACCTTGATTCTGTTTATCTTCCTTTTACGGCATCCCTGATTCTCTTGTGCCATATTTCACTTCTGCAGCCTGCCAAATTTTATTGCTTACCTTTTTTTTTTTTGGATCTATCTCCATATTGACTAAAAATGGCTTCTATTATAACTCTTTTAATTTCGTTTTCATTTTTTCATTTTTTTCATTTTGTAGTATATTCTTATTGGTGCACTGGGATTACTTGTCATAACTTCGAAGGACTGAAGCTTAAAGCAAAACCAAGGTTCGACAACAATCAAACTAAAATGTCCGAGTAATGCTTACGAGCACTACAGTGCTTGAATCTCACAGTTAGGTATCCTTTTTTGTACGCTAGACGAATGAAATAGACTAACTTGATAAATTAAGTTTCAAGAGAAGATTATACATGAGTAGCATCAGAAACTTGATTATGTTTTGATTTGATCCATCTCCGTTCAAAGTTTCTGTTTGTTCACTAACTCGGTTAGATTAGTAGAAAACCTGCACTTACTAACAATTAAAGAAAGCTAAAGGAAAAAAATCACATCTGAGAGTGGATTTAAGTTGAAGTTCATACCACAATACATGTTTGAAGCATATATATATATATATTTTTTTTTTGTGGGTTCATAGTTTTACTTTCCTATCCTCTCTTTGCAGAATCTCTAATCAATGAATTTTAACCGAAATTCCTGAACTAGTAAACTTTTATGAAACCAGTGTAGAGTTTCATAATCTAAAAATATGGTGCTGGTCTTGTCATACAAATCTGAGGCCTGTTAGTTAAAGGAGCTTAAAGAAGTTAACTAGCTTTTGGTTCAATTGAGAGCAAGGAGCTGAACGATGTCTTCTGTCCTTTTTGTTATTTTGTTATTTTTATTTTTGGTCTTCTTCACTGAAGTTAGCAGCCAGTGATAAGGTTGGTTGCTCCTGATGTATGAAAAAGCATGTTGAAGCATTGGCAATTCAAAGGCCTAAATAGATCCACGAGAGGTTTTGGACCAAAAGGTTAAACCGCATGGCAGCTATGGATAAACTAGATTTTTAATAAAAGAGGCTTTATTTAGTTGCTTTGTTACTGTCTTTTGGCATACAGATTATTTTTTATTTTGCATATTGAGTCTTGTGTTGAAGAAGGAACTCAATATGGCCACTCTGCGGGCAAACATTTGTCATCCTCCTTTTCGGGCCCAACTGTCTCTCCCTTCACTAGAAACTTTCTTCCTCGACCTTTAGCGTTCTTCCAACCTGTATCAATGAAAAATCAAATACATATAGCCATCAACAATGTTAGTGAAGTAAACAATATGGCATGCGAGCATAAGCAAACACATGTATACATATTTTATTAGCTTTATAGGTACAGAAAATTTGACTTAAGAATTATTAGTATTCAGATGGCTTAAAAGTATTTTGTAGTGAATTCTTGAGTCAATTTCATTTCTAAATTAATTACCCTTTTTATTTCTGGATGCAACTTTGGATGATAAGTTTCCTGGCTCAGGAAGAAAGACTCCCGTCCCATCCCTTCTTCCTGAAGGAAGTAGAGCTTTTACATCCTTAAATCCCTAAAGAATAAAAGTAATTTCTGTTATCAAACACTAAAGAAAAAATTGTATACTAATAACATCACTAGAAAATAGAAAATAAATTTATGTACCTGATATTGGGTTGGTATTGAAAAAGTGAAGGTGCAAGAGGATTTAGATGTAATTTCATTATTACTATTCCAATAAGAATAAAGGTCATACTCTTGAGGATCTAAGCAGGAGATTCAAAGGAGCTAGATGATTAAGTTAAGAAGATCTACTATCTTTTCTCCTTTTAATTATGAGAATGCACATCATGATCTTTCTTATGAGAAGGAAAGTACCACAAAAAAAGTTTAAACAGTTATGACTATCAATGTTAAAGAATAAAATAGTGATACAAAACTCATTAAAATCTATAAAACTGCAGCTATTCCATCAAGTTATATAACTTTTTTTATAGTGACTAATCGATTAAATATATACTTGTATATGAAAGTTTATGTTTTCATGTTGGAAGTGAATTAGACACATAACTACATAAAGAAACCAAATTGAATATAGGTTGAGGTAGGGGGAGCAAAGTGATTTTTTTTTATTTTAAACCAAATCAAGTAATTTATAATTCAATCCAAACTAAAGTAAATCATAAAACTTTGGTTTGTTTTTTGAGAGTTAAAGATTAGAAATTAAGGATAGCATGTGAATTTCCAATATAAAAATTTAATATATTTTATACTTATTCTCACATAAGAAATTAGTAATAAAATAAAAGATTCTTACGAAGTTTAATGAAATAAAACTTTTTGAAGATATATCACTTATTATGAGAAAAATGTTTTGAAAAAAGCAACGTAAGTTAAAAATTTTAGTAAAACTTATATAAATTAATGTAATTAGGGCGACATAAAATGTATTAGTTAAAATGAATGAATATATTCATTTACAGTATTGTCACAATTTCATAAACATGCATGTAATCAATTGAAAATTCATTGTACTCTACTAATATAATGACTTGAATGTGAACTACTAAGCCAAAGTACTTATTATATCTATTGCAAGAATTTAACCTAATGACTTCAAAATACAATAAAAATATAAACAAGATCTAACAAGATTTAAATTAAAAGTACAAATTCACAACAAATTATATTTCAATAAATGATAAAAAATTATAGATATTTTTAGTTTTATTAAATTATTAATTCATGATATAAATGTGACCAAAATTATTTATTTAATTTTAAATATTATTTTATTAATTAATAAAATTATTAATTTAACTTATTAGCTAATTTGAGAAAAAGAAAATTATTATGTGATTAAGCTTATTAATTTAGAAAATATTAATTTTCTTTTTAACTTCTAAAATGCAAAAGTTTTATTCCGCAGCTAGGTAACTATGTTGAATCAATTTACCAATTTACGAAGGTTATAAATTTTAATATAATTCAATAATGAATAAATTATAAAAATGACTACTAAATTTTATGTTATAAAAATTATAATGTTTAAAATAATCAAAATAAATCATGTGATTTTAAACGATCAAACCATCATATATGGCATGAAGTAAATGTTAATATAAAAAAAAATCATTGATACCTTTCTATTACTAAAATGTAAGTGAAATTACATTTCAATTAGTAACAAGTTGAGTTTAAATTTTGAGAATTGGGTCGAATATTAAAATAGTTATAAAAGGAAAAGTTAATAGATTTTATTAAATATATTATAATATAAATTATTTTAAGCCTAATCTAATTAAAATTTATACATTTCAAATAATTTAAGACATATAGATTATTAGGTTTAAAAAAGAAGAAATAGGAGTATTTAGGAGTCTTATTTTCGCACTCAACTATTTTTTTTTCTTTTATTTGTCTTTTCGATACTTTCACTCTCTACACACCTCTCTTTGTATGTTCACTCTCTAAGATGCCTCGCTCTTTAAACATCGTATCATTTAACAACTTTTACGTTATTTAAAAATTAATATCTAATTGTCTCTCTTAGATAGTGGTCATAAAGGAAGTAAAAGAAAAAAAAAGGTGACAAAAAGTAATAATTATAAGAAGAAAAATGAGAAGGGCCAAAAAAAGTTTGAAAGAAAATCAAAACATATAATTAACCAAATCGAACATTTTATAAGCTAAGCAATTTGTTTACAAGTAAAGAAGCCGGTTAACCTTTAAACCATCTAGTTTTTGTACTAGACAAGTTTTATAAGAAATCGAACAAATAACCTAGTAAGTTATTAAGTCAAAATTAGGCATTTCAATTTAGTTTTCAAATCATTGAAAAAGTTAGTTAACCAAATTTATAAGGTATGAAATCTAAAACTTTAGTTTCAAATCTAATTAAAGTATAATAAAGGAAACTTAATTAAAGTAGGCCGAGATAAGATTATCAATAATTCACATAATTTGTACAACTAAACCCAAATTCACATATGTATAGCACTAAAATATAGAATCACTAGTCAAACAAATTGTTAACATAAGCAAAAAAGCTTAAATTTTTCTTTTTTTTACTAAAATTTTAGTAAAATTAACTCATTTTTTTTAATAAGTAAAGACAAGTATACATAAGAAAATGGAAATAAATTTTGATTGTCTATGATGAATTTGTTTAAAAACTATAAGTAATAAGTTATTTTTAGTTACTAGTTAATTAACTATATTTGGAAGATGTAAGACTTAACCAATTCATATAAAAAATAAATTAGACAAAGTAAACACTAAAGGAAATAACATTGAGAGTATATTGAGCAATTATATCTTATAGTTTTATCAAAAGTAATTATGTTATAAAAAATGGTCATAATAAGCCACATCATTCCCAAAACCAAGGTCAAATTCGCATGTATGTAATGTAAATATAACAAACAAATTTAAGAATATCACAAGTTAAAAAAAAAACTCTTTTAAACAATTGATAAGAGAGAAAGAGGGAGAAAATGGAACCTTCATTTTCGATGTGGTGTTCTCTGATGATGCAACAATAGGGATATTTGTCGATGATGAAGAACTATAATCTTTTGGTTTAGCAGTAGAATCATTGATAAAAGAAATTTCATAAAAGACATCTGAAGGAAGCCATTGCTCTCCATCTTCTAGATTTGGAGGATACTGTATCTTACAAGTTGGCGTCATTATAACCAAAAAGCAGCAGTTATAACTTAATGGTTTCGAAATAGAAATGGAGTCAAGTATGATATAGCTATGTAAATATACGAAAAGAAAGTATAAGGAACTACTTTTACTAACTTTTTGCATGAAGACTATTCTGAACTCAAATGATAATGAAATTACGAAGGATTTAAGAAGAGCCTTTTATAATTAATTTTTAGAGTTATAAAAAGACCAGTTTAAGTTATCTAGCCTTTATTTATTTGTAAAGGAAATAATTATATCCAACCAATTATGGAAAGAAAGAAAGAAATATATGGCATTTAATTTAAAACTCGTTGAATTTATTTTTCCTTTGTTAAGAAATAAAAACTTGGGAAGTTATTATGACTATTTGCATATTTTAAGGTTAAAGATAAATAACTCTCGTATGGCTTAACACTTTTTAAAATAACTCTATAAACTTTAAAAATATTAAAAAAAGGTCTTTCTAGTTTCTACTTTGAATTTTTCATAAAACCTCCTTATGTGAAATTTCGATGAAAATAGTCAATTGCAAGGCCCACGTGGTTAGTAAAAGAATAGATGGACTAATAAAAAGTTACTTTCGTGACCGATTCATCTCAGCCTATCCCCAATTACCTAATTTACGGTCCCCCTAAAGCCCAATCTAAACTATATTATCTCTTGTGCATGATTTTTTTTACTTAATACCCATAATCATTCTCTCTTGTAAATGAGATAAACCACTCAAATTAGTATATACTCATTCGTTCTAGTGTGCCTTGTTGATAAATATTTTAACAAGAATCTCATAGAAGAGAATTTTATGAAAAATTCAGAACTATAAGTATTTTTTATAATTTTAAATTTTAGAAAAAAATTGAGGAAGTGTTAAACTACAAGAGAACATATGTCTTTAACTCTATATTGTATTTGACAAGATGTAACATCCAACAATGTTTATTTCTTCAACTATAATATTTCATCATTTTGAATGATTATCTTAAGAAGGAATATAAGGTAAGGATAAGAAAATGAGTAAGGAGGAATAATGAATTATAAGACATAAAATGAGATATGATGAATAGTACAAGATTAGGTACTTTTTTAATTAGTAATAGTCTATATTAATCTTTAGGACATGAAGAATAGTACAACATTTGGTACTTTTAGAAAAGATTAACAAATTAAAATATGCCATATATTTTTTAATTTTTCTTTTTATTGCCTAACCTTTAAAGTTTTCAATTAAGTATGTAAAATTTTAAAAATCGGATAACTTAGTTTAAAATATTATCTATGTTTAACATTTTACTGATATGGGTATTGGACAACATAAAGATTAATACTTGAGCATCAAATTGGTGATTGCATTTCAAATACATAACCACCAATGTGCTTTTTCTATAAGGTTAAAAAACTTTGTTGATGAAGATGAAAAGTCACATAATCCCTCCAAATGTTAGTATTTACATTGCTTTGTCAGCCATATTAGTATAATATTAATGAAAACATCCTTCAATTGTCTGAATTTTAAAAGTTTCAACATTTAATTGAAAACTTTAAAACGGTCAGACACTAAAATGAAAAAATTTTAAAACGTTTAACATTTTTTTAATTCATTATCCCTTTTATAAATAGTAATAGTATATATCAATCTCAAATGACATATGGTACAAATAGAGTTGTGTAACTAAAGGAGAAACACAAGTGGAATAAACCATGACTCGAAAGTGACTTGAAGGATTCATAATCTCTTATTATAAAATGTGATGTTATCAAGTATAGATTCTAAAATCTAGATGGGGTAAAGGAAAGAGAAGAGAAGTTAGTGTGCTTAGTAAATTTAGGTACCAAAAATAAGACAAATTAAAAGAGAGAGAGACAGAGAGACTCAAAGTTTATTTAAAAAGAGACAACATTGAAGGAAGCAAAGTAATAATATATGTAAAATTTTGAATTAAAGACTACATATTATGATATGGTTACAAGTGATTACAACAATTGCATCTAAAATTTAACATCATGAATATATGATTTTGTGATAGCACAAGTATTATTTCTAGAGGTTAGGATAACAAAAAAATATGCTTTCTCTTCTAAAGGTTAGGACAACCGAAAAATATGCCTTCTCGATTTTGGAGAAAGTATGGTAAGAGTAAGATGGAGAAGATGGAGAAGACACATATTATCAAGTTAATAGAAGAGAAAACAATATGGTGGAGTGTAAAGAGACAATATGAAATATATGATATAACTTTGTAGAATAAGTGATGTATAATTTATCTAACATTCATATATGATATAACTTTGTAGAATAGGTGATGTATAATTTATCTAACATTTAGTGGTAAGGAATATTTGATCCTAATAAAAATAAAGAGTTGCATATGAAAGGCAATTATATGAATGATTTTAATTAAATGAACACCATCATTTTTTTGAGCGCCATGAGAACAAAATATTTAATGAAAGTTTTTATTGATGGCGAAATATGGTTGAAACAAGTGACAAGACCAGAAGACAAGAGGGTTGTTGGCACAGTAGAGATGAAGTATTTCTTGTCGTAAGTAATTACTGTAATGGAATTGAAAGAATAAATGCTCAATATTTTCTAGAGATAATTTACAAAGTATGCACCAATTAGGTAAATGAGAGAATTTGGCTAATCTATCTAAGGTTGGAAGTCTATTTTTGATAGCTTGCTAAAGTATGATTGAGGATCTAAGTGAACTGTGCTTATGCTAAACTATTTTATGCCAACGTAGAACATAAGAAGGTTACTAAAAAGGGACCAATAAGTTTTGTTTGTGTAGCGACCAGAGGGGGTGAGAATCCATAAAATAAAATCTTTGGTTGAATTGTTTGGTGTGAATTTGAGGAGGAATTGGGACAGAGTTGCTACTAAAAAGAAGCTATCAAGGTGGTTAATTGATAGACCTTTAACAATTGAGGCATTAAAAGAGATAATTACCTTCAGACGAGTGGCTTCAATGACAAAATCTAAAACGCCAAAAGGGAACCAATGATCATAAAAGAATTAAGTACTCTTACCAATTTTAACAATGGATCTACAAAAGTACCTAATGTTCCATCACATCTTGAATAATTGTTTGATGAGGGAAGAAGCGTTGGCTGGAAATGCTTACAGTCCAAAGGTTTTGATATTTTATATAGTATGTGTGCAACTATTAAATCTATAGAGCTTGCTCATCTTGTATACGTCTCCATAGTATTTTGACTAAGAGAACAAAATTAAGGCTCCTAATAGTTAAAATTCCTAAACCACCATGTTTTCTATATAAACAAACATCAGACCAACTTATTCTATTGCTTCCAACTTTGCTACTATTAGTTGACCATAAGAAATTTTGAAACAGTTTTCTATTTTCTTGACGATAGCTTAAGGAAAGAAAATGTGAGAGGCCTAATATGTACTTTAAGAAGAGAGCACAAAGATGATTAGTTGATATCTACTAACAAGGGAGAGTGATCTAGAAGTCCAACTATCAATTTTACTCTTAATCTTGTCAAGAAGAGGCTTGAAATCTAAAAAGACTGACTTAATAGAGGAGACAAGAATTCCAAGATACTTAACAGCTAGGTAATCCAGCTTGAATCCAATGATTAGAGATAATCTAGAAGTTAATTATGTTGCACTTATTGAGATAAATAAGTTGGATTTGTCCTTATTGATAGCAAGGCCTAACATTCTGTTAAAAACTTTGAAAGCTTTAATGATGGAGGTGATAGAGAGAACGTCAAATTTGGAGAAAACAAAAATGACATTCGGGCCTATAGCTTTACAAGGAGCTATAGATTTTAAAGCATTTCGATCTCAGATCTAGTAATAAGAGAGGATAATGCTTTGCTTCTTGTGCAAGCATCTTTTGATAAACTAGTTCCTCAATAAATTCTACTAAGGAATAAGCTGATGAAAGAGAGACCAATAAGGATTGGAAGTAATAGGTAGCTTTAGAGATTAGTTGACTTTTTGTATGAAGCAAAGATCCATTACTTTCAAGGGTAACAAATTTGTTTAAGGTTTTCCTTATAAGGATAGACCTGAAACATGTTATGTTTTTATCACCATCTTGTAGCCACTTGATCCTAGATCTTCGTTTCAAGAGAGTAGTCAAAATTAACTGTATGTGAGTAGTTGCTCAAGATAGTCTGTTATGTAGCTTGACGCATCATGCATGTAAGATTGATGTACATGTCATTCTGAACTTTACTAAGAGTAGATTTAGCAATGTTTAGCAAATGATGAACATTTCCTACATTTGCCTTATAGAAGGCTTTATCCTTAGCTTGGATGTTATTGATTTTCATAGAGTATTGAAGTTATTATAACCATGAAAGTGATAAGTAATGCCTCTTTTAAAAACATCTTGAAAACTAGATAAGGAAATAAGGAAGTTATTAAATAGAAAAGAATACCTAGTAGGTGCATTATCAGGTTTAAACTTACCAATCATTAGTGAATAATTATAGATGCTTGGGTTGGGAAAGACAACACGAGTGTTGGGAAAATTTTGCATTCAAAATGGATCAAATAAGCCTCTATCAAACTTCTTTCTTAAGATAATTTCATTACTATGCTTGTTGCTCTAAGTAAAGAAGTTAACCCCCCACCTCCCAAGGTATATCATAAAGTTATATGTCAGTTAAGTAGTTTTTGAGATCATCACAGATAGGTCTATTAGAAAAATGTTCTTTAGCTTCATCCTGATGTATAATGGAGTTGAAATCACCAAATAGGAGCTAAGGGGGATGGATGCCAAGAGCTAGCTCTTTCAGCTTACTCCGTAAAAAGTATCTTTGAAAGCTATGATTGAGTGTATATATGAATGAAATGTCTAATATCTTGTTGATATTTTTGGAGAAGACATGTAGGTGAATCAGTTGATTAATGATGGTGGAATCAATTATGTCTATCTTGTCACTATTATAATCATTAGAATCCTTCCATTGGGGTGAAAATCCTGGTTGGAAATAGACCAGCAACTATTAGGCAAAAAAGTTACTGATGTTTCTTTTTATTGGTTTCTAAAATACCCATTGAGTATGACTTATTTCCAACAACAAAATCTCTAATTACTTGCTTCTTTATGTGGTAGTTCATTCCCTTAATGTTCCATGACTGATAGACATTTAAGCAACAGAAGAAGATACATTCTTCTTTCTACCTGATGCACAATTTTAAAATCAGTCTTAATGATAGTATCCTTTGTAATATCTTGTGTTATAAGTAGCAATTCAGGATCTTAAGCTATGGTTGACATTTCCTTAGTAATAAGAGTACTAACAACTGTGCTAATTCCATCATTATCCATAAATATAGATTGATCAATAAAGTCAATTTTGAGCTTATCAATGACTACCAAAGTATCAGACAATGATGACTATGAGAAGGTAGATGGGTACGAGTAGATAGTAAGGGATTGTTTTATACAACAGGTGAAAGAGGGACTAGAGGAGATTAACTAATTTTCTTCACATAGATAGCCACATAAAAAAGGTAATTGAGAGTTAGCAAACTAAATGAGAGATATGTGTCAAATATATTATAATATTAATATTATTGATTTATTATATTTATGTATCATTATATATTTAAAATATTATTATTTATTTATTTAATATAATAATAAATTTGTTATAGTAAGAACAATTAATAAGATGATTATTTTATTTCTATTTTTATCTATATTTTTATAAATAATTTAAAACTAAGTAATTAATTTTGAATATTAATAATGAAATTACAAAAGTATTATTATATTGATTTATGATATTTACGTATCTTTATATTAATTCCTAGTGGTACCCAAGAGAAGGTGAATTGGGTTTTAAAAAGTTTTAACAAAATATTTACTAATTTAGTGCATCAATGAGCATAATTTATAAAAGATAAAAATATGATATAAAATAATAAATTTCATCAACATACTTGAGCAATAATATAACAAGGACAAGGGAAGAGAACTAGAAGCCGATTTATAGTGATTTAGTAAACAATCCTCGCCTTTGTCCACTCCCAAAATTCTTGTTGAATTTTTACTATAACTTTCTTTTACATAAAATAATAACCTTTGAACAATCTTTTCTCAACAAGAGGAAACCTTTTATAATCTTCCTTCACTGTGAAGAGGAATCTCACTGTCACTTAGAATCCTAATAAAGGCTTATAACTAAAAATATCACACTTTATCACTTTTAGAATTCTAAAGACACTCACTAACACAAATACGAAATATTGATTATCAAAATGCTTAATAAAAACTTAGAAATATATGTGTATAAGACATTCAAATACTTTTCTATGTAAGAACCAATGTGAAAACATCTATTTATAGGATTTTAGGACCCTTACTAGTTACTGGAGTCTAAAATTAGTTGATACTGGTCAACTAGTATAACATATTAGTTGACCAATATACTATTGAATGTATAGATTTAATAGCCATTAAGACATTGGTAGACTACTAAGACACATTGGTCAGCCACACCACTATATTAGTCAACTAATATGACAACAAACTAATATGTTACACATTTAACTTACATTAGTCGACCACTAACCTATATTAGTCGACCAATCTCATTTTAAAATATGGTTTTTAGCACCTTCAAATACTTAAACTTGATTTTTTTAATGCAATTACAATTTAAAGAAATTTAGAATGTCCCTTAAAGAGTGTTTGAAAGATCAAGAAGTTTGTATAACTTTAGATAACGGAAAAGACTCATGTAATAAAGTAAGGTGAAATATCTATGTGTGTTGAGCCTCCAAGATTACCAAAATAAGAAAATGAGATTACAATCAATATTACAAAATATAGAATGATCTTGATGTACCTTGATGTTCTTTTGTTCTTCACTTGATGTTCGCTACAACTATTGCAAATTTCAACCTTTTTTTAATCAATTTCATGAACTATTTTCTTGAGTTTATAGCTACATCTTATTCTTATATTACTTCCATCAAAATATTAAACTCATTAATAGTAATTTTATTTTTTATCATCAAAATATTGATTGAAACTTCCCTTAGTTTAACACATTATTTATATAAAAATAAACAAACATCGAATATATAATATATAATGCTAATTCATTTTGTTGATAATTAATAATATATTAACTTATCATAATTTATTAGTAATTAACATTATATTAATTAGTTTAAAATGAAAGAAATTTAAGTAATTAATTAAAATTTATTTTATTAGATGATACTACCAATAAATAAGATTATCAATGTATTATAATAATTCATAACAATTTTTATTTATTTTATTTATCATAGTAATACTAAAAAATGTAATGATAATACATTTATTTATAAAATTATTTAATATTTTTATTTATGAGTAATTTATTTTATATATTGGTGGAGACATGAATTTATAAGTAGCTTATTATTATTGATACTTATTTAGCATTAGCATTGAGTCTGATGCACATAATGGAAAGAAAATTTAACTTATTACTTGCATTAAGTCTAGCACATTTGAATGCCAAAAAATATTCAATATTAAGATGAGTCTAGCATATCGATAATACATGAAAAATTCAACTTAAGTAGCATTGAATATAACAGGTCAATATGATAGAAAATGTTAATCATTATTAAGACTAAGTATAGTGACTAATAGGATAAAGAAAAACAATCAATAGTTATTAGTTAAAAGTGACAATTAATGAAATTTTATATATTATAAAATATTAATTACAATAAAATATAAAATTTGATAATCTTACTTATTAGAATTATTAGGCAAATAAATATGGTAATTCAAATATGATTTCATGATGTTTCATATGGTATAGTTTATATTAACTTATGAACATGCTTACTTTACTCTCTTTTACTTAGCTAGTTCTTTTATATGTGATTTCTAATGTACAAATTTTATGAATTATTTCATACATCAACAATTTATTGAAATTATTATGTGCTAATATACAAAACATTACACAATCCAAGTTTTTACCATTAGATCAATATTCAAGCTCTTTTTAGTGTATGGTGGTCGTAGTTCCATAACAAAAGTTGCTTTTCTAGTGACATAGGTCCTTTCTCCTTAAAATTTATATAATTTGACTCATTCTAAGGAATTTTTTAATAAAGATTTTCATTTTTTAAAAAGTAAAATGTCTTATTGATATTTAAATTTTAGCTACAAATTCATCCAAAGCTTGGTCCATACTATAAGAATATCAAAACATGTATTATGGCTAGGAATGCCAATGGGTTGGGCCAATCTTAGGCAATCTATAGCCCAATCTTAAACTAAATTTTTATTTAAAAGCTCAAGTTTAACTATAAGCTCTATCAGTCTTAAGAGGTTTAACTTGAGCTCGAGCATAATTAAGCTTTAATTGAAATAAGGCTAATAGGGTTAGTCCAACTCCGATCAAGTCGAGTTATGCCCAAAATACCAATCATTTTAGAGAAACATTAAATGGTCCAAAGCCCATTTAGGATTAGGTCAAGTCCAAAACATTTGAACCTTTTAGAGGAATTTTAAATGTTCTAAAGCCCAATTAAGGCAAGTTAAGCCTAAGAACTCAACATTTTAAAAGATTTATGATTGAGGTAAAGACTTGAATGCTTTATTTATATAATCAACTTCCTCCTCCTTATCTTTTAGTACATTCTTGCATGACTTAATTTTTGTTTCATGTGTTTTTCAGTTAAAAGTAGTTCCAGGTCATGGATTTAAGTATGTTTCGAAGTTTTTTCATTAATTGGATCGTGATACCCATCCTCGGTTTATAGTTCTCAAATTGCAGCTACAAAGCCTTTATTGAGAGGGAGTACCAATATTTGTCCTTTTTTTCAATTATATTATAATTTTTATTATTCTTATATGTTTTCACATTGAGGAAAATGTAAGATTCAAGTGCGAAGGAGGGAATTAATTCGTTATGAACATCAACTTGTTATAATTATCTTAATAGGGAGCAATTCTTTTTGAAAAAACTAACTTTGAAAGAATACTAATCTAGATAATTCATTATAAGTTTGGTTATTTTGCTAATTTGATTTGTTTAGACAAATAGTCATTAACATTGATGATTAAGTTAATTTTAATTTGCTTCATTAATTTTGATAATGGATAATTGATTTGAACTATTAGCCTTTTTGTATAATTTAGACATGTAATTGAATTAAAAGTGAATTTTTTAACCACTTTCTGTATTCCACTGAAAAAAAGAAAAAATGTGAATAAGTTAGCATTAAATAAATTCACTTTGTTAGCTTCAAACTAAGTAAAAAGGTTTTATTTAAAGAGAAGTGTTGGTAACAATTGAAACAGTGACCTAATTGAATAATCGGAGGTATTCATGACAAGTTTTTACTCTCGCATTAAAAGTTTAGTGTTTAACCAAGATTTTAAATGCTCCGATGTTAATTTAAAGTTAATGTTAAGTTTTTCTTTTAATAAGGGTTATGGAAATATTGAAAATTGAAGCATCATTCTTATATTTGTTCACTTTACACATTAGGTTGGATTGAGTTAAAGTTTGAAGGAGTATGTAGTTGAATTAAATTGCTTTATGATTTGTTGTAAGTAGCTAAACATCTAATAATTTAATGAACTTTGAAATAAAATGAATAATGGATAATCTTGATTTATATAATTGATTTGTTAAATTTTTTCTTAGATTTGCTACATATTTAAGTTAAGAATAATGAAATTGATTTACTTAAGGACAAGAAAATCCTTAAGTGTGAGGAAATTTGATAAGTGTCAAATTGAATATGTTTTTAGCATGATTTTAAGAGAATTTTACTTTTTTTGGATGATTTTTATAGGATTTGGTACTTAATATAACTTATATTTTATTTATAGGCCTTATTTTAGCACCTTAATAAAGAAAATGAATTTGGAAAAATTAGATTCAAGTTGGAAAATTTCTATAGTGATTTAGGATGAATATGGGTTAACAATGGACCTATATTTAGAGCACATGCCAAACATGGCACCACTTTTAGTCTCGTTAGGTTATTAGTCCATTTGACTTCCTTTAGAACTCTCCACTTAAAAGAACACGGATTAAACACAAACTCAGGTTTACGGCCTTCAAACTCGTGCTCCCAAGATATAACATGCATATGTGATAGAGGAGATACTAAACCAATATAGGTATGTATTGGTCACTTATGTTGGTGACCCATGTTAGCGGTGATGTTTAAATAAATTATAATTTTGTACAATTGTGAGAAACATGAGATTAAAGGTCTATAATGGACCTATGTTGGTCAAAATTTTACAATTTTTTGCAAAAAAAAGAGAGAAAGACACAAGGAATTAGAGAGTCGGAGAGGAGGCCAAAGAGCAACCAATAAGGTTTGAATTAGAGAGTCTTTACAAAAAAACGAAGCAACTTTTGAGTAAAGAAAGAAGTTCATCAAGATTCAACCAAGAATATCAAGAGTCAAGATCTATAAGAATGATCTCTTTTATTTTGTGCTCTTTCTCATTTATTATTGATATTCTTTGATTGAGTATAAACTGTATATATATAATGGGTCGAACCTTAGAGTTATTGTTTTAGATTGATTTCTTGATATAATAAAAGACCTAAGTTTTATTATGAATCATTTATGTTTATATTGTGTTAAATTAAAATATGATAATGTTTTGATTCATTTTGCATATTTTATATATAAAGATTGAGACACCATATGTATGATAGATCATGTAATGAATAATCAGAGTTGGACGAAATCTTTTATATAGGAACATAAAAATCTCTTAGGTTAAAGTCAAATCTATTAAGGAAATTCATATAACAAATTAATACATTGTTAGGGTTTTTATTAGAAAGAGATTTGAATCGATCAACTTAAATATAGGAGTTGCATATCTTGAGAAAGAAAATAGTTATAACTTTAGAGTTTTTATTGGTCTAATAAACTATGGCTAATCATTGAATCAAGATGAATCTAAGTATAAAAAGGTTTTAAGGGGATTCTTATCTAGATTTTATGTCTATTGGTTGCTTTCAATCTTGCTCATTGCTTTGTTTTGGTACTTTAAATTAGGTCATTTAATTATTCATTTCTAATTCCATCAATTTGTTAAATTAGATAATAAAAAGACAGTTACTATTAGTTTTTGTAGTTCTCATGGGATCAACACTTATATTCACGTAAGCTATAGTATCATAATGATAGGCACACTTGCTTAATGATCTTTACTATAGTTTTGATAGGATACATACACATATTATCGTAACCAATGCCCTGCCTCACCCAGAGGATGTGAAACTCCTTCAATAGAAGATCTTTTGTTTTTTGAAAAATTAAAATTCAATAGAAGATCTTCTCATATATAACCTAACACTTAAAGTTAAGCTCTAATTTCACTTTAACCTAGCGCTCTAATCTGCCTTAGGTTAATAAGTCATAGATCAAACCTACTAAAGCCATTCTTCAAATAGGGGTGTTCATGGTATGATAACCTGACCCGTTCATAAATAACCTGAACCTGAACCTGAATGTCAAGTTCGGCAATTTCACGAACCTGAACCTAAA
>JANKOD010000005.1:25849870-25860398 GCA_026284645.1 Erythroxylum acuminatum | reverse complement strand
ATTCAATAGAAGATCTTCTCATATCTAACCTAACACTTAAAGTTAAGCTCTACTTTCACTTTAACCTAGCCCTCTAATCTACCTTAGGTTAATAAGTCATAGATCAAACCTACTAAAGCCATTCTTCAAATGCCTAAAATGGACCAAAATTTTCCTTGTATTAGGAAATTTTATTATGCTATAAAATTGATCTTTAGTATAGTTTGATAGGATACATACACACATTATCACAATTAATGTCCCACCTAGCATAGAGCAAATACCTTTAATAGAAGGTGTTCTCTCATTTAACCTAAAATTTAAAGTCAAGCTCTACTTTCACTTTAACCCGGTCCTCTAATCTTTCTTATGTGAATAAATCATAAATGAAACTTGATAAAGACATTCTTCGAGCACCTAAAATGAACCAATTGATCTTGTAATAGAAAGTTCTATTATGGTACAAAAATTGGAAAATGACGATAATTTCCTTTTCAATTGGATTATCTTAAAATGGTGGCAATTAAAGTTTTAATTCTTCTATGTTTTGACCCTTCATAAGTGTCATTTTCTTCTCTCTCGTAGAATTTGATACCTAAATTTGCTAGAATAAGATATCACATTTTGATACTAATTATTTTTTTCAAATGGAACCCAAAAGAGGTGTGAATTAGGTATTATAAAAATCAATTAATTACACTTGATCCCTTCATTGTTTGCCCTTTTTTATTTAAACCATTGTATTTTGAAAACTATTATTTACCATATTACAATACTTTTTAACTATCATGCATCCATTTGTCATTCATTCATCGGCTAAAAGGATGTTTTATTAGAACTTAATAATTTCATTGTTACATCATTTTGGATAAAAATAGAGAGCAAACTAACAAAATATGATAAAAGAGGTTGTGTGATAGCTAAATATTACTATAAAGGGTAAGTGATAATTTTTAAAATATGAGATTTGAAATGAGAAAAGGTCAAACCACAAGGTGGTCCAAGATATTTAACCCTTAAAATTTTGAATCAATTAACAAATGTCTAAACTCAGTATTAATGAAAGCTAAACTATGATGAATGGATAAAATAGTTGATTATAGAAATGTAAACCATTGAAGCAAAGGGAAGAAAGAATGACATCATAACTAACTATGGAATGATTGGCCTACATCTATTCTCCAAACTTCTTTTTAGGAATTTTGAATTTTTTATACCATTCAATAAGTGAAAAAACACACTTATGCAATGTTTTTCTTCAATGGTGAAGAGTAACATAGAACATATCTCTCCCTAGTAGACTTTCTATAAGGACACAACAAGAATCTTAAACCAATCTTTTCTATAACAAATTATAATAAAGCAATCTTCACATAAACTCGCTCTTTATAATTATCTCAAATTTATTAACTTCTTATTGCTCTTGTTTTCTCATACTTTTTTTCAAATAAAATTCTATGATTTTAAATATCTAACGAAAAATCTATCTAAAAACTCAAGAAATTTTATATGTATCCTTCATCTAATCATTTGGTTTTTAATAAGCAAATAATTGTTGACTTATTATAAAAGGTACTATTTCAATCTTTGAGAAGATTTGATTAGTTGCCTATTACATATTTTCCTCCAAAGTATATCCAAAATACAATTAAAGAAATAATATATCATTGTTCTCTTAAGCATATTGATCTCCTACATTATTTTATGCACGATATTCTTGTAGCACTTTGCTTATGCTGACTTTCCTAACAGCTTGGGCATATATTTGCGAACCTTATATAGTCAACTTGTTTACAACCAATTTGTTGCCATCTTCTTATATGCTCGTAAACAATCTACATGTAACTGATCAATTTTCAATCGCTTTATATGAAAATCACTTAAATAACCTACATGATTATTGTCAAGTTAATCAATACCGAATCAAGCACGATGTTAATCTAAACAATGACAATGTTTTCAAGGTTGATTTGCTTATAGTTGACTTTTTATGTATATTCTTCGATTAATTCTTCCAAGTTGACTTTATTTTTAAGCTTCTCCCAAACTTTTCTACTAACTTAAGACTTCCAAATGGACTTCCTTATCATATTTTAATTGATATGCTAATATGTTAAATGATCGATCTATTCTACTCATACCTATTGGGTTGTTTTGTTTTACTTAGATCCACTTAGTCATTCGACTCAAATTTCTTTGACCACATTATTGTTCTACTTAAAACCATTTTATACATTAATTCAAATTTGTTTAGTTTATTCAAATTGACGACCATCTAAGCAACATTTTACCTTAGGATAAGTGATGTATGTGTAGTGTACATATATTTTACTTATTGTTTTGCTATGTGTAATGATCAATCACCTATCAATATATAGCCACTTATGCTCAAAAGGTCAACTAATACTTTAATTTGAATTAATACTTTTAAAGATACGTTAAGATATAAAAAATTTATAAAATTTTTTATCTTGATACCAGAAGAATAATGTAAGATTATTTTTAATGTCCCATTTAAATCTCAATATCTATGCCATAATTCACTCATGTGCAAGTTCTATAGAATCATCTATATGCAAATTATGATCAAATCTAATCGCAAATTTAATTAAGAACAGTATAAAACTCCCTCATAAAGTAACTGAAATTAATCAATACGAAACAGTTATTAAACTGCCTCCTATTTGTACAAAAACAAAATTTAGTCATGCATCATATTCAAAATAATAAACATAAACAGAAGAGTTTAAAGAATTTATAGGAATATTTTTCTTATATAGATCTTGATGTTCTTTGTTGCGGAAGGGTGATAACTAAGGATGCTGGTTATTCTGTGATAATAAATTCCCTAGTATCTTAAACTTCCCACGAAGGAAACAAATATTCCTTCAAGATAGAAGAGAGATTATATTATACTCGACTCCTGTCAAGCAATTAAGAAACCGTGAAAACAACAAAGCGAAGGAGAGTTTGCTCCTTCAGTCTTTCACCAGACATTTGTCGAAGTAATTGAGACATGCTTCTCATTAAATACTTTTCCATAACAGTTTTGACATTTATAAAGCAGCTGGATTGCGACATGATACCTGATGCACAGTGAAAAATGCTTAAAATCTCTCACGCTTTTATCCCTCGGCTTTCTTCTTCAATTTTTGGACAAAATCCCCTCATTTATAAAGACTACACTATATTGATAGACACCTGCTAAATACAACAAATTACTGGTAAATCTTCAGTCAAATTCGAAACATCCCACAAGTCACCTTTGCCATTTTTAGTTGATGTAAGCACATACGAACTCTCACCTCAGTATCATAGCAATCACAGTTCAGATCCAGATTATCCATTCACGTACCATATAGCTGCAAAGATACAATTGAAGCTGTCATATAGTCCTATCAAGAATAGTTTGCACTTGATTTGCAACAATTTTAGCAACAACTGAAGGAGAAAATCTTTTGATCATGTCTTCCCTTGCCCGCTTTCCTCTGGCCTGAGCTTCCTCAACATTAGTTATTACTCGCCTCATTAGCACTTGCAGTTTACCAACGGACGGTTCAGCCCAGAGATGCCCTTTGAATGGCCCTTCCATCACTTTAGTCATTCTATCAAATGGCAATGGATAACTATTCTCCTCTGTCAAATATTCCGTTGGACCAGACCAATTGGTTGTGATGACTGGTAAAGACATTGACATGGCCTCCACTACAGGCCTTCCCCATCCTTCTCCTCTCGATGGAAGAACAAATGCATTGGCTGCCTTAAACATTCTTGGCAAATCAGATTGAGCTATGTGTGAATCTATCACATACACCGAAGCCCAACCATTCTCAGGTTTTCTAAGGTCAGAGTACTCCACAAACTCCAAAATCCTATTTCCAAAATCGCTATCGGAATGGTATGGATTTGTTAATAAATACAAAGCCACCCCATCACTCCCAGAGAACTCTTTCAAGTATGATTTCAACAAAACGTCCCATCCTTTCCTGTACTCCCACTTAAACACACTCAAGAAGACAAATTCCTTTTCCCGCTTCAAATTAGTGTTCTTTTCTCCTAAAATCATATTCCCTCTTGAGACTAGATCCAAAGGCTTATACTTGAAAGGATCAAAGAACTCAATATCAACAGGCTGAACAATCTTCACAACCTTGGATGGATTAACCCCACTCTCCACAAACGTAGAAAGATGAAAATCAGTAGGAACCCAAACATAATCCATACGATTACATCGCTTCACATGTTCAGTATTCACCCTATCAGTCTCAAACATTGTTCTGCCAATTACATACCTGAAACCCTTATTATACCCATTTGGTGGGCATGGAAGGGTTTCAAATAATGGTGGATGCCAAGCACCAGGCTCACTATGACACACCACTATTGTCTCATTGATTCTACATTGTGTCTGATGTAGCTCAATCGCCAAGCTCCTAACATCTTCAGGCAAACCTTCCCAAAATTCCAAAGACTCTAAATCACCATGTTGTTCGATACATAACCTAAATTTGGGATCCTTAATGTGTTGGGTAAGGGCTAAGATATAAGACCAAGCTTCTGAGCTATACCCACCTCCTGAAAGAAAGGGAGCCATCCAAAGAACACAGTGAGAGGGCATGGTTGTGGGATTCGGTCGAAGGGTTTTTGCAGGTGTAGGATTTGGATAGAGAAATCCCAAGAGTTTTTTGAAATTTCCTGATTGCGATGCGAGGCTTGATTTTAGGAATTGAACTTTGATGTAGTTGGTTTTGGTCGAAGTGAAACTTAATAAAATTGCCAAGAATAGGATTGATATTGATGACAAGTAGAGGGCAAGGGATTTTGTTTTCATGGTGACAGAGTGTGTTCGATTTGGTTGTGGTTGGTCAAGGTCATGAGACCGATTGCTAAAATATTCACAGAAATTTAACAAATTGAGAAACAGTGGCAGCCAGTAACTCAAACAGAGAACATATCATGGAAGATCTAGTAACAGATAAAGGGGACAACTGAAACAAAACCTTTGTAACCTTCTAGCCATCGTTGGAGCAGAGAAACCCTCGTAACCTGGTACGGTGCTGCACAGGTCCCTTCGGCTTGGTTTCTTCGGACCCTGAACATGAGGTACAGAAAAAGTGAAGTGTAATTAAAATTAACTACAAAGTGTCAAAGTGACGAGTTGGATACTTGGATTACTCTTTGTCAGATTAATTGTTTTATATTTATGAGAGAAATGGAGGATTTTCATATGTTCAATTTAGTTTTTTCAGTTAATGGCAAAATAAAAATAATGAACCTCGAACTTCCAAGTTTTGCTTTTGCATTGAGAACTTCGTGGAAGGAATGCACCGCAGAACGATTACTTTGGAACTTGCAGTCTTAACATTATTACCGACATGACATGGAAACAATTCTTTTAGATCCACTGATCATCATTAGACTTTAGCCTTCGAATGAAAGATGAGAAAGATTGAAAATCACCTTCTGCATTTATTTATTTGTTCTTACCAAAGTTTCCACAGTTGTATAAGTGGAAGATTGTATTTCCACGGCGATCAAAGATTCAGCCTCAACATGTTTGGAAAGAACCATTGCAAGCACTATGGATGTTCAAGGAGTGGAAGTTAAACTTGTCCAAGGAACTATTTATTACATGATGCAACCGAACACTATCATAATGACAGAATATCAAAAGTTTCCACAATCGTCGCAGCAGAATCCTGGAGTTCCGTCTATTATTTCTGAATTTCTTTTTAGAAAAACACTTATATAGCGTCAACTTATATAACTCAGCAGTTTACATCTTTGACCAGAAGCGGCTCAAGCTTGCTTCTATGGTTCCATGTGGCTCGTCCGTTGGAAGATATACGTCATCCTCAAACTACAAACAACAAAGCAAGCCTTATCTACCTAGCTGGATTTTCTATTTGCATAGCGATCAAAATAATGATAAATAAGATATTCCATTTAATTCTGTAGCTTAAAATGAAAGTTGTAGTTTATATTGCCAGACTCGTACCTTTACGATGCTATTTTCTTTGCTTGATATGTTAACTGGCAAGAAATGGAGATTCGGTAATTTGAGTTGGACTGAGGATATATCAAGAAACCTGCACGAAAAGTTGAAAATTTAAAGCCAAACTCCAAAGATTGCCAGAGGAATCTTCAACAGAGGTTATCAAAGTGTTTAAAGCTCTTCCACATCTAATAAAGAAGAGGACCTGTTAAGTACAGCCTTTGCCATCTGGAAAAGAGTGCTTTGCACAGATGCACTATATACCCCCTCAGTTGGAGGACCAAAGAAAGTGTTGACTAGCACTTGTTTCACATCTGCATATCTCTCCCCAAAGTAAAGTGATTTTTGAGGAACACTGGAGATCGATTCATACGAGTACCTGAATGTCATCAATGTAAGATGCAATTGTTCAAATTTTAACATTGTAATATGGCAAGACATAGTGATAGGCCTAACAAAGTCTACTTCTATACCAATACCTCCAAGTTGCAGTGACTTCTGTTGCAAGTATCCTCTCACGCGTATCAGGCAAAACTGTATACCTGTCCCTAACAAATCCTTCAAAACCGGACTGTCCACAGCATAAACCCCAAGCGATCAATGCCAGAGTGCAAATGAAAAGGGCAATAAAAGAAGCATCATAAGAGTAAGAGGAAAGCATGAGCCAGTGGTATATGAAAACAAGATTCCTTATCCCATCTGTTGGCATAAAAGGGAAATAATGAAGAAAACCACTTCAGATTTAGCGAGACAAAGATAAGACATGAGTTCACCTTGGTTGTCTTCAGCACGGTCAATCCTTCAATACCAGACCTAAGCTGCAGAGAACCAGACTTCTTTACCACTACCTCAGTTGTATGCTTTTCAGATCCAAGTTTGAAACCTTCAGTAGAGAAGATATGCATTATTCACAAAAATGGATTTGTACTTGAACATTCATGTGTTCACAAAAGTGATACATGCAGACAAGCAAGATAAAGAAATCAAATCTTAAACTTCTACATATATCTAACCCAGTGAAAGTTTACGACTCCACCTATGGAATATTTAGATTCATACAAGTTTCAGTTGATTTATATGTACACTAATTAATAGAATTGTAGATGATTCGACGCATTCATTAAAGGATATGGGAACTTGAATTGGTAATGGCTTACGGCTGATTCAATAACAACTTTAATCGAAGAAAAGCTAAGCTTACCTCATTAGAGGTTGTGAGTGGCTTGGAACATATGGTGTTAAGAGTCTTGATTATCTACAGTTTGAAATGTCCATTCAAAGATTTATTAAAAAGTAGCTCAGTACTTATTATCAAGGCAAAGTAACATAGTTATACCCTTTACGAATTAACTCTCAGCTCAGGCTCAAAAATCTTTTTTTTACCCAGTTGACCTTGAAACTTAAAATTAAGTTTAGATGAAAGCCTGAATGGAGAAAATTTTAAATGAGTGAAGCCTAAGCTAACTATGGCAGAAGCACTAAAGAAATAATGATTGATTATAATATGCACATGGAACCAATTAGATAAAACTGAATCTCTAAAAAATAAGAAAAGAGAGCATTTCATATGATGACTATGATGATAGTAAGAGGGAAAGGAACTTTACATGGATGGAAATAACGGCCACTTCATATCAGCAGATTAATGCTTTAAAATGTAAAGTGCCTAAACTGATCCCTTATGCTACCAGCATCTATAAAAAAATTTGACTAGATCAAGCTAAGACAAAAATTGACTTCCAATTGGCAACATACTTTTAGTTATACTTTCTCCAAGGCAAAGGGAAGAGGGTTTTTCCTGGAAGATCTTTGATCATTAAAGACACAAATAGCAATTGGTGGAAATGGAGAATACATAGAAACAGAAAAATATAAAACCTGAAGAAGAAAATGGTACAAAAATAGCCATCTTGCCAGTACAAAAGAAGAGTCAAACTATGCCAGAAAGATCACATACCAGCAATCCTATTGAAAGAACTGAGGCAGCAAATGAATGGTGAATAAGTTACTAGAGCAATACTGCATGTGAAGGAATGAGGAAAGCAAAATAAAAGATTATCCATGAAGCATATCCTGTTGAAGGAATTAAAAATTACTTAATATCGTAGAAATTTAGAAACTTGCCATGTTGATGTGGCTGCCCATCTACCGAAACACGTTCCCATGGTTTTTCCACTATGTTGACAATGGCAGCAGTGACCTAATAAATTAAGGAACAAGGTATGAATTAAGTAACAGGCATTCACAATTAATGGATCCAAACATATAAATAGATGAACTGAAACTAAACTAGCTGATATGTTCAGACCTGAAAGAAATTTTTAACTCCAGTTAAGGCTTGCTAACTCTTTTTTAACATATTCTTTTATCCAAATTTTGAAGTTGCAAAGTTCATCTTTGGTGAGGATTTCAATAGTAAAGCACTAGCCCAGCAATGAGAGCCATATATTTTCTTTTATGAAAACATTAAATCCGTTATCCCAAACCTAGCTTGCTAGTATTCCTATAGGTGGAACAAGCTTTTGTCCGTGTTAATTCAGCTGTAAAACTATGTCCACCAAAAATTTATATTTACCTGCTTGTAGAAAGATGTAAAATGCTTTGCAAGCAAAATTGCAAAATCCTCAGGTGAAACCTGTTCTGAACATTCCTTTGCTTTCGCATACACCTGTGGGAGTCAACCAATGCATCAAGTCCCAATCCAACAATAGGCAGTTCAATACAAAAACCGCAAGCAAATCACGCAGTTACAATTTATCAATATAGAGAGAAGTATGTGCTTTCTTTACAGTGTTTTTCATGGAGTCAGTAGCGACAATATCGGAATTGTCATCGCGGACATAGGAGTTGATGCAATCAGAGAAAAGGGAGATGGAGACATTCCATTCAACCATGAAATGGGCGCCTTGTTTGCTTCTCCAAACTCTTCCCAGTCTCACTCTAGACTTGCCGTGCCTCTGCTCAAACTTCAATCCGTCAAGCTCGCCGTCGCTGGACATGGCTTCTGGGTATCGAGAAAAAGATTGGATTCTTTACAGAGAGAGAAGCTTTAAAGAAAGTGTTACTCGGTTGACAATTCTTTGTTCTCCGGAACAGTGAAATGAGAGTAAGAGAGATTAGATTATAAAGCCGTAATTGCAAGTTGACTTAACAGCTGTAAAACGGTAATATAGTAAATGTTAGCGGGGTGAAGTTTTTGTTAATATAATTTTATAAATATATCTAAACAAATCTTTATTATTATTTTTAAAACCACTTTATATTTTATTTAAAATAAAATAATAATAAGTAGAAAGATAATTTGGAAAAAGGTTTTATTATATTAAATTTTAATTTTTAAAAACTATTGAAAATTAATATTAAGGATTTTCATTTCTAATTAATGTGTGCATGAAATAACAAAGTCATTTGTTTTTCATAAAATTAAAATTACAATTATGATAATAATATTTTTATTGTCAAAATAAAGCATTATTATAATAAAAAATCAAATCAAAATTTTCTTTTTTCTTTAATGTTTATTAAAAGACTCTATATCACAGAATTAGTATTTGTTATTAATAAATATATGACATGTTTTTATGATAAAAAATGTTAATAAAATAGCTCTACTTCTACCACATTTGACGGGGCATGCAATATGCGATGATTAATTAAAAATTATATAGCAAAATATATTAAAGAACTATTTTGTAATTTTAAAATTTTAGAAACTATTTTATAATTTTTATATTAAAATTAAAATTGATATTCATACCACTCACCTAATTTTTTCTTCAATGAACCAAAGGATATAGTTAAATTCAATATCCCTAATTATTTATCAGTTATATCAAAACTTATGAATTTAGGAACAGTAAGACCAAATCAACACAAATCTTTATCGTGTGATTGAAGAACTTGAAGGTGATGTCATGCTACATAATTCAAAAGTAGATCAAAAGTCAAAGTTCGCGTCAAGCAGATGGAGATCACTCTTTATTGGCATGGGATCTCTGTTCCTTTTCTTCGTTCCTACTGTGTTCCTTTTGATTTAAGCCATTAGTTTAGTGGACCTGGTTGTTATTTAAATGGTGATTATTTCATGGCACATCATAGGAATTGGTTAAAAGGGTCAAAATATCTAATCCCGCTTTATCCTCCTTCAGGCTTTGAGAAAAGACTTTGTAACATGAAAAGACTGCCTTGGAAAGAAAGAAAGGGACCTATTTGGAGGAACGAATACTGTTCCATTTTCTAACTAGTATGGGGACACATTCAGAGGAACGAATACTGTTTCGTTTTCTAACTGGTACAGTACATCTGTTTTCTAACTAGTACAGTCGTACCGTATCAATTAGAAAACGGAACAGTATTCGTTCCTTTCGTACCACCCAATAATACTGATTGGTATTGTTATTTTTCGTTCGGTACCAGTTGGTATCCAAAATATTGGGACGTATCGACCGATACCATAAATTTCGAAAATGTCAAGGACCTATTTGCAATTATTTTAAACTTACCCTAAAATTAAACGAATCTCGAACCCTCCCTGGTCTCTGTCTTTGACTCTGT
>JANKOD010000005.1:25832829-25849770 GCA_026284645.1 Erythroxylum acuminatum | reverse complement strand
GTAATATTTTAAATACTTTGTATTATTCTTAATTTTATATTTGTATGATGATGATTGTCTTTTTTATATTAATTGTGATTATTATTTATTATTATGATTTTTGGAAATAGTGTTGATGTAAACTTGTAAAGTATAGTACAATTGTACAATATACCAATAGACTATTTTGAAAATTTTAAGGACTATTTCATAAAATTTAAAAATTACCCGAAACGGCACCCGATATTGACTATTTCATAAATTTAAAGATTAAATGTCAAAATCTCAACTAAAAACAGTTATAATTAACAGGTCCAAATATATCTGTTTATTGTAATTTAATGTTTTATAAGTCAGCAATATTATAAATTTCAGTTAAAGTTACGTTTTGATTAGATTTATTATTTTTATTTATGTTTTTATTTTTCTTTTTATTTTCAAATTCATAAAAAAATCATATTTGTTTGAGTTTTTAATTTTTATTTTTTAGTTTTCGTTTTGGATTCTTCCACTTTTCATAACTCATAAAATCTATAAAAAGTTTTTTTATATTTTTCTATAATCAGATTTACTATTAAATAAATTATTTAATATAAGTTATTTATAAGAATTATAAATTATTTAATTTAATATTATATATTTAATTATTTAATATTAATTATTAATAAGAATTATGAATAATTTAGCTTAATTTTAATAAATAATTTTAAGAAAATTTTTTAATTTAATAATCACTAATGAATATAATTAAAATTTAAAATATCTTCTAAATATAAAAATTTTAAATAAAAATTTTCTTTAGCAATTAAAATATATATTAAAAATATTAACTTATAAGTAAAAATTAAATTATTAAAATATCAATTTTAATAAAAATATAATAATTTTTACTAAATATTATATAAGAGATCAATAAAAATTTATTTATTTATTTAATTTATAAAAATAATTTATCTTTTAATTTTATATCATATGTTATTATTAGACATTAACTACCAGAGAAAATAAGTGAAATCAAATGACCCTTAAATTTCCTACATGTTAATGCAATTTCTATTTTTTTATTTTATAAAATTTTTAAATAAAATTTATTTTTATTTTATGTTTAGCTGAAAATAAATTGAGTATTAGATCAATAATATTAAATATAAAATAATAAAAAATTCTTATCCTTTTGTAAATCACTATTAGTTGACATGTTTATAAGCGGAAAGAATCCGAACACGTAAATTTTATATGCTTATGTGTCTCGCGAGAATGACAAACTTAAGCAATCTAATCATCGTGTGAAAGACTGTTGAGAACACACGCTGGACTGTTGATTTATCCACATCCTGGTTGTTGCAATTTAATGACATAATAATTTAAAATAATTATTTACTTTATACATATTTAGATGTACGTGATAAAGTTTAAGTTATAAATATACATCACAAATAAAATTATGATGAGATTATAATTATAATATTTATATTATATTTAAGTGTTATTCTTAAATTGTTCATAGTCATTTTGTTAAGATTTGACATTTATAAAGCATAAAAAACTTAATACACGTTATGCTACGCTTCTTCCTTATAAAGAAAGTAGTTGATCTTATAAATTAAAATATGAAGATACTTATAAAAGCTTTTAAATACTTATTAGAGAATAAGTTTACTGAATTAACCTGATTATGAAGATTTAAAATAGATTATTACTTATATGTATGTAGTTTTTTTTATTATAATGGTTGTATAATTGATCCTTATATTTGAGATTACCTAAGTATCTCATGTGAAAATTACTATAGTTTAATGTTACTTATGACCTATTCTATTTAAGATAGCTCAGTCGGTAATACTTGAAAACAATATGAACCTTATAAAAATAATTGAGTAAGTCAACAAAAGATTTGTCACTTTAAAGCAGTTAGGGAGAATGTTTCACTATTCTTGATTATTAGTTATTTAACGAATTCTTTAGCTATAATAAATTGACATTTGAAAGGTGTTTTTAAATATCAATTATAAATTAGATTTAAAAGAGTTGACAAATTATATACTCAATATCTAATTGAAACATTGGATGATAAAATGATTAAATTATACATCATAACCATGTATGGACGAGTTAAGTTAAACTACTTTGACATTCCTAATATTTGGATGGTTATTAGATGTTGCTAGATGTTAATCTCGATTTGTGAATATAAATTTTTAATTGAAGAATTAAAGATAAATTAAAGGAGTTTAATTCCAATTATGAATGATAATTATAATCATAATCATAATTTATAATTATTATCAACATATTATGAGCCTAATGGGTCACATATAAAAGAGCAACTAAAAAGAAAAAATAATTTAAATTAAGTCAGACTTTATTGTGAAATTTGAAAAACTTAGAAGAATCAAAGATGAGATATTTGATTTAATTAAATTAAATTATAATTATAATTGGAGTTAGGCTTTAATTATAATTAGAAAGTTTCATTTTAATAAGAAAGAAACTCTATTGACTTTCTCTATAAATAGGAGGAAGGCATAAGGGAGCTAGCACTCCTATTTTTTCCTCTCAAATAGTTTAAGTTATTTTTCTCTTCTCCTTGGATACTATTAATGGCTATACATGTGGACAGTTTATGGTTGACAATTCGAGAAGAAATTTTTGTAGAAATCTAAATCAAGTATTAATAATATAAATCAAGTATGATTTAATCTCTTATTTATGATTTATGTTTTTCAATTTGTTCAACTAAAAATATCTGATCAGGAAATTATAAAATTTTATTTTTTGTTTCACCTCTTGTTTGATCATAATTAGTTTCCCAATAGTAATATTAGAGTCTCCTTTAATTGTTTAACTTGACTAAAGTTACTTGATTGTTATTGGTTTAATACTACTTCATAATTTTAAAAAATTACTTGAATAAAACTTGATTTTAAGTGATAACGATACTGTATCATACTAAAACCAAATCTGATACTGGTATCAGTACAGTTACAATATTCATAACATTATGTGTCACCCACATGATATTTTCTTCAATAAACCAAAGGATCCAATTAAATTCAAGATCCTTGATTATTTCTCAATTATATCAAAGACTATGAATTTAGGAATAATAAGACCAAAACTACACAAAAATCTTTATCATGTGATTGAAGAGTTTGAAGGTGATGTCATGCTAACCTTCTCTAAAGCGATGTTATATAATTCAAAAGTAAACTATGCTTATAAATATATGAAGCTTAATAAGACTCAAAGTTAAATGGACACTATTTAAGCTATCGAATGGAAAATTAGGGATTTAAAGATTAAATCTCAGAACCTCAACAAAAAAGGTTATAATAAAAAGTTCAAACTAAATTTATCTCTATTTATTGTAATTTAATGTTTTATACAATGGTAATATTATAAATTTTAATCAAAGTTAAAGTTTTAATTAGTAGTAAATTGTCTCTATTTATTATTTACATTTATGTTTTTGGTTCTTGAGTTTTTAGCTTTTAATTTTAGTTTTGAGTGTTTTCCGACATGTTGGATCAAAGGTAATGTGGAGCCTTGTAAGAAAGTGAGTCATGATGTGAAATAGAAAATTAAGGCTTGATTGAAGAGTATCGTCACGAGAAAAATAGAAGGCAAAGACTGAACTATAAAATTGGTAATGGAAGTACTTTTTCTAGTGGTCAGGATGATATTGGAGATGTTGAAGGTAGTTTTCCTTAACAATAAGAAAGAAATATTGCACCTAATGTGAGAAAGAGAAGATGACATGTGTTTAACTTTTTTGCACCACAAACAACTCCTAGAACATAGCCTTCAATCTGTAGTGGCTTACAATCTAAAAAATTGGCTCATAATATGGACATGACAATGGCTAGATAGTGGTATGATTCAAATATATCAATCAATGTTGCCCAGTTTTATTATTAATAGCCTACGATGGATACTATTAACTTTTATACTCAAGTATATAGAGCTTCTTCAATTGATGATTATAGAGATAAACTTATGAGTAGTTCTATTTATGAAGTAAACATTAATTTGGATGAAATAATGACATGGGCAACTTATGGGTGTTTAATTATGTGATGGTTGGTAAAATAGAAGACGTGAGCCTATTATCAATTTGTTGTTTATTTTGCTAAAAGGGCTATATTTTTGAAGTTTATTGATGAATATGGCCTTGTTAGAAATATTGATACTTTGTTTCAAATATTTGATGAATTTGTAAATGAAGTTGGGCTAGAAAATATTATTTAGTTCATTACTAACAATGATTCTGCTTACATAGCATATAAGAAAATATTACAAAATCTTTTTCTTAGACTCTTTATGATACACATTGCATTGACCTGATGTTAGAAAATATAGGAGAAGGGACCAACTTAATCTATAATCGCGTATAAGTTTTCCATTTGATAAGAACGGATTTTGCCAATGGTAAAAATTTTTGTCATCCTATTATTTTTGCGACTAATTTTTTCACTTTAGTATTTTGTTTCAATAAAAAAGGAGTTAAGACAATGTTTACAAGTTAGTTGCATCTTAGTATGCCAAGTATAATGTTGGAGTGGAGGTTTATATAATTATACTTAGAAGATCATGAATTTTGTTCTCAATGTCAATTTGTAATCCAAGCTTCTAAGCTTTTAATGAGAGTATTTCGTCTAAATGATAGTGAAAAAAATGAAACAATGAGTTACCTTTATGATGCTATGGAGAGTGCGAAGGAAGCATACAAGGCCAATCTGAAAATTAGATCTTTTTTGTACATACCTTATCTTAAAATCATCAATAAGAGATGAGAAAGACAATTTTACTCTCTATTGCTTGCAATTGAAGTATTTTTGAATCCTAGTATCTATTTTAGACTAAGTTTACTAAGAAAGTTGAAATTAATATAGGAATATTATTAACTATTATAACAATTGTTGCCCATGAGATGATGCAAGATCTCCTAAACTCACAAATGAAGGTCTATAAAAATGCTTTTAATGATTTTAGGATACCCATTGTACTCGTCAAAGAGACAAACTTAATTCAGATATATATTTTCACTTTTGTTACTTGCTGAAAATTAATCAACACTTTATTTTGTTTATAAGGTTAATTTTGTTGTCTTACAATTGCTTAAGGGGGTCAATTCGAAAGTGGTGTTCCAAAATTGTAAACATTTGCACGTCGAATTCGGAGTCAATGTGTGAGTGCTAGAGGGTATGAAAGGAATTAAAACACGTTTGAATTCATCTATTCCAAGAAAAGGAATAGATTGGAACACAAAATATTGAACAATTTGATCTTTGATTGATATAATTTAAAGCTTCAAAAAAGGTAAGTTATTATCATTATTAAATTTAACATATTTTTTGTAATTTAATTTTATTTGTTTACTAGGACTCTTAATAGAATAACTAGTTTTGTAGGTTCAATTTACCTTTACCATATCAGTCTTTTAGCAGATTGAGTTTCTGAGAAACCTAGTTTGATAGATGAGAGTAACTTAGAAGATAATCTTGGATGAGAAAGTATTCACATATCATTTGGTGCAATAAATTTTAATATTAGTGATGATGAAGCTTCTTTTAATAGTGAGAATTTTGTATCAAATAAGAATTGAGGTCAATAAGATTTGAGTGGATATTTGATTGAATAAAGTTTCAGGTTTTCATTTCCTTTTTCCTTTTAATTTTACTTATATTTGATGCATATGTTAAATTCTATATATGTTATATAAATATAAAAATTTTAACTGTAATATTTTTGTTTCAGGTTCTGCTTTTAGTTGGCTGTGTTCCTCGGCATGAACTCATTATAACAATTATGGTCGCAGAACTTTAATATTCTTTTCATTTAATGTTTTGATGTAATTATTCTTTGTTATATGATGAAATTATAACATTTAAAGTACTTTGTATTATCTTTAGTTTTATATTTGTATGATGATTAATTACAATCATTGATTATACGTGAAACACATGAAAAATAATATTAATAGAAATAAATAGATTGTTTTTATTTTAAATTTCTATTATTATAATTTTTTGGAGACAAGGTTGACATAAATTTATAAAATATACAACACAATATTTTGAGGGACTATTTTGCAATTTTAAAAAAACTTCAAAGACTTTTATAATTTTTAAAAATGACCCAAATTAGTATTGTATCAAAATCAAATTAAGTACCGGCACAAGTACAATATTCTTAACATTAAGTGCTTATCATATTTTCTATATGAATGCACATATTGTTAGATAAAAGGTTTCTTTGTGATTTAAATAAATTTAAAAATTCTGAATTTTTTAAAGTAAATTTTAATTTTTCAATAAATATTTTCTCTTAAACTTTTTAAAATAATGATAAAACACACGCAATTTAAATATTATACGTGAATCGATCAAAAGTTTTTAATATAACAACATAGTTAAATTCTTAAACTTCACTCGAATTAATTATATATAATAAATTATTGATTTGCATTGAATTAAATTAATCCATATCAAAATAAAATAAAATCATATGGTTAATAATATTTGATCACTTCATATGTAATGTTTATACCACTATTATTTTTTTAACAGAAATATCAAAAATTATAAAAATTTATAAATCACAAATTTGAAAACTTAATTAAACTTCAAAGAAACCTTCAATATCTATTTTTTACCATTTAGATGTTTAAATAACATTGAAATTATGTGTAAACTTGAACTTTAAAAGAGTTTTATCATTTTTGCAGTAATATTTGTTTCAAGTACTTTTCCTTCAGTTGATTATTTACATATTATAGAATGATTAGTATTTTTTATATAATTATATTGTTTATATATTGCAATGTTATTAAGGAGATATCCGCGCATCGTGTTGGGGAAGTAAGCATGTTGAAAATCCTATTAAGAAATGTGAAGAACTACGTTTTGTGAAAGGAAATAATATCCAAGGATTCAGCTATTAATTTACAAACCATACAAGAAAAGTGCAACTGAAGTTCACATTATAACCTATTTCTTTCCACACGTATTCCCAATGTTCAATAATAACAATAAGAAAAGAAAAAAGAAAAAGAAAAAGAGTACAACCAACCAGCATAGTATAAATGAATGACAAACAATTTTAGGTAAATTCTATCAGATACATTCTCCAATCCAGCACCACATAATAATACACATGGATCCCAAAAGATTAGTTGTCTAACCACGAATGGATGCTCTAGGAACAGTAGGTAAACCTAGTTCATCCTCAGCCTGTCAATCATCACGTTTCATGAGTAAGCAATTGCAATGGAAAAGAACAAAATGGCCAGTAACCACAAATTTCAGATGCACAAGCAACACAACGTCAACCCACCGACAGACAATAAGCTCCTAAAAACTAAAACCTTCCTCGGCTGAAAGGTTGAACACATTTCCTCAACAAGCATACAAATTTTAAAGCTGATCTTTATGATAATTGATGTGATTAAGATGAATGGCGTCATCTGATTGTTTGAATAACCAACCAAAATATTTTCCACTAACCTGGGAAATCCCTAGGTACCCTTTCCTAACATGGTAGTCTTTTGTGAATTTTCATTGTTCTAACCAACTCCGCAGGAATAGAATTAGATACAAGTTTTAACAACGAACAAGTTCTTCAGGTTTTTGAAGTTGAAAAGCAGCTTGCTCTTCATTTCCCAAAAATAAATCTTACATATTCATTATAAAAAGAAAATATTGGAGAAGCAACATTGAAGCAACACTACGATGGGAATTCTAGTATGCAGGTCTACATGAGGTTTTGGGAATAATGCAAAGAAAGATATAACCACAGAAACACAGATTTCTTCATACCTATAGATGCACTTACATGGCTATTGACAGACAAATTTTCATCTAATCACTTATTATTAGGTAACTGAACAACTGTAAAACATTTAAACCAGACCTCAGATTTACCTGGACATTGGATCTGCCTGCGGGTTGTGCTGCATTTCCTGTGGGTGCCGTAGGTAAGTTGAGTTCTGCATCCAAATCATGTTCTTTATCAGGCTGCAAATAAGACGGCACACCATCCGCTTCAGTTTCAAAACCCATGTCTGCTTCAAGTGCATCAAGCTCTGCATCAAACATCCATCACAACAATGTTCAGATTTATACTAGCAAAATGTTAGCATTTCAATCACTGCGGTTTCTCCCATAGTCAGACAGATATTTTCGCTTCAATTCAAACACATTATTGAACATTTATATTCTGAATGCTGTTTCATACATCCCAATTCCAAAATTACTGCATTTACCAGCACAAGCAAATTCTTCTCTGGAACTATTCTGTACTAAATGCACAAGTTCAGTACATGCTTATCTAAAGAGTTAAAAAAGGCTGAAGGTAAAACAAAAATCAAATTTCTTATATTATCAAAGACAATGATGCCAAGATTGGGCTTTAGTGCATACCACCCATGAGTTCATCCTCATCAATATCATCAGGAACGTTGTAACTTCTGCCTAGGGTCTCTTGAACTTCATTACTCACATCCATTAGGTCCATCATCTCATCTTGCAAGTTCTACAAGTCATAGCATGAAAAGTTTAGCACTGACTTCTTAAGAAATTGTAAAGGCAGGAGGTGTCTCAAACTATCACTTACATCTATATCTTGGATCTTCACTGTTTTCATCATCCCTTTCAACTCTTTGTTGGCAGATTTCAAAGCTGACATCTGAAACAACAAAATAGGACAACCAAAATTGTAATTTGCACAATAGCCTCATAATCTTATATCTTCCTTCAGATTAAATTATTAAGAATAAATAGTTATCTAGACACCAATGACAAATTTAATCACACAACTTAAGGATGTATTCCCAAGCAGCTACAAATGCTTCATTCCCTACCTCTTATGAGGTAGGCAGCAGGATCCAATCACAGTAGAGAGAAAGCTCCCCGTGGACAACTTTGAACCATGGCCATTTAGGTGCTAACAAAAGAAATGAATACTGCAAGGTAAATATTAAATGGGCCACCATAATCTCATCTGGTAGTTTATATATTGCAATTCCCAAACTACTTTCAGTGGCCTCAGATTTAATACTCTCCCCCACCTCATGGCTAATAATAGTGTCAATTCATACAAACTAATTAGTTAAGAAATATGATCAAATGACTTTTGGGGCCTTCTAAGAGCCTAACTGCAAAATGGTATTGGTTCAAGGTCTGCATAATTGATTATTGGCAGCACATTTAGTCGCATCAGTTCCTAATGTGATTTGCAGTTTGCATGAAATTCAAAGAGTGCAAGTGAATTTGAAGCTGAAGGTCACATATAACAATGATTAAGGACCTTCAAATTCCTAAGGTTTGTTCCCAAGTTTTTGTCTTCTCTTTTTGTGTTTGGTCATCAAATGTGAAAGGAATGCAACAGATACAGCCATTATATTTGTAGTAAATAAATGGTACTGTTGCAGAATCACATGCAAAGGTACCAATACAATTAATACACAAGAATTCATCCTTCACATAAGAGGACAATGGCACAGCTCTAATTCCATTGGTAGTTTTATAATTGATATAATCATACTAAAAGACCCATCATACTTGCTAAATATCTTCATACAAACTGTTACTTCAGTTCTCATTCAAGCACAGATTTATTATTTAACATCCTTCTCAACTACTTTTAGGAACTTAACATCCGAAAAGGCTGGAGAGTTTCAGAACATACAGTTTGTTGGGCATCTTTAATGCCCTCAGATGCAAATGCAACTTGATCAAGGTTGAACGTTTGGTTGTAAAGCATGTCACGTTGTCCTTCATACCTGACCAAGAAAATAAGGGTAGGTCTCAGCAAACCAATTCACCCCTATACAAAGACACATATCATCATCCCAGTGAAAATTTCAGTCCACATCACACATCTTAATCTGCCCATTAACATTTAAGCATTATGCTCAAGGCAACAAACAGCATATATAGGCATCTATATGAATGATCAATCTCAATTAGTTAAACAGATAACAACTTTTGTTCTGATACTACTTTTTAATGAACCCTGGCACAAGAAAGACAACTAGAAGAAAATGTTTATATTGTTTGCCAGTGTTATGCACTCTTGGAGAGGTGATAGTGATTTTTCAATCAGTTGATTGATAATTGATATGTTCTACAAAGGGTTGCAAATAAGCTGTGGAGAGTTTAACGGAGTCCTGCTAGATTCAAGCTTGATTCATTTACATGTTTTAAAACCCAAGTTAATCTCAAGCATTCTGATTGAGCCTAAATTTTCTATTTGGACACATGGTTCATTTAAAATTTTCTGAAGCTGAGAAAAGCTCAAGGATTTAACAAATCTAAAATTGATAATGGAAACCAATTTAGCAAAGAAATTATAGAGTCAAAATAGACTAAAATTTCAGTTTGAATTACCAAGAATAGACCAGATCATTTATATATATATTTTAAAATTCATATATCCTAAGCTTCTTCAATGGGACAATAATCAATTCGTTCACGAGTTTTAACTAACAGGCCCCTCCTTATTTAGGTTTGATTAATTTATTAACGATCCTAAAATACAGGCTTTGGGATCATTTATTGCAGAAACAAGCATGAAGAAGCCCTCAACAAGTATATTCGTTGGTATGAAATCTTACTACTTCTGCAGAGGACTACGGGTAATCTACAGATTTATGTGACCCTAAGAAACAAAACATTGTCACCAAATTCTAGACAAGAAAGCATTACATTAAAGGTCTGTGCTTGGATATTAGGTTTGTTTCCAAAAGGATTTGATGCGTCCAACCTTTATTTACACAACTCGATCCAATTTTAGTGAATATTAAAAGAAGCAAGAAGTAAGAAGCCTTGTGAGCCTTAATGGCACAACAACTCAGCAGATATAAATGAGTAAATAATTTCCCTTAATTCATCCAGGAAAAGGAAATACAAAAAATGAGACCCAACAATAAGTCAGTAATTGCTACAGCAGATTCACCCAATAGAATATTTTCAAAAGTACATCTCATTTTACAAAATATAATTAAGGCCTAGAAATCCATCACAAGAGAAGATCCGTTCTGTCTTATAGATTGTCCTAAAATTATGCAATGATCATGTCCAATGATCTATAATATAAAGATGCAAATAGTCACAAAATAAATGGACCAAGTAAAAATGTTAAATAAGAAGGTAATATTGAACTCTTACATTCGCTTTTGTTTAAGAACTCTCATGGCTCTCGCCTTGAGGCCCTCTTGAGCAGGTCCAGGACGTGTTTTCTTGATCTGTTCTCTGTATCTGGCGAGCTCAGCATCAAGCTTTTTGATCTTATCATCAACAGATTCTCCTCTCTTATTAATCTGAAAGAAGAAATTAGCTTCAGTCACTAACCGATGATAGTAGGCTCTTCAATTATGGGGAATATGCCGAGTAGTCAAATAAAACTGAGGAAAAGAACAAGTTTTTGATGTGGTTAAGCAAAATTTTCCAGCCCTCGAAATGGTGGTTTGACAGCAGACAAAAAGTGAAAGGTAATGAAATCCAGATTACGTCAATAGCCTACCGATTACGAGAAATGTACAGCAGAAGCATTTTTTAATTTAAGATTTGAAAAAGAAAACCCTAGCAGAAACTTGCTAAGCAAATGAATATTCAACGAGTCATTGAAACCCTAGCTGAAATTATGCAAACTTAAGAAATTGGGGCCCGGATAGAAAAATCAAAACAAACAGATAAGTAAAGAAGAATAGGGAGAGAGACCCTGTCAGAGGCGTCTTGAACGGACGGAGGAGGATCTTTATTTTTCTTAGCGCCAAAGATTCTATTCATCTTGAGGCAGAAAGCTGCTTCTCCAAAAACGGCAGAAGGCGATATCTTGGGAGAAAATGCAGATACACACACCAATAAGTAACGCCGGATTGTTGGATAAACTGATTAATTAATCAGTCGCTATGTCATGCCGAATCGTAGTTTGTTTAGCACACGAAATGACCAAGTTGACTTTACCTCATGTAAACCGTACAATTTAGTATTTTACCAACTCAAAAGGAAGACGGTAGTTATGGACACTCTCGAGTCTCGACCCAAATGTATACGGGCTATCTTTCTTCCTTTCTTATATTTCTTATAGATCTATCTACACTTGTAACGGAAAAAATAAAGGTATTCTCTTGTGGACTTTAACGTATAAACTACGTGTGAGGAGAAGGACGCAACTTTAATAAATTATTAAGGATCTCATATTATCGAAAATTCCATTAGAGAAGCAAACTGCTTAATGCTTCTTTATTTTTCATCGAGCTTATAGCACAACAAATGATGGATCCATCTGCTCTAAGAGTCAGATGTATTTATAGCATATTTTCATCCAATGACCAAGATACAAAGAAAATGTCCTTAAAGCGTTAGACATTTTCTTAAGGATCTAAACTATTTTTCTAAATATGTATCACCAGTTGTCTCTACTTTTATTGGACCTTACTTAGGAGATTTCATTCTTGGAGAACCTCAAATGTCAAAATTTGACATCCTAGATAGCCTTATAAACTTGAGCCTCGACATTGCTGGATCATCTTAGACTCGAGCCTCCACTATTCAAAGATGCCTAAGATACAGACGATGTTATTCTCATCATTGATGAAGAGGAGCTAAATAAAATTTTGCAAATTTACATACAGAAGAAGTGAGCCCCAATAAGAGACGGAGAAAAATCAGTGATGATTGTAATAGCAAAAGTGGAGGAGCTTTCCCATCGAATTTGCAATCGGGCAAGAATCTATCTGACGTGGATGATGATCATGATTCCTCTTATTATCATAGTAAGTCCCTTTATTTGTTTAGGTATCTTTTATAACGTGACTTTGTTCTTATCTATTTATTATGTGAATTGATGTTATTCTTGTTTTAAATAGTTGATGTGACTTTATTCTTATTTAGAATAGTTGATATGAAATTTTTATCTATTTAAGGTGTGATGTGACAATCATATTTGAATAAGAACAAAGTCACATCACAAGACCTTTTCCATTGTTTAGGACCATGATTCATTTTTGATGATTTCTTACCAACAAAATAGAGAGATTGACTACATGAATTTAGTGCCTAGATAGATCTTCAAATAATAAGGCTAGATGTGTCTTTTAAAGACATCTTGACATAATTTGTCTCTAGTATGATGAGAACTTTAAGAGAATGGTTCCAAAGCCTTGATGAATATATACTGATAGATGCATAATTGATCATATTTATACCTCATATTTGATGTATTTTTATTGATATTTTATACTTTTATTGTATATTTGGTACTTAACTTGCTCCAAGTGTGTTTATAGTTTATAATTGCCTTCATGAACTTAAAAGAGAAGAATTTGAATGAAAATACGACATAAAACAAAGATTTTAAGCATAGAAGGGATATATAGCCGCGTCTTTGGGTGTGCAAATTCCTCAGGCCGAGCAGAATCACAAATTTTGGGTATTTTGGGTTATACACTATCTAGTACATGACCATGCATCAGATTGTGTATTGCCTAGCTAAAATTTACTATTAAAGGACGTGTTCAGAGGCACAAAGAAAGAGTAGACATTAGGAGGTGATTACAGAGGCTGAGATCATCGAAAAAGGATGATATTGATCCAAGAACATGAAGAATATAAAGAAATTATCAAAAGATCCAATAGATTATAACATCAAACATCTACCTTGCAACAACATTTGATAGAAGAGAAAGGCAGATTTAAAATTGTGAACTCTTTGTTTACTATTTATTTTTCTTCCAGTTTATGTTTGATTTCTTTTTCTATTATGTGTAACTAAACACTTTTTAGTGTCTAGTTATAATGAACCCTAATTGAGATAATAATATGATTCTTTTATCTAATTTTATTGTGTGGATTGATATATTGCGATTCAATTATATGTTTAATATATGTTTTAATTGATTCATAATAGTAATGCATAATCTAATTTCATAATATAGAGATTGAGAAATCTTGTATGTGAATAGATTTACTGTAATTGAAAGGAATTGATTGCAACCTTAGAGACACGATGATATAAATCTTCTAGATGAAGGTCAAACTCAATAGCGAGATTCACAAACCGGTAAAACAATTTTATAAACTTTAACCTTAGTAATTCAGTTGATAACCTTAGGATTAGTTGTTATTGGACTCAAAAGTGAGCTATTCGCATACCATAGGAATCCCCACCGTCTAATAAATCAATAAAAAATTGCATAACTAAAGATCAGTTAATTAAGGGCATTTAAGGGGATTTGGAACCTAGACACTAATTTCTGATATCAATAGTTGTCTAGGTAATTTCTTAATTTTCTATTTAATCTTACTGTCTGTTTTATTTTATTTGCTTATCCTAAATCAAATTCGTAGGTTAGATAATAGGATAACAATAACTACCAGTATTCATCGTCTTCGTGGGTTTGACCCATACTTGCTGGTACTAGCTATAGCTACATCGTGCACTTACGATTATTTCATAATTGGAACTTAGAAAAAGTCAACCAATTTGTTGGCGTCATTGCCGAGAAGGGCGATATTTGGAAAACCTTAGTTTTATTAATATAGTCATTACTTAATTTTCTATTTACTTTGATTTATTTCTTGTTTTTATTTTACATTATTTTATTATTTTAATTTTTTTAGTTTATTTCTTTAGTTTAGAGTTAGACTCCTAGTCAGTTTATAACCTAAAGTACATCTGAGTGCTTAATAGAAGCGGATCCTGAAATAGGGAGAACAATGCTAAGGGATCTTCATAGGACTAATATGAGAGAGTTTGAACTAGATCATCGGATATAAGGCTTGGAAGGTCACGTGGATATAGAGGAATCTAACAACATGGAGGACCAACTACATACGTTGTTCGACTATGTTAGGCCAAACTTAACTGGTGTGGAATCTAGCATAGGAAGATGTTTTGTCCAGGTGAACAATTTCTAGATCAAGCTGAGCATCATCTAAATGGTACAACAGTCAGTGCAGCTCGATAGACTCCAAGCTGAAGACCCCAAAGTGTATATCTCTAACATTTTAGAGATTTGCGATACATCTAAGATCAATGGACCAAACAATGATGCAATTAGACAGTGTCTATTTCCATTCTCCCTAAGAGGAAAGGCTAAACAGTGGCTAAACTCTATGCCACGTTCATCACTTACTATAGAGGATTAAATGTGCGATTTTTTTTTACTAAAGTACTTTCCCCCTACAAAGACTGCAAAGCTAAGGAATGAGAACTCGTCATACTCCCAATCTGATAGTGAAAAACTTTATGAAACATAGGAGAGATTTAAGGAGATGCTCTAACGATGCCCATATCACGGATTACCCTTGTGGATGCAAATCTAAACCTTTTATAACAGGCTGAGTCAAATCATGAGGCAATAGATAGATGCAGTAGCTGGAGGGACGCTAAATAATACAACACCTTCAGGCCCAGAAGTTTATTGAAGATATGGCCATGAACAACTATCAATAGTGCTCAGCAAGAGCACGAACAACTAGGTTAGTAGGAGTTTATGACATAAATATAGTGTCATAGTTGGCAAGCTAAGTGAAGGCCCTTAGTAAAAAGATAGAAAGATTGACGATGAAACCACAAAGAAAGGTGATCTAGTGTAAAGCGTACAAGCTAGATCACCAAGGATAGGAATGTCAATTAGTTTAGCCCAAACACATGGATTATTCAGGGAATGCTCCTAGACCCCAAAATAATCCTTACAATAATATGTGCAATCTTGGATGGAGGAACCACCCTAAATGTTCATGGGGTAATCAAGGATAACAACTAAATAATCCTCACTTAAATTCTGGAAACAAGCATCATAACCCAAAAAACTTGGTATGGATGAGATAATGCTGGAATTTATTCAAGAATTTATAGTGAAACAATATTAGAGACAATAGACGTCCATATTTAACTTGGAGGTTCAACTCAACCAACTGACAACAATTGTAATATCCCGTTCCCATATTAAGGGTTAGAACCCTAAAATGTGATACATGTGAGATCAAAGAGAGATTGAGAAAAATGTATTTCATGCTCTTGCATAATGTCAGCATACACACATGCAAATTTAATTGTTCATGCACTCAATTGACATTTTTCGGGTATAAATGGTTGTTTTAATGTGAATATGATGTGAATTATGGTTTTATGTCTTAAAAATTGAGTGGGAATGTATAAGTAGTGAATTAGTATTTTTGGTGAAAATTTGGGAATTTTCTGGAATTTAAGGATATTTTTGGACTAGGAAAAATGTCAAGTGGCAGAACAATTGATGTAATGGCAATGGAAATCTTTATAAATGATGTAGGGATTTATTAACAAGTGCCATTGAAAATGGGGAGATAATTGGAGTAGAAATTGAAATTGATTGGATTAGTTAAATAAGAGAACTAGTTTAAATCCATGGGAATTTGGACTTGTCACTTGCCAAACCATGCATTAAGTCATTATTTTTTTAAGTTTAAAGACCCTCCTTATTGCCTCGCACGATGCTATCTTGTATTGGAAAGACAATTAAAAGGTCTTGTATTTTTGCTTTCTTCTTCTCCATTTTCGTGGCTCTCTCTTTCTCCTTCTCCATGATTTTTGTTGCCAATCTCCATTCAAATTGAGCCTAGCTCTCTCTCATCTTTCACTTGCCACTTCCTCCATAATTTCTTCTTCTTTTCCACAAGTAAAACCTAGCTTACCCACCTTCAAGATGAAGATCACAGGATGCTTGGGAGCTAGGGCTAAGTGTTGTTTTGAAGATTTGAAGCTAAATCAAGATAGAATGTCCACATCCAGACGTTTCCAGATCATAGAAGCTAATGCTAATCTGGAGCGTACTGTGAGTAGATCGAGATGGTTTCATTTTATTGTTTGTTTTGTTTGAATTTTTGTATTGATTGACTATTGAATTATTATGTGAATGTGGTTAACTATGTTGGTTTCCTGACAAAATGTCGGATGAATGAGTTGTAGGAATGAAAT
>JANKOD010000005.1:25803051-25813505 GCA_026284645.1 Erythroxylum acuminatum | reverse complement strand
TGAAAAGTTTCTGGCTTGACGATTCATAGATCCGTCTTCTCACCCGAAGTACTTCATCCAACATTCTCAACCCCGGTAACATTCTCTTCCGATCTCTTCTATTATTTAGGCAATGTCAGGTCTAATCTCGAGTAAGCCGTGTATGATTTCTTTTCGGGCTTCGGGCTTCGAGATATCCAGTGAAGATAAGTCTACGATCAGTATTCACCCAAATTTGGAACATTCCAGGTAACTCCACTCTTAAGTAACTGCATTGTTTCTGTGGATGGGTTATCTGGTTGTGTTGATGTGGTGCTGATTTCCTTTCTGTTGTGCAAATTGAGTAGTAGAACTTTTGGGAGTTCTGATAGGCTAGCATTATAAACTCCATACCATTGCCATTCTCCTATTACAGTATAGGTTCAACTGATTAATGATCAGTTGTTCCCTTATGCTGGTAGTAGTGAGGTCTATGATAGAGGTTATCGAATTAGCCTTATCTCTTCTCTGTCTATTTTTTGGTCAATCTCCAGTCTCGTCTCGTGAGCAACTCAACACTGCCACTACGCAAAACAATCGCATCACATCCACCCTAAGCCTTTAGTGTTATGACGAGGGCTTCTTTGTGCCGTTGTAGACAATACTCACACAAATTAGGTTATATTCATTCAAGATCAAGAGTCTTAGCGGACCATCGTCTCCTTTGAGTTTGTGGTGGGTGTTTTTTTCTTTTTTCTTTACAGATCCCATTGACTGTGTAGATCTCCCAGCTTGAATGTGCTAGGAGGACTTTCATATGCCATCCAAAACGTAGCAGATCAGATTACAGTTTCTTGGGATTAAAGCACCAGGCGTCTTCATTTTATGACATCGTTGTTTATTTCTCATCTTAATATTATATCATCCTATATCTATCAACACATACTCTGTGATCTTTGAGTATAGCTATTACTAATTGAATACTTTAATTTATATCTTATTTGCAGGTGAAAGCATACTGGGTATGATTCAATTTAACTCATGTAAAGTCTGCAGGGTCTGCCTGTCTGCAAGCTTGGTGTATGTGATTTTGATGGGCTCCGTTTCAGTGGCTTGATTTTGCTTTTTCTCAACCCCTGGTGTCTGTTTTCAATTTTTCTTTTTCCTTTTCTCAATCTTGATCCTTTGTTGGGTCGCCCCATTAATTATGATGCCACCGATACTACACCAAAGACCTCTCCACAATGCACCATCTGATCACTACCCGCTATCCTCTCGCTACTTCTCTATTCCCATGAGGCAAAATTCAATCTTTAGCCGGACTGGGCTTATGGTTATGCTGGCCCTCATGCTGATATTTGGTGTATTCTTTCCCTCTACGGGCATAATGGGAGGTATGCTCTCTATAAGAAAAGATTCTGTAACAAAGTGGCGACAATACTCCTTGGCCCAAGCGGTATCTTATGTGGCCAAGAATGGGACAGTAATTGTATGTGCAATTAGTAAGTCTTACTTGCCCTTTCTTAACAACTGGTTGATCAGCATCGCGAGGCAAAAGCATGAGCACCAGGTGCTGGTTATTGCTGAGGATTATGCTACGCTTTATACTGTCAATGACAAATGGCCTGGCCATGCTGTGCTCATTCCTCCAGCTCTTGAGTCCCAGGTTGCTCACAAGTTTGGTTCACAGGTAATAGTCACTGAGTTTTGTTATTGTAATGTGCAGTGGGGTCTAGAAATAATCAATTGAAGGAAATCATTGACTAAAAGTTGCTTCTTCTAACTTCTGTACAATTCATAACGAGTTTATCTTGTTATTGATTTGCAATAATGGCAATATAAGACTCACAACAATTATGAAGCTGTATCTGAATCACTTATAATATGACTATAAAAACTCATAATTTGAATTCATAAGTTCTCTCTTACCTTTGAGTAAGCTTGGAGTGGCAATTCTCAGTTTTCATTACTGTGTCTAAAATGGAAATGGTATTAATGTTGAGAGCTTTGTGCCCAATGCAGTATTTACTAGACTTCTGATTTGGATTTGAATTAGAGTTGTCCCAAAATTTAAGGAGCAACTTTTCCAACATTAATTGTCATTTTCAATGGGACAATGCCATTCACCTGATAAAACCTTAACAGTTTATGCCACCTTTTTCCTAGTGATTGCATTGGAATTTTTTTCTCTTTAAGAGTTGGCTTTAATACCTTATTGATTCCATGCATAGGGATTTTTCAATTTCACAGCTCGGAGACCCCGCCACCTTCTGCAGATTTTGGAGCTCGGTTATAATGTCATGTATAATGATGTAGATATGGTCTGGCTGGGAGATCCATTTCCCTATTTATTGGGAAATCATGATGTATACTTCACTGATGACATGGCAATAGTGCGTACTTTGATTTTGCTTTTGGCTTTTGGGTAATTCTTTTTGAATAATTTATGTTTCTTATCATATTTATTTGCATGAGAGTAAAACAAAAGAAAATTTCTTTCTGAACATGGAGCAAAAGTTAATGCATGTATATAATTTTGTCAAATAATTATTAAATCTGTCGTGTTCAGTTCTGAATATATTTAGATGCATGTACAATATTTCAATCACTTAGACTGCACGGTTAAAGTTGGTTTCGTTTATGCATAGTGGATATTTACAGGGTTAGTTTGATAGATCTTTAAAATATATTAAAAAAGAAGTCCAATTTCTTTTTTGTGTAAAGTGCCTCCCTTTAATTCTTGATGTGTAGCTAGCTTATAACATAATGTGTTTAATCAATGTTGACCCATCATGGCTAATTGTATTTTGTAGTGGGGTAAACAGTTATGTTTTAGATATCAATCCACTTCTTAGGTATCATGATATGATTGCCTTCTTAAACTCGAGTAGCTGATCCTTTCTGGATAATTGTCAAGCCTAAGGTAGTAACTGTATTGATGTCAAATTGTATGTGATTTTCGTTTCTCATCCATCAAGTTACATTAGCTCTGGTTTGTGTGAATTTTACTTTTTGGGCAACTGAAAAGTTGAAGAAAGCAATGGAGCTCATTGTTGCCATTCTGTTAATAACAAACAGTAGTGACATTTTCTCTTTGGATAACCAGGTGAAGCCTCCAAATCACTCCCATGATTTGCCACCTCCCGGCAAAAAGGGGCGAACTTATATATGCAGTTGCATGATTTTTATGCGCCCCACCGATGGAGCGAAACTAGTTTTGAAGAAGTGGATTGAAGAACTTCAAGCTCAGCCATGGTCCAAAAAGAAGAAAGCAAATGATCAACCTGCTTTTAATTGGGCTTTAAATAAAACAGCTGGACAGGTTTGCCTCTTGCTCTGCATAGTACATTGTTGTACTTGAATAGTCAATTGTTATGCTTAGTCTAGAGGTTTTGTTAATCCCTGTTAACGAAGTGAAATGCTCAGTCTGTTTTAGGCAGGCTGTTAAGGCTTTGAGTAGCCCACATTGTGGATAAAATCAAACCATGCCTTGGGATGGAAAGTCTGCATTTATATCTTATACTGCTCCTATAAATTGAAGGATTTCATTTATGGAGAAGATTGTCATTATACAAACTTGCTGGAAAAGCCAAGAACTGATTTGTTAACACTCTTAACAACAAGAACACAAATGATAGCAGGGAAATTAAATCTTTACTATCGTCTTGGAAGATCAATACCTATGTAAGTTCAATCAAATTAATTTTTTCATATTGAACTTTGTGTCTATCAGCAGAACGATTAATAATCATAATGAAAATTGTTGGAAATAAATCAGACACCAAAATGGTCTCTGTCTGTGGGTAGTTCAATTTGTAACTCCTTGGTGCAGATGAGAAGAGAAAAAAAAAATGTTGATGGAATAAGCATGGTTAACTTTTGAACAGCAAAGGTTGAGATATTAGGGGATCTCTGGCATGGCATTCTGGCGTCAATTTTCATTCTTGCCTATATACCATCATTTTTCCTGCTTGGGATGAAATTGACCTTCATACATCTAAGAAAATGCTTTGCAATGGTAAAGTATTTGGATCTGCTGTGAGATTCAGTAGCACCTTCAACTTCCTAATTGTTCTTGTAACTGCTGCAAGCTATTTCTAGTATGTGCCTTACGTTAACTAACTTTGGCTTGATTAAGTTAATTTTACAAAGTCTAGGTTTCTCGAGTGTTCTACTAACCACTAGCTGTAACAATATAATGGAAGTCAACTTAGTAAGAAGATTCAGAGTATCCTTTGAGTTTTCAATGGACTGCAGACTTCCAGGTCAATTGACAAAACCAGTTTGCTGTTTGCTATGCTTGTTGCTCTCCATGTTTGCCTTCAATATCTACCTGATTATGAAATTCTCCATATTTGAAAATAAGCGGGCCATGATTAGATGATGAGTCTATATAGGTTCTCTCTCCCATTGTAATCTGAAGAAATCAATATGAAGGTTTGGGAATATAAAAAAAGGTCCTTCCATGTTTGGTTTTACGTATCAATAACTAGAGAGTTGGAATTGCTGCAAATTTTCGGAGACATTGATAATTTCCTAAATTAATGCCTCTTAACATATGGAAAAAAGCAGCCCCTTTTTGTTTGTGCATAATTGTGTTATTCTTGATGATGGTAAATTGAGTTGTCTTCATGGTTATCTCTTTACTATGTTTGTGCAGGTGGACCTCTACCTGTTGCCACAGGCAGCATTCCCAACAGGAGGTTTATACTTCAAGAACAACACATGGATGAAAGAAACTGAGGGAAAGCATGTGATCGTCCACAACAATTACATCACAGGGTTTGAGAAAAAGATAAAACGGTTCCGAGATTATGGACTCTGGTTGGTAGATGATCATGCCCACGAGTCCCCACTTGGCAAGTTGTAGTTGTATCTCCAGCCTTTAACCAGCTTTGTCCATAGTAGTCCTTGTGGAAGTTGAATGAGGACATTGGATCTGGCTTCTTCCCATACACTACCACCGAGAGTAATGAGAATTAAAAGCTCACAAACAACATTGGGCTTGATATTTGTTATTTAATTTTTTGGTGAGGGTTCAATTGGCGGATTCAATGTGTTTTTGGTCCTATTGTTAGTTTGATGTAACGATCATTGTGGAAATCTTGGTCCCCTGATTAAGGATAGTTTTCTAATTTTTCAAACAGGGTTTATTATTATTAAATCATGTTGGGTGGACAGTGAATATTGGTTCCTTACTCCCTGGCTTCACCCGGCAATGCTTGCTTGAACAAATAATAAAATCAATCACCAAAGCGTAGCACGTCAAACAATTATTTGACGCAGCTTGCAAAGACACATTTGAGCCCACAATCCGTGATTTTTAAGTTGTCCTCTGTAGTAAATAATCATTAATAGAGAGAAAAAAAATCGAAAAAGCTTGACAAGAAGTGCATGACATTTTTTTTTGAATAGTAATGGGTAGTATTAAACGGGATCAAATGTCGTTACAGCAGAAATAAAGTCAGGGGGAACATAATTTCAACAATGAGAGCCAGAAGTAGAACTAGATGTCGAAGCTAACATATGGGCAACTTGATTCGCTGACCTCTTAACATGAGAAACAGTTATAGATCGAAATTGATCTAACAAGCTTTTAATATCGGAAATCAAACCATCAAGATAGGAGCTATTTTGTTTTCCTCGAATTGTTGCAACCAATTCCAGGCAATCTAATTCAACTTCAATCTGTCTATCGGCAACAACTCCCTTCAACCAACTAAGCGCCTCTTGCAAACCAACTGCCTTTGCGATAATAAGGTTTTCAACCACGCCACTATTGCATATACTATCACCTACGAAACAGCCTAGATGATCACGGAGGATCCATCCCGCACCTGCAGCACTGGAGTCATGTTGAAACATGGAATCAACATTTAATTTCAGAGTACCTTAAGTAGACAGCTCCCATTTCAATGTGGACGACTCTGCAGTAGGGAATACACCAACTTTCCTTGCCGCCACTGTTGTCTTCCACTCTGAAACAAGACGATCAGCGACGGTACAGATTGCGGCAGCTGAGGGACGTTGCTAGTGCTAGATAAATTCGTTTCTGGATCGCCAAATCTCCCACATAATCGCCACACCTCTCTACTGTTGCTCCATTGTCCAAAGCGGCAGAACGTCTTGCAGCCACTGTTGGATAGACTGCACATTAAAACTAACCGGCAGTCTGCTCCAACACCATACGACACTGGCAGAGACACAATCAAATAATATATGGCAAATTGTTTCGACTTGCTGGCGACATAAAGGACAAACCTCATCAATGTCAATACGCCGATATCGCAACTGTTCTTTCATCGGCAAAAAACCACGAAGGCAACGCCATAAAACGTTTAGAATCAAGAAGTGCATGAGATTGAATAACACCTGTACATGTTCATTTATGTTTGTATTGGATATCCGTTATAAGATTTGCACTTTGGGCACGCTAAGTAGGTCTGTGCACTGCTGCTCCTACCCTGCTACGTCCGCCTTATACAAGCGTACGTTTTTTATCTGAAAGCCCGAATCATTTTTCAATCAATATCATAGCTGCAATTAAACGAATTTTATAATTTTTTAAAAACGGATTATCTTAATTACGTAACTTGAAACAAAAGTTCACATAGCCAGTATTAATATGGATAGAATAAAGAACAAAAAAAAACCCATTTGTGGATCCATATGCACCATGTTCCTTTAAAATATTGGTCTACTAATGGTTTAAATATGCTGGCAAGCTATATTAGGAGAACTTTGTGCATGGATGAAATTATAACAAGAAGGAGAAGGATTGGCTATGCAAGAGTTTGTGTTAGTGTAACCATCGATAAAGAACTTCCTAATGCTATTCCTCTAATGAGGCCAAGAGAGAATGATACATTTTATAACGATACAATAATGGTAACCTATTAATGGAGATTCATCATAGGACAAAAAACTAGAACTAGAAACCTACTGGGAAGAGATTTATAAAAGGTGATTACGATGCACTGATGAGTATTAATAATAATGTGGAAGAGACACAATCACATAATTCATAAGGGGAAGTAATTGGTATAAACAACCTTGCAAAAGTGATGGTAGGCGATAATAATTCTGCAAGAAAAGAAAAGCATACGGAAGTTGTGTGATCTCAAGCAGACTTGGAAAGAGATGATTCAAGGGCTTAGTCAAATGATCTAATCTTGACTGGGAAATAAGTAGCTCCTGAACCAATAGGTAGACCATCTATAATGAATGCTACGAATAACAACATAAGTAGATGTAGTATATATATATATAAAGGTTCCCAAAGAAGATAATAGGATGATCAAGGTCCAATAAGAAGACCTATCTTCCCCCAACCCTAATCTAATGAGGATGGATTTCAGAGGGCTTGAAAGAGAATAGATAGGAAAAGAGGTTCCAAGGGACCTAAAATCTCTTCCCTTTTGCATGTCAATTGTTACTTGGGATATCAGGGGCATTAACTGCCTTAGCAAAGGATTAGTCTTTAACAATTTTGTCAAAGGAATTAATCCAGCCATTATAGGGTTGATAATCTATCAAGTGATCAATTGATCCATGTAACTATTTTCCCTTTATAAGAAAACAAGTTGATAAATACTAGTTTTTGTTCATGGGTCCAGTTACTCCTTCCAAAGGAAATACTTATAGACAATGTAACGTCCCAGATCACCCGCTTACAGATATTGTTCACTTTGGGCTTTGGCCCAGCCAAGCCCTCACAGTTTTGCTTTTCCCGAGGCCTTCCCAGGAGATCACCCATCCTAGAACTACTCTCACCCAAGCACATTTAACTTCGGAGTTCTAATGGGATCCAGTCCATTAGGCCATGAAAAACGCGTTTGTAAGGGAGAGGTATCCGTACCCTTATAAAGCGTATTTTGTTCCCCTCTTCAACTGATGTGGGATCTCATAGACAACCTACTCCCATAGAAGTACCATTGGTTTTGGCTCATAATTAGGGACTTCAATAGCATATTATTCATATTAAAGCTTAAACATAATGCCGGTCTAACAAATTACTTAGGTGATTTCAGGGAATGTGATGGAATAATTGAAGTTGCAGACCTAAAGGCTGAAGGGTTCTTCTACACATAGAGAAATAAGCAATGCTCCAAATGGCATATTTGTAAGAAACTTGATAAAGCTATGTGTAATAAGGAGTGGTTACTAGAATTACTGAGAGCAAAGTGGTTTTTGGAGACCCTCTTAGTTCAAATAATTCTCCCATTATAATCTACAATCTTTTTGATAGATAAAAGAGGGGAAGTCCATTCCAATTTAATAAATTCCTACTTACGAGGAAGAGTTTGAGGAGGCAATAAGAAAGGGAATATCAACTAAAATCAAGGGCCAAAAGATGTTTATATATATATCTAGAAGTTAAAGTAATTCAAAAAAGAACTTAAGAAACTTAATTTAAGAAGAATCTCAAACATTGACAAGTTACTAAAGAAGGCTTTTAAGAAGTTGTACTCTATCTAAAGAGCTTTATATTAGCACCTTGGGGACCTTACCCTAGTTGAGGGAGAAAAAAGTAGAACTAAATGAATATCTGATTGAGGCAATTTTGGAATTCTTTGAGAAAGGAAAAGATCCTAACCTTTATATGCTTAGTCCCTAAGTGCAATAATCTAGAAAAAGTAGGGGATTTTAGACCAATTGCTTGTTGTAATTTCATCTACAAGATCATCTTAAAGTTACTGGAAAATAGGCTAAAGTCAGCTCTAAAATTAGTGAAAAGTGACACTTAAGGAGCTTTCCTTGGGTTTATAGATTGCCCATGGGTTATTAAAGCAATATAGTAGGAAGAAAGCCCCAAATTGTATCTTAAAAGTTGATTTCCACAAACCCTATGACACTATTAGTTGGGATTTCATCCTCCAATTATTGGAGGATTCTGGCTTCCCTGATAGGTTCAAACATTGGATGAAACTTTGTATTATTTATACACCCTTTAGTTAGTTGATAAGCGAGGATCTTACTAAGATATTCAAAGGAGGTAGAAGGGTGAGGCAAAGAACCCATATCCACATACATTTTAATCCTACATATGAAATCTCTAAACATGTTGAGCAAGCACTCCATTAAGATGGAAACATGCTTTAAATATCACAGTAGATGTAGCAAAATGGGATTGTTTAGTCTAGAATTTACTGATGACCTTCTACTATTTTCTAAGGCTAATGAGGATTCTATAAGTATCCTTATGAAAGCTTTACTTATAATCATGCATTATCATCCAAACTCTCTAGCATGATTGTGCATATGGATGCATGATCGTGCCTGAGGCTTCATCCTCATGCAACTAACATACAAGATTGTGCATCTTATTCTTTAAGTCCTTCGTATTTTCTTCAATCGTTCCTATTTTCACTCACTAACAAACACATTAATCAACCTTTGAAACATAATATTAAGAACAAATCCTTGCTCTAAATCAATCAAACAGTTAAAACATATAAAAAAACTAATAAGAATACAATTCTAAGTCCTAAACACATGATTATAATATGAAAAAACACTTAAACATTTAGAAAACATACTATAATATACACCTATCAACATCCTCACACTTGCCTAAGCAAAATTAAAACCACAAAACAAACAATACACACAAAATCATAAACACACAATCATGAACCAACGCAATAATAGTACAATTACATCAAATCTCATAAAATTAACTTAAACTCAAACATCAACCACTTAAAAGGTATGAACAAACTAACTTATTCCATTCATGTTTAAGTGCTATATATATATATGTATATATCAAAATATTGACACTTTATTCATGCGCTTATGGCACTTGTAAGCAAGCACTTATTATTATTGATCAATTAAAAAGGTAAACTATCATTAAGTAACATTTAATGAAAATTCTTGCTTTTTAAAATATCAATAGGTTTAATTTTGTTGCAAGCACCATCTTTTTAAATTTTATTTAATGATAACCTAGTCTTTTAATGCGAAGGTAAACACCTTGTCATAAATGTCCCCTGGTTACTCAACTAGGTTACGTTTTTTATTTAGCTTGGTTAAAGTGTCATTCTAGCCTTTTAATGTGAAGACAAACATTTTATCGTGAATGCTGTTGGACCAATGAAGGTTGACAAATTAAATCCTTCTATGTTTTGATAATAATAAAACTTAAAGAATTGGTTAAGAAAAATTTTCAGGTATTTGGATTAAAATGGTGGTACACTCGTCGACTAATGATGGCACAAGTTGACTATTATGTTATTGATGATTTTCAAGTCAGATGAAATTTAAATAAAGTTGATTTGTGAAAATCAAGATTGCAATAATGAGTATCACAGTTAAACAACATGTATTTCATGAGAATATCTTGTATGAAGAGTTCCAATAAGCATCTCAACAATCAAAGATTGTAGACTGTGTGAGATCTGTCAGTTGGAGCTTGGGACAGGTCGACCATCATGTTGCAATTCGACTATTAAGAATCAGAGATGTTAGTTGGTGAAATTGACTAGTCGACT
>JANKOD010000005.1:25695835-25707170 GCA_026284645.1 Erythroxylum acuminatum | reverse complement strand
GCACCTTTATCGTGGGATATTCGTCGGAGTGACCTTCGGGTTTCCCGTTGTGTACCCTACGATGAGGGGGCGCTACAAAATTAATTATAGTAAAATGAGGACTTGACTGACAAGGGATAAGATTAAAGATTTGGTTATATAAAATATTCATTCAACTGAAATTTGTATATTAGTGGTTGATTCATATTCGAAACATAATATAGATTGAAATATTTTTAAAACAATGGCGCATCTGTGTTAAATATTTTACTGGAAACACGTATTTTTCGTTCCGAATACAACTAGCCTCAAGTTTCACCAAGAAAAAGAAATAAACAAGAAGTTGAAGGTTAGATTGAAAGGCAAAGCTGAACAGAAGTCACTTCTTGATACCTACCTACATAAGGAGCAGATGGTCATGGACTTCACATTTAGAAACCTTCTCCAAATAACTTGACCCTTTTTTTAAAAAAATTTGAAAGGCAAAGCTGAACAGAAGTCACTCCTTGATACCGACCTACATAAGGAGCACATGGTCATGGACTGCACATTTAGAAACCTTCTCCAAATAACTTGTCCCTTTTTTAAAAAAATATTGAAAGAGATTTTCATTGACTATAGTGAAACTATATACAACATTACAATGAGGTCTTCACTAGAAAAGTCAAAAGTATATATTACAAAGGCCAATGTGCACAAGTTATGACAATTTGAAAGACAAAACTAGTAGGTTATAAGTTCCAACTCAATCTGATATTAGTTGTCAAGTTTTGGGCTGCATCCTTGGATATTACAAGTGCTCCTCATTGATGATGTTCGCTTCTAGTTGGTATTGACAAGTGTGTTGTCTTCGGTATAACCTTCGATTCCTCTCTCTCCAGATATTGTAGATTGAGAGTGTAAAAGCAGTGTTAATCAATATGCCATCCTCTTTTCGGTGCTTTGCAACTCGGATGAGCTGATGTATCATATTAAGCTAGTCTTAGGAATTGCAGAAAATTCCCAATTTTTGGGCAATTGGCTCCATACCAATTTGGAGTATGTGTAGTTGAAGAATAGGTGATTCCTATCGTCAACTATCATTTGGCATAGGTTACATATTGGATCATAACTTCCATACTGTTTGTCTTTAGTGCTTAGTCTATTTTTTATCACAAGCTAAGTGATCATGGAGGCTCTTGGGCTGAGACTTTTCTTCCAAAGCAGCGAGAACCAAAGGGCTGTTAAGTGTTCAGGAAGGAGACTACTACAACATGATTTGTTTGTAAAAGGACCTTTGGGATGAGGCTTCCATACTACCATATTGTTGTTGCTACTGTTAGTGATGTGTGGAAAGTATTGACTTAAAAGGTTGAATCCTCTGTAGTTACCAAACCATCGACCTTCTGAAATAAGTAATGAAACATTAGCATGAAGGGGAACTTGGCCGCTGAGGTGGGATAAGTCATTCCTCTGTATTTATGGACTAAACTTGGTCCAATTATCAAACTATATGGATATATTGTGGCCATTTCCCACCTTGTGAAAAATGAGAGGGTAGATGATTGGTTTAATGCTTCACATCTGTTTGAAAACTCAAAAGTTGTGAGAGTGTGAATAAGCTTAATGGATCCATTTGATACAAATGGAATTTTTATCATTATATAGCCTCCATATTTTCTTGCAAAGCAGAACTTTCTATGTAAGATTGGTTGAGACTAATCCCACCCCTCCTTGTTTTTTTTGGAAGTGTTACCTCTTCCCATTTCACTTTAACTTTTTTGGCATTTTCCATAAAACCTAACCAAAGAAAAGCTTTTATGGTACAGTATAGCTCCTTGATCACTCTTCTTGGCAGTATTAAATGTTTGGTCCAATGAATATGCAGATTGTTTAAAACAAATTGTATCAAAGTAAGTCGAGCAGCCGTGGAGAGATACTTGTTTTGCCAAGTTAGGATTTTGGATTTGTATTTCTTAAGAAGTAGGATACATTCTCAGTAGGTTAGCTTAGCATGAGATATAGGAACTCCCAAGTACTTAAAAGGAGTTATGTGTAGTTCCATACCCAGTGATAGTGTAAGCTCTGACGGGTTATTAACATCTAAGCAGTAGAAACTGCTTTTATGGAAGTTTACTTGCAAGCCTGACTAGTTGGAAAATTTATTCAAAATGTCTTTAAGTATGTTCGGTGAGAACTAATCAGCCCTAAACCAAAGTAATAAATCACCAGTGAATATTAAACATGTGAGTTGTAGAGGTATGTACTTGTAATGGTAAAAGAATCTACCATTGTGGAGTAATAGTTTGTCAAGCATTCTCGACAACCCTTCCATGACCAAGATGAATATAAGGGGATCCACTTGGTGAATCCCTCGAGCACATTGCAATGTTTTAGTAAGGATACCATTAATAAGAATACTTATTGATGAGGTGTGACTAGAATACTTATTGATGAGGTGTGAAGGTATAGTATGATCCAATTCCTGAACTGAGTAAGGAACTCCATAACAATAGATAAGTGTCATTGAAGTCCTAAATGACTATGTCGAAGGCTTTATAAAAGTCAATTTTCCATATGCAACTTTTCAAGTTATTACCAAATTGATAGTTTCTTAGTAGTTCTTGCATAAGTAAGAAATTATCCCCAATGGTTCTACCCTCCATGAAAGCTCTTTGTATGGGATTAATTGTCTCTATCAGGGCTTTTTTCAGTCGACTGGCTAGGATCTTAGCTATAACTTATTAGATGGTATTGCAACATGAAATAGGTCTGCAATTAGTTAAAGAGCAAGGGTTTGGTTTTTTAATGAAAAGGCAAATTAAACTATCATTGATTTTCCTCAACATTTTGCAAAAGGAAAAAGTTTCCTGGGTAGCTTGAGTGAAGAGTTCACCCGTAATGCTCTATATGTGTTGGAAGAAATGGGCAGTGAAGCCATCAGGGCCTGGAGCCTTTGAGGGATTAAGAGAGAAAAGGACCTCCTTGATTTCAGTATCAAAAAAATGTGTTGCTAAATGATCCTTGATGGTTTGGTTTAAAGGGTTGTTAAAAAATCTGTTTATATCAAGTGGTTAGCTTGTTTGATATGAACAAAAAAATTTCTAGTGATATCCAAAAGTGCAAATTAGTCTGAGTGGTATACTCCTTGGGCATCAGGTAGTTGTATAATTCGGTTGTTATTTTGCCTTGCTAACAAGCATAGAAAAATGAAGTGTTCTAATTTCCTTCCTTAAACTATACAGTCCTAACTTTCTATTGAAGAAAAAATTAATGCATTAAGAGAGCTTACTGATAGTCATTTATTCTTTGAAATTCAATACCCCTTATTTAGGAGTTATGTGGGTTTTGGTAACAGTCTTCTTGAGCCATTTCCAACCGAACTTTGCCATCTTGAACTAGTATAGAATAGTGAGAAGAAAAGGACTTGAGAGCTAGTTTAACTTATCTTAGCTTAGCATAAGTTGATATGATTTATACCCTTCGACATGGAGTTGCTAGCAGTCTCTTACAAGATCTGAAAGGGGCTCCTCATAATACTAAAGTAGACAAGCTATGGATCAAGATGTAGGAATGATCAGATAGCAGGTTATCACCAAATTAAATAAAGGAGTGAGGAAAGGTAGACAACCAAGCTGGATTAACCATGGCTCTGTCAAGTTTCCTTCTAACTAGATATGGACCCTGCTATTTGTTAGTCCACGTGAGGAATCTGCCACTAAAACTAAGGTCGGTCAAAGGAACATTTTAGAGAAAAGCTTCAAATTCCCTATTTGAGATTGGCGAGGGCCCCAACCTCTTTTAGTTTCTATGTTGTTATTAATACAATTGAAGTCTCCTATAACTAACCAAGGATCTAAGATAGTAGTCCCCAATTGTTGCAAAGAATTGCATAGTAAGGCCTTTTGAAATTGAAAATTTGAAGCATAGAGGAGGGAGACTGCAAACCTAGTAGTGGAGCCGTATAGTTGGCAAGATAAATGCAAAATTAGTCACTTTCTCCTTATAGCCGAACTGAAACTTTTCTAGTGTGGTAAAAGCATAGTATTCGACCATTGTAATGAGAAGATAATTTGGTATAAACAACCCAATCCTTACCAAAAAATTGTGAGACTTTAGAAACATGAGAAGCTCTAATTTTTGTTTCTAGTAGCCCTATTTTAGAAGGCTTTTTTTCTACAAAATGAGATCTCTAACCATAGCTTTTTTGTGAGGGTTATTAAACCCTCGGATATTATATATAAGTATCATCAGGGGAAGGACTCCTCTTGGGGATTATTCTTATTCTTTCTCCTAGCAGATCTCCTTTTGGAGCCACTATCAGACTGCAGTGCAGTAGCAATTGATTCTCCTTATTCATCATGGCTAGTAAAATGGTCTAACTTTTTTGAATTGGTGATATGCTTAATGTTGCAGCCAATAATTGTATCTGGTAAACATACAGATATATTTAATGGGTTGAGAGCCACAAAGATGCTAGGAGGCAGCTCAATATTGATCTTCATTGGAGTAGTGAGGATTGCTAGCTTATCTGAGTAGTTCCTTGTTTGTATTATGCAGGTTTCTACAGCTTCTGGTTAGTTTTTAGACAAAGCAGTAATGTTGCAAGCTTTAGAGTAGGTTTTATTCAGCTCGTCAGAGTGGGAGGTCTCCTTCCTTATTTGTTCCCTAAGGGCAGGAGGGGCAGTCTGGTTCAGTTCCTGAGTAAGGGGTTGCTTCAAGTCGTTCATCAGAACATTCAGTCCTCCCCGTAGCTCTCCATTTTTTGGCAGTAACAGAAGGTTTCCATATATAAGATAAGGAAATTTCCATAGGTTGTAACTCACCTGCTTCATCTAGTTTTGGTATTGGGAGTTTGTTAGGCAATTCAACATATCTGTTGACCTCAATGCATATCTTAGCATAGCATATCCTCTCCATATGAGTAGTTTAAGAGTCCATATGAATGAGTTTCCCGAAGGACTGATACAATCTTATTTCGACGTATTATTTGATATTATCTCCTTTTTTTAATTTTTTTGGTGCTTAAATATTAAAATTAATTTTTGTTTTGTTTTAGGAGATGAAAAGTGGAGATTGCATCAAATTAGGACTCTACTGATGATAATCACAAATTTTGGATGAAGTGAAGAGATTGTTGCGATGGATAAGGCTGATCACTTGAAGATTTAAAGTTTAACTAGGAAACTTCCTTCAATCCTTGTCATGTAGGAATTTGAATTTGAATTTAGATAGACATCTTTAAAAGTTAGAATTAAATTAGGATTAGATCAGAAAACCCTATAAAAAGGGCATTCCTCACAATAGAAAGAGGTTCTCTCTTCTTACGCTTTTCGTAATTCTTTATCGTTCTTCTATTTTTGTTATTAGAGCAAAATTTATGTGTGGATAAATTCAACCGTTCTGATTCAAGGGGATTTGATATTCTAATTATAACTTTGTGAGGTTTTGTGTTCTAAACCTGTTATTCACATTTTAATTCAAGTATTTCTTATTTTGATTTCTCATATTTCATGAATGATTAATATTGATTCATTTAACAATTTAATTTAATATTGATTATTTTTTTCTCTATCTATGAATTCGATCCTTAATGGTCATGAAGGATTGGTATAAGTATGAAATAAGTTATGTATGAAATTGCATATTTAACTTTTGATAAACAAGAAAACTAAGTTGAATAATTGCAACTATCTCGATTATTTAAATTAGGGTTAGTCTTTTTTCACTAAGCTTATTGCTATCATTTATTTGATAAGGAATGCTATCATACTCAGTCAAATGGATGATAAGTTTTGGTTTGGATACCGAGTTTGAACTAATTAATTTAGAAAAATTTGAGACTTATTACGACTACCCTAATATGTTTCATACTAACTGCTTGAATTGTTAAAATATTATTTTTAAACCAATGATCAATGTTACAATTAAATAAGATTTTTTCCTTGAATCAGAGTTTAGTAATCTTGACTTTCTCACTTTTATATTTTAGTTAATCAGTTACTTAAACAAACCCTTTAATTTTATTGCTTGAAATTAAGAAACTAGTATTTAGTTCTCTAGGGAGTCGACCTGGTTCCATGACTACTACAAGAAATTTAGAGAATCATAATTATTTTAGGGCTTCGACAACTTGACCAAAAATTGGTGCCATTGCTGGAGAACTATTTCAAGTTTCTTAGTTTCTTTGAGTTTTTATTTTACAGTTACTGCTAACCTCTTATCTTGTATGACTCGTGCTTCTCAAACAGGTAAATTAAAATATAACCCAAAAATTGAGAAGACAATGTGCCGTTTGAGAAAAGTGACTAAGCAAGGAAGCATTCATTCACCTTTAGACGTGAAAGTTGAAGTAGATCTAACAATTGGTGAAGACTTTAATTTTCAAGAAACGGAAGAAAAGATGGAAAATCTCAACCCTAGAACATTGAAGGAGTTAGCGGCACCGAATATGAATCAACAACCTTTATGCATACAATTTACAAACGTTGAGGTAGATATCAAATTGAAATCAGGTTTGATTCACTTACTACCTATTTTTCGTGGTCTTGTAAGTGAAGATCTGCATAAACACCTCAAGGAATTTTATGTTGTCTGCTCTGGAATGAAGTCACAAGGGGTGCCAGAAGAATAAATTAATCTTAGGGCCTTATTGTTCTCATTGAAAGATAAGGCAAAAGATTGGCTATATTATAATTCCCCTGGTTTAGTGACAATATGGAATGAGATGAAAAGAATATTTCCAGAGAAGTTCTTTCTGGCGTCACGAACAACGAATATTAGATAGGAGATATGTGGGATAAGACAGATTATGGGAGAAACATTATATGAATATTGGGAAAAGGTTTAAGGAGTTATGTGCCAGCTGCCCACATCACCAAATTCCCGATCAACTTCTGATTCAATACTTTTATGAAGGACTATTGTGAATGGATCAATGTATGGTTAACGTGGCTAATGGAGGAGCTTTGGTAAATAAAGGCAGCCAGACAATTGATATCAATTATGGCCAAAAATTGTCAACAATTTGGGACAATGACGGAAGGAGTTGTTAAGTGTGTGAATGAGGTAAGTAACACACACCTTGAGGATAAAATTTCATATTTAATTGTTCTAGTTTGTTAATTGGTTGTAGGTCAATTACAATCGGCAAGAGTGTGCAGAATATGCTCATTCTCTAGACATCCTATAGATATGTTCCCTACATTGCAATTAGACTCTCTTTAAGAAACTAACACAATAGGGGCTTTCCAGGTCAGCCTCAATGCAAATATGACTCATATTTTAATCACTACAGTCTAGGATAGGGGGATCATCCAACCTTGAGCTATGGAAATCAAGGAGGCCAACAACGATATCAACCTCACAATTTTAAATAACCTCAAGTCCTTACATATGCTCAACCTCAATCTTCAAATTCAGGTATGTCTTTAGATAAAATTATTAAGGCATTTGCTAATAATACTAAAAAATTTCAACAAGAAATAAGGACAAGCCTTCAAAACTTAAGAAATCAAATCACTCAATTAGCCACCTTGGTAAGTAAATTAGAAGCACAAGCATCAGGAAAATTACCTTCCCAAACGGTGGTGAATCCTAAGGAGAATGTGAGTGCAATAACTTTGAGAGGTGGTAAGGAAATTCAATCTGGAACTTCTTTAACAATGGAGAAAGAAAAGAACGATGATGGATAATAGAAGGAAGAACTTCCAACTTAAGAGGCAAGAGAGGTAAAAAATAATTTAGCTTCATCAATATCAATTAATGCACGTGTACCTCCTTTTCCTAGTAGGTTGGCTAAACTAAAAGAAGATGGGCATGAAAGAGAGATCTTAGAAACTTCCAAAAAGGTGGAAATAAATATACTACTTTTTGGAAGCTATCAAGCAAGTTCTAAAATATGCCAAATTCTTTAAGGAGTTGTGCACAAATAAAAGGAAGATGAAAGACAAGGAGAGAATAATTTTGGGTAAGAATGTATCAGCTGTGATAAATAGGAAATTACCGGAAAAATGCAAAGATCCAATTATGTTTACACTTCCATATTGAGCGTGCTATGCTAGACTTAGCTGCATCTATTAATGTCATGCCATACTCAATTTATCGAGCTTTAGATCTGAATTTTTTACAAGAAACTAATGTTATTATTCAACTAGCTGATCGTTCGTATGTGCGTCCTATTGGTGTTATAGAAAATGTTTTAGTCTAAGTTAACAGTTTGGTATTTCTAGTGGATTTTTAAATCTTAAAAGTGGATAGAGATTGTGTTGAACATTTAGCTTCAATTTTGTTGGGTAGGTCATTTATGAAGATGGCTAAGACGAAAATCCATGTGGATAAGGGTACTCTTTCTGTTGAATTTGATGGATAAATAGTGAACTTCAATATTTTTGAAGCAATGAAGCACCCAAATGATTTTCAGTTCGTCTATCATTTGGATGTTTTGGATTCATTTGTGCAAGATATGTTTAAGGAAGCAAGTGATGCAGATGAGATAGAACTTAAAGCTAAATTGAAAGTGAACGAACAAGTTGATGAAACTTGTGAAGTTGTAGAACCATTGTTAGCAATGCTAATAGATTCAGAAACTTTGAATGATGAACTTACTATGACTTACAATAAAGCCTAAAGTATGTCTATTTAGGTGATGGAAAGTCATTACCTACAATCATTTCAAATAGGTTAACTAAAGAGCAAGAGGAAGGGCTAGCAGCACTACTTAAGGAGTACAAAACTGCAATTACGTAGAAGTTGGAGAGGAAGAAACCACGTAGAGCAAAAAGACTTTAAAATTTTACACTTTTCGGGAGGCAACCTAGAATTTGATAGTTTCTATTAATTTTGTTTTACTTATATATAGTTTGCATTTGCTTATTTTTTTAAGTGTAAATTTAGTGGCTTAAAGGATAAAGGGGTTTTAAAATTCTAGACTACTAAATCTTAATTTAGTGTTCTGGTGTGAAGATCTTAAAATTTCATACTAAATCTCATAAGAAGAGATCTCACCTTATGTAATTTAGTGTTCTGAAATTCCATATTACTAAATCTCATAAAGTGAGATCTCTTCTACTGTGATTTAGTGTTCTAAATTGAAACCCCAAAGTTTTCTTGTAAATTAATATTTTTATTTTATTTATTTATTTAAAAAAGAAAAAATAAATATTTTTCTTTTTTCTCATTTATTTATTTAATTTCTTTATTTTCTTAAACATTATTTTTTTACTATTTTTAATTAATTTTTTAATCCCAAGAAAAGAAACAAAACCTAATGCATGTCTGCGTGTTTCTCTTTTGGCAAGTAATGTTTGGGAAACAAAAAGAATAACACAGTTCTTCACCATTCACCAAGTGCCTACGACCTTCACATAGAAACTGTTGAAGAATGATTCAAAAATGACCGAGTCTTTTGTTTATTTTTAAATTATTATTTCTATTAAAGTGGTTCTTATTATTTAGCCATTAGTTGTTAGTAGGTTTAGACTTTTTAGCATTATGGGATACGTGTTAATTTGTAAGCCTATATATATGGACACCCCGTTGAACATAATTTATGCACTTTTGAATTGATTTCATCACCTCTGTTACCTTCATTTATTGAGTTCAAATTCAGCATTGTGGTATCAGAGCGCTCGGTTCTTTTCTCCAGGAAACAGTCGGTCTTCATCAAGGTAGCCAACGGAAACTCAACAAGCTTTGGGCAACCTCTCATTCCTATTTTTAAAGGAGAAAACTTTGAATACCCAACATTAAAATGAAGAACTTATTCAGATCTCAAGATCTATGAGATCTGATGGAGAATGGGTTTGATAATGAAGATGCAAACAACAATCATCTACAAGAAAACAAGAAGAAGGATTCTAAAGCATTGGTGTTCATACAGCAAGCAATTCATGACAACATTTTCTCAAGAATTGCATCAACAAATACATCAAAAGAAGCTTGGCAGATATTACACAAAGAGTTTCAAGGTTCATCAAACGTAAGAACCGTGAAACTCCAATATCTCCGTCGTGATTTTGAAACATTATCTATGAAGAACAATAAGTCTATCCAAGATTTTGTCCAGAGTCATTGGAATTTTTAGTCAAATGAAGACATACGGTGAGGAGATAAATGATGAAACTGTGGTTGCAAAAGCCTTGAGAAGTTTAACTCCCAAACTTGACCATGTTGTTACTACAATTAAGGAATTTAAAAATTTAGCTGAATTTTCATTTGATGAACTAATGGGTTCTTTGCAAGCTCATAAAGCAAGGATAAATAGGTCACTGGAGAAAAATGGGTCGCTGGAGGAAAATGAAGAACAAGCATTTCAAGTGAACGAGGAGTCTTTATCAAAGCAAGAATATGGCAGACGTGGAAGAAGTGGCTTCCGAGGTAGGGTCCATGGTAGAGGCAGAAGTAGGGGTCAAGCTATTTGGTCAAATAATCGTAGAAATGTTCAATGTTATAACTATCACAAGTTTGGTCATATAGAAACATATTGTTGGGATAAAAGCAATCAAGCCATCTATACAAAGGAAAAGGTAGAAGAAGAAGAAGAAGAAAAAGAAAGCATGCTTTTTATGGCTCATTATATAGTAGCTAATTGTGAAAATAGTGTTTGGTTTGTTGACGGCAGCTGTTCGCATCATATGTCTGGAGTGAAGTCATCATTTAAAGAGCTAGATGAATCAAAGAAGAAGCAAATTTGGCTAGGAGATAATAAGCAAATACAAGTTGAAGGTCAACGTACAGTGCTATTTCTATTTTTGATGGTAAAGTAAAACTTATTCAAGATGGTTTGTTTGCTCTTAATCTGGCACATAATTTATTAAGTGTTGGGTAACTATTGAAGAGTGGATTTTCAGTACTATTTGATGATGAAACATGTGTTATTAAGAATTAAAAAACATGTAGTGTCATGGCAAATGTTCATATGACAAAAAACAAGATCTTTCCTCTTGAAGTTTCTAAAACACAATATGCTTTGATTGCTAGTCAAAAGAATGATGTTGAATCTAAGTTGTGGCATTTACGTTATGGTCACTTAAATATGAATGGATTGAGGTAGTTGAGTCAAAACGAGATGGTCATTGGCTTACCAAACTTAGAACTGATTGACAATGTATGTGAAGGTTGCATTTATAACAAGCAACATAGAAGATCTTTTCCTGTAGGAAAGTCATGGAGAGCCTCTAGTTGTCTTGAAATAGTGCATGCAGATTTATATGGTCCTATTAATACAAATTCAATTGATGGGGCTTGATATTTTTTGTTGTTTACTGATGACTATTGTCACATGAGTTGGGTATATTTTTTGAAGCTTAAATCTGAAACTTTTGAAAGCTTTAAGAAATTTAAGGCTTTGGTTGAAAAGCATAATGGTAACAAATTG
>JANKOD010000005.1:25674160-25695735 GCA_026284645.1 Erythroxylum acuminatum | reverse complement strand
AGAAATTTAAGGCTTTGGTTGAAAAGCATAATGGTAACAAATTGAAAGTTCTTCGAACAGATAGAGGTGGAGAATTTGTGTCTCAATAATTTAATATTTTTTGTGAAGAACATGGAATTCACAAGGAATTGACAACACCTTATACTCTAGAGCTAAATGGCATAGCTAAGCGAAAGAATCGTACTGTGGTGTAGATGGCTAGAAGCAAGTTACAAAGCAGGAATCTTCTAAATCAGTTTTGGGCAGAAGCAGTTAACACTATAGTATACTTGCTGAATATTTCTCCCATAAGAGTTGTCATATATCAAACACCATTTGAAGCTTGGAAAGGTAGAAAGCCTTCAGTGAGTCATCTAAGAATGTTTGGCTGTACTACTTATGCTTTGGAAAATTCTCAATATCAACATAAACTTGATGTAAAATCAGAGAAATGTGTCTTTATTGGCTATTGTTCTCAATCCAAAGCTTACCGTTTGTATAATCCAGTAAATGGAAAAATTATTATTAGTAGAGATGTAATCTTTGATGAAAAATCAAGTTGGAAATGGGAAGATAGCAATGAGAAGTCGCAAATCTTGACAAAAAAATGAAGTCCTTCCAAGTGAAATCTCTCCTGTTAGTACACCAAGACATTCTTCCAGTAATAGCCCAACTAGTAGCAGCTCAACATTGATGGCACCAGAAAATTCAGATGAAACTCCTCCAGAAAGGTTTAGATCACTTGCTGATATATATGAAACTTGCACTTTTGCATTATTTGGTACAAATCCAATCAGCTTTCAGGAAGCAGCCACAAAGGAAGAATGGAGATATGCAATGGAAGAAGAGATTTTAGCAATTGAAAAAAAATGAGACATGGGAGTTAGTGCATCTTCTAGATGGCAAAAATATTATTGGGTTGAAAGGGTGCTCAAGACAAAGTATCATGCTGATGGAAGGATATAAAAACACAAAGCCTAACTGGTAGCCAAAGGATATTCGCAACAACAAGGTGTTGATTTTGATGAAACATTTTCTCCAGTAGCTCGATTTGAAACTGTAAGAACTCTTTCAGTATTGGCTACTCAATTGAAATGGATTGTTTATAAATTTGACGTAAAATATGCCTTTCTTAATGGAGATTTGAAAAAAGAGGTTTATGTGGCTCAACCAGATGGTTTTGTTGAAAAATGGAATGAGAATAAGGTGTGTAGGTCAAAAAAGGCTCTTTATGGACTGAAGCAAGCTCCGTGTGCGTAGTACAAAAAAATTGATTCATTTTTTCGAGAAGATGGCTTTAAAAGAAGTGAGAACGAGCCAACTTTGTATGTTAAGCAGTATGGTCAAGATGGTTTATTATTGGTTTGTCTACACATTAATGACATGATTTATACGAGCTCTTCTTATTCTTTGATTTGTGAATTTAAATCATGTATGATGAAAAATTTTGAAATGACAGATTTGGGTAAGCTGCATTATTTTCTTTGGTTAGAGGTGAAGCAAAGAGACAATGCAATTTTCATCTCACAAAGAAAATATGCTAGGGATCTTCTCAACATGTTTAACATGCTTAATTGCAAGACTGCTGCCACTCCTATGAATGTGAATGAAAGGCTATAAGTGAATGACGGTAAAGAAAAAGTGAAAGGAAGATTATACAGAAGCTTGGTTGGGGGCTTAATCTATTTGACTCATACTCGACCTGATATTTCCTTCTCTATTGGGATCATCTCCAAGTTTATGCATAATCATCTCCAAGTTTATGCATAATCCCACAAAACATCACTTTGGAGTAGCAAAGAGGATATTGTGTTACATTGCTGGAACAACAGATTATGGGATATGGTATACACGTACACCCAACTTCAAACTATTTGGCTTCTCAGATAGTGATTGGGCAGGATTGTTAGATGATAGGAGGAGTGTATCTGGAAATGTTTTATGCCTTAGACCAGGAGCCATCACTTGGAATTCAAAGAGACAATCTACAATTGTGTTATCTTCATTTGAAGTAGAATATATCTCATCAATATCTTCAGCATGTCAAGCATTGTGGTTAAAGAAAATAGTGGCAGATCTTCACTAAAAGTAAGAAGGAGCAACTGAAATTTTCTGTGATAATATGTCAGCCATTGCAATGACCAAGAACCCAGTTTTTCATAGTAGATCAAAACATATTGACATTCAACATCACTATATCCAAAAGCAGGTCACCAAAGAGTTAATCATGTTGAAGTATTGTAACACAGGAAAGCAAATAGCAGATGTTTTCAAAAAGTCTCTTCCTCAAGAAAAGTTTGAGTTCTTCCGATTGCTTCTTGGTGTTAGCAATTTTGAATCAAGGGGGAGTGTTGAAGAATGATTCAAAAATGAACGAGTCTTTTGTTTATTTTTAAATTATTATTTCTATTTAAGTGGTTCCTATTATTTATCCATTAGTTGTTAGTAGGTTTAGACCTTTTAGCATTATGGGAGACGTGTCAATTTGTAATCCTATATATATGGCCACCCTGTTGAACAAAATTTATGCACTTTTGAATTGATTTCATTATCTCTGTTACCTTCATTTATTGCGTTCAAATTCAGCAGAAACAAGAAGACAGTAGCAGTCTTCCATTCACACATTAACAACACATCCCAAAGCTCCACTACAAACGCACCCCTTATGCAAGAACATAGCAGCAAACTCCCACCTATGTCCTCCCATGCAAACCACAAGCACCATTGCACCATGCAACTTCAGCCATAAATGTTTCGGTCAATCAACAACATCAGCCAACGCAGACAGTAGCCCACTGCACCCACCTCCACTCTTTACCCACGCCACAATCTTCATCCACTCCACCCACGCTAAGCACACCTGCGTTTTGCTTCCATAAAACCCCCTCAACGTACATCCCTCACAGCTACGTTTTGTTTTAATTCCACAAACACCTAGTTAACTCACAATGTAAACAACACTCCTCCACCAACGCATAACACCAAGAAAACAGGATAGAGGCAGAAAATTCACATAGCCAACAACAATAGTAACATCACAACAATACGCCCATAATAGCGTCTCAAAAAAACCTTCACACTTCCACTAGCATTTTTATTTACTTTGTATTAAATACTTTTGTTTTCTTTTCAATTCAATTTTAATTTTTATTAAGTTTTTTCATATTTTTCAAAGTAGTTTTTGTCAAGGTTTTAAAAATTGGACCAGACCGTCTGGTCTGGCCAGAAAAGATTTGAACCGGTCAGTGATCCGGTTTGGTTTCACCTAATAACCTCTATGTATAAAAACTGACTGGTTCAAACTTTTTTGGTCGGAATGGAAGGTTCGGTCCGATTTTTAAAATCTTGGTTTTATATAAACTCACTGTTTGAATTTCACGATTTTAACCTTTAGACTTAATTATCTTAAATTTTTTTATATTTTTATTAGGTTAATTCGCGACTATTATGAAATTTAAAAGTTAAACTTAGTTAAGTAAACACGATTGTTATGACTAATACGCAACGAACTCGGTTTATCGTGTTTTTATTCACTTTTAAATTTGAAAGCTTGTTTCTCAAAAACATGTTATGTACCCCAACGTACATCTCTTCTAGATAAAGCTATTATCGAAAATTCACTTTGAGAAATTATACTCATATTTATTTATTATTAATTCATTATATAATAATAGACATTGCTGTATTTTTATTTCAATAAAATGTTTTATGTTTACTTATTCTTATAAGTTTTACTTCTTGTTTATTATATATCGGTTTTATAGCGGTTCACTACTGGTTGAACCTCTAAACCTTAAACCTTTCCTTAGACCGGTTCGATGTTCGATCTGGTTTTTAAAACATTGGTTTTTGTTTATCTTGTTTAGTATTATGGGATGTTTTAAAGCTAACACCAAGACCGCTAGTGGTTTTGAATTAATTTTGGTACTTAAATGTTAAAATTAATGATTGGTTTGTTATAGGAAATGAAAAGTGCATATTGCATCAAATTGAGACTTCATTGATGATAATCACGAATTTTGGATGAAGTGAAGAGATTGCTGCAATGGATAAGGCTGATCACTTGAAGAGTTGAAGTTTAACTAGGAAGCTTCCTTCTATCCGTATCATGTAGGAATTTGAATTTGAATTTAGATAGACATCTTGGAAAGTTAGAATTAGATTAGGATTAGATCAGAAAATCCTATAAAAGGAACATTCCTCACAGCAGACAGAGATTCTCCCTTCTTACGCTTTTTGTAATTCTTTATCTTTCTTCTATTTTTGTTATTAGAGCAAAAGTCTTGTGTGGCTAAAATCAATCGTTCTGATTTAAGTGGATTTGATATTCTAATTATAACTTTGTGAGGTTTTGTGTTCTAAACCTTTCATTCACGTTTTAATTCAAGTATTTCTTATTTTGAGTTCTAATATTTCAAGAATGATTAATATTGATTAATTTGACATTTAATTTAATATTGATTATTCTATCAATATCCATGAAATCAATCATTTGTAATTGTTATCAAGGATTGGTATAAGTAGCAAATAAGCTATTTATGAAATTGCATATTTAACTTATGATAAATAAGAAAACTAAGTTGAATAATTGCAGCTATCTCGATTATTTAATTTAGGGTTAGTCTTTTTTCACTAAGCTTTTTGCTATCATTTAATTGATATGAAATAATATCACACTCAATCAATGGATGATAAGTTTTGGTTTTAATGCTGGGTTTGAGCCAATTAATTTAGGAAAATTTGAGACTTATTACGACTATCCTAATATGTTTCAGACTAACTGCTTGAATTATGAAAGTATTGTTTTTAAACCAATGATTTATGTTACAATTAAATGAAAATTTTCCCTTAAATTAGAGTTTAATTATCTTGACTTTCTCACTTTTATATTCAGATGATTTAATTTAATTTCTTATTAATTTTAGCTAATCAATTAGTTAAACAAAAACCCCCTTTGTATACATTTGCCAGGCCTTGGCAGGCCTATGCAAAGTTGGAGAGCTTCGAGAGCAAGAGGATAAACAGTGGCCAAGAAGAGTAGGCGGGAGTTTAATTTCTGAATTTGGTAAGAAGGTAAGGGCAGAAGGGAAAAAGTTTAGAGAGAGGCTAGAGGGAAAAGTTTAGAGAGAGTCTAGGGTATTTTCTTAATGGATTAAAGGAGGAGATAAGAGTGCAACTCCGTTCACATAATACTGTTGATCACTATCGCACCAAGAAATTAACAAGGGAAATTGAAAGAGAGCTTTTGCACTCTACCAGATGTAAAACACCTTTCCCTTATAATTCTGGTGACGCAACGGGGATGACCCATCATGGGCTTGAGCCTAAGTCCACGGGTACCACTCTTTATCAACCCACTTTTTTTTTTGGCTTTCAAACCCAAAAATGTGAAAGATTTATACCTAAACCTCCAAATAAAACACCAAACTCTCTCCATCGCCCACCAACCCTACCGACACTACCTGCACCACTACAACAAAGACCAGCACCACCTCAAACACAACAACGAGGCACTCGACATTATTCTCACCAAGAATACCAAGACTTATGGGCAAAAGGACTTTGTTTCAGATGTAAGCAACCCAATTCCACATTGCATGAGTGTCCTAGCAAATCATTTAGAGCATTAATTGGAGGTGAGGATGAGTTCTTATCTGAAGAAGGGAATCTAGCAGAGCTCGAAGGTACTGATAATCAAGTCTTATCACTAGATTTGGATGAGGCTCATTTTTCTGAACTTAAATTACCAATGTATTCGACTGGGGGCATCCATCGTCCTCGCACCATGAAGTTTCAAAAAGATATTGCTGGGCAATGTGTAATTATCATGGTGGATAGTGGGGCCAGCCACAACTTTATTTCCAACCTTTAAGTGGAATGTTTAGCTATGGAGGTTACCCCCTACCATCCCTTTTTCAGTTCGTTTGGGCAATGGACATAGGGTGCGCACCTCTGGGATTTGTGCTGACTTGAATCTGGGTTTAGGTAACTTCAATATTACAATGGATTGCTATGTTTTTCCTCTCAGTGGGGTTAATATAATTTTGGGAATTGCTTGGTTGGAAACTCTGGGTGATGTACACATTAATTGGGGCAAGATGACTATGCAATTCAATTTGCACAATGAACTAGTTCTATTACAGGGAGACCCTTCTCTCAACAGGATCCCTATATCTTTACATATTCTATGTAAGGTAACAGAGGTTGAGTTCTCCGCTTTTCTATGGGGTATTGAGTCTAATAGTGCGTTCTTGAATGATAGGGACAATCTCTCCCTTGAACAACAGAACTCTATTCAAGCCTTCCTAGCTGAATTTGGTGATATTTTTGTTGATGTTCCGTCTTTGCCGCCCCACCGCCAGGCTAACCATCAAATTCCTCTACAGCCAGGTGTTGGTCCAATTAGCGTTCTACCTTACCGCAATGGACACAAACAAAAAGATGAAATACAAAGGCTAGTTACTAAGATGCTTTCTGTTGGTATAATTCGCCAAAGCACCAGCCTTTTCTCTAGCCCGGTATTGTTGGTTAAAAAGAAAGATGGAAGTTGGCGTTTTTGTGTGGACTACTGTCAATTAAACCAAGCTATTGTTCCTAACAAGTACCCTATTCTGGTGATTCAAGAGTTACTAGATAAGCTTCATAGTGCTCAATACTTTACTAAACTTGATTTAAAATCAGGATATTAACATATTCGTGTGGCTACTCCTGATATACACAAGACAACTTTTAAAACACATTCAGGCCACTATGAATTCCTTGTTATGCCATTTGGCCTAATGAATGCTCTGACCACTTTTCAAGCGGCGATGAATGATATTTTTCTCCCATTTTTGAAAATTTGTCTTGATCTTCTTTGATGATATATTAATATATAGCAGTGATTGGATAGCTCATTTATCTCACTTGCACTCTGTGTTGGAGTTACTTTGCCAAAATCAGTTGCATTTCAATAGAAAGAAATGCTCTATTGGGAAAAAATCTATTGAATATTTGGGTCACGTTATATCAGCTATTGGTGTCGAGATGGACCCGTCTAAAGTTTCTTCCATTTTAAGATGGCCTATACCTAAATCTGTAAAAGCTGTCAGAGGTTTTTTGGGGCTGACGGGATATTATCGTCGCTTTATTAAAAACTATGGTTAACTAGCTAAGCCCCTCACATCTCTTCTTCGAAAAGAAGCCCAGCATCCATTTTCTTGGTCTCCTTCGGCTCAACACTCTTTCGATAATCTAAAACAAGCTATAATTTCTTCACCGGTGCTTACCATGCCCAACTTCAACCAACAATTTATAGTAGAATGTGATGCTTCAGGGGCAGGTATAAGAGCTGTCCTTATGCAACAAAATAAACCAATTGCCTTCTTTAGTAAAGCTCTATTCGAAAGAGCGGCTGGTTGATCGGCTTATGAAAACGAACTCATGGCTTTGGTTCTTGCTATCCAACATTGGCGCCCCTATTTAATGGGCCGTCGTTTTATCATTCTAACAGATCAAAGGAGTCTAAAACATTTACTAGAGCAATAAGCTACTACACCAGCCCAACAGTATTGGCTCTCAAAGTTATTGGGATATAATTTTTTGATTGAATACAATCCAAGCTGCACCAATAGAGCAGCTGATGCTCTTTCCTTACGAGATGAGGACTCTGAAATTTTGGTTCTATTTGGACCTCTTTAGGCGGACTGGACTGAGATTGCTAAAGAGGTCCATGAAGGTGAATTCTTGGGTGCTGTTATATGGGATTTCCAAATGGCGACCAAAGAACATCCAAATTTCTCTTTAATTCATGATCAATTGTATTACAAAGGTCGGTTGGCAATTCCATCTACTTCAAATTGGGTCCCTAAATTGATTTTTAAATTTCATGCTACTCCAATTGGTGGACACTCTAGGGCTTATCGTACTTATAGGTGAATTGCCTCGAATTTCTACTGGAAATGGATGATAGGAACAATTCAGAAATTTGTTACAGCATGCTTAATTTGTCAACGTAATAAATATGAGGCCCAATCACCGACAGGACTTTTCCAACCATTGCTTATTCCTAAGCATATTTGGGAAGACATTTCTCTTGACTTTATTACAGGGCTACCTAGATCTCAAGGTGTTGATTGCATCTTTGTTATTGTGGATCGTTTTTCCAAGTACGACCACTTTCTCCCATTGCGACATCCATTTACAGCAAAATCGGTGGCTGAAGTTTTTACTAGAGAAGTGGTCCGTTTGCACGGAATACCTAAGACTGTAGTCAGTGACAGGGATCCTCTATTCTTGAGCATTTTTTAGAGCAAGTTATTTCGGCTGCAGGGTACCCAACTCAAATTCAACACCGACTACCATCTACAAACTAATGGGCAGACAGAGGTACTGAATCGTTGCTTGGAATCATATTTGAGATGTTTCTCTTCGGAACAACCAAGATATTGGGCCAAGTGGTTATGTTGTGCTGAATATTGGTATAATACGAGCTTCCAAAGCGCCACAAGAAAGTGTTCATTTGAAGTAGTATACGGGAGGGCACCTCCAGTTTTGCAATGCTATTTGCCGGGTGAAACACCGGTTGAATCTGTAGCCCAAAACCTTCAAGACCGAGTCGAGGTCATCAGGCAACTTCAGTTTAATCTCCACGGGGCTCAACAATTGATGATCAAATATGCAAACTGTCATAGGAGAGATGTTCAATTCTTTGTGAGAGATAAGGTTTATCTTAAACTTTGTCCCCGCCGCCAAAATTCAGTGAGTTCTCGAATCTGTTCTGAGTTGGCAGCAAAATACTACGGACCATTTGAGGTGTTGGAAAAAATTGGGGCTATGGCTTATAAATTAAAACTTCCTTCGACTTGTCATATTCACTCGGTGTTTCACGTGTCACAACTGAAGCAAGATATTAGAAATTATCCAGTATTGTCTAATTTACTGGATACTCTAGTGGTGGAAGAAAGGCCACTCATTAAGCCTGAAAAAATTATTCAACGCCACTTTATTAAAAAATTAGGCCAATCTATCAGGCGTGCAGTGGAAAGGCCAAACTTCTGATGAGGCCACTTGGCTAGATGAGACAGACTTGGTGGGTCAATTTCCTTACTTCAACCTTGGGGACAAGGTTGCTTCTCAAGAGGGTGGCAATGATAGAAAAGAAGCAAGCCCAAGACCATTTCAAGTATATTCTATAAGAAATAAAGGTGAAGAAGGAAAAGGACAGCAATCGATTATTTGAAAAAAAAAAGACTGGCAAACAATTATTTGACGAAAAGGTTGTGTGAGTGTAAGACGTATATAAGAGGGATAGCTTATGACATGTGAGGGGGGAAATGGAATATAGGCTTGTTTTTGGCAGAATTTCTCAACACGGGATTCTTTTATGAGGACTGCTCTCAGTCTTTTGCTTTCTTTATTCTCTTATTAGTACTTTCATTCTCCGTTATTAATTGGGTTGTAGTGAATATCTGGTGATTACAAAATTTCCAGTCACAAAATCAGTACAGATTACTCCTATTTCTTTCAATATTCTTGTGTGTTCTTTTCTCCACATTACAACACTGGTCAGATGTAAATCATGGACAAGATTAGAGAGAGAGAGAGAGAGAGAGAGAGCATTTGCAACTATAGAACATAGACATGAAAGTGAGATAATGATTGGATTCGATTAAAAAGGTTGCAATTCCTTGAGCTAAAAACAAGTGAACTAATGAAGCCCAAGTGAAAGTGGGAGTTTCATTTCTCCCTCGCTCTTCCTTGACGGTAAAAGAGGTATCTGAGCTAAACATTGAACTGTTGAGGCTTGACTCTATTTGCATATGAAGCTTTAGTCCAACTTTAGCAAGCAAGCTTGAGCTTTAGACTCTCAAATGAAGCCAATTCAAGTTAAAAGTACAAGACAACAGAGAATTAAGTCCATAAGGTGAGAAAAAATCCATAAAGCTCCAAGAAATGAAACATGAATCATACAGTTCACAATATTTAGATGTCAGCAATCTAAAGCTGCTAAATTTTTTATTGAAACATGTTACAACTATTCATAGTTTAATTTCACATAAACCTCAAACAAATAAGAAAGCCTGATCAAGTCTTTTATTCAGAAAATTGCAATTCCCATGAATCTCCCTTTATTAAAAGCAGTTCCCAACTACTTTCTTAAGAATCATATAATAATAAATGGCCCATTTCTCGTTTATCTCTGTTACTCGTCTAGAATTAAGGCCTGGTCTTAGGATGAAATGTAGACAAGAAAAGAAAAGATGGATGAAGTTCAATGAGATTGCACTTCATCCATCTTTTCTTTTCTTGTTACCTGAAGACAATCTCTTGCACTTTTTCGTTCAAAAGGAGATTCTTCTTTCTCTCTTCATGCCATTCAAAACAATTGACCAGACCCTCCTCCATTTTATCATAAAAGCAAGATCCTCACATTGCAATACCACTATAAAGGCTCTTCAATCTCAAAACAAACTGATTATGAAAGTATTAACAACCTTCACAAGTATCGTGCAGATCACAGTATGGCCTCATTCAAGTATCATGCCCCTCAATCCATGTGTTTTAAGAGGGATGTTATCAAACCAGGAAAGCTGTCTGCAAAAGAAATATTATCACGTGTAACAGCTCAACAAGTATAAAAGGAGAAGTTGTATTAATAACTTCCCTCTAACCTGACTACCTCGATAGTAAATCAATTACCCTTTTCCTATATTAAGCAGAACATAACCGAAAGAAACAAAAATAGAAAACCGAAAATAGAAAACCGTACAACCACAGAAGCAAAAGACAAAAGTTAAAGTTTTTGGTGTTGCATAAAATACCAACATGACCCCTAGATAAATTTTGAGATATCCAAGAATCAATTTCAAAAGATACAAAATGCTTCACTACTTTACAAAAAAGCAGACAACTTTGATCCACATCACCATTAAGGAAATAGTAGAAATTACAGATGGCACAAGATGATATCCTAGGAACTACTAACTGGAAATAAAGTAAGTGAACTACCTAGTCACACTTGAAGCAATTCATTCTAGTGAAACCAGTTAATATCAACCATTGATAAGGACAATTAGACCTTCACCAAATTTGGAACCAGTCATCTGACTTAGAATGTGTAGAGTGTGAAATGAGAAATATCCAAAAGGCTCATACAAGCGAGTGGAGATTTGTGAGAGAGGTAATTATAGAACTATATTAACTGATGATAAGTCGTGAGACAAGAGTTATCAATTCATACGAATCATATACAGACTAAATAAAGCCAGTCTTTTAGGTAGTTCAAGCAGCTTTTGTCAGATTAATACCTAAAACCAGAAAATCTGCCCAGCTGTACTGAAAAATTGTAGCAGAGAATCTTTTCGCCTGAATTTTCCTGTGAATAGAATTAAAAATTTAATGTTTCATTTTGTACAAGGAAATATTTCCTGTTTTTATTTTTTTAAAATCATTTTAGTTTTCTATTTTTTTATTTTCTGAGACTAGGCTTGATGGAATAAAAAATATGTTCTTCAATATAATTAATATAGTAATTTTTTAAGGAAGTACACTAAAAGAGCATATTTGTTATAAAAAAATAAAAGGCAACTAAAACAGTTTCCTCAAGAATAATACAAAGGGATTTTTTGTGTAAGAACACATTCTGTTCTAAATCACCAAACAACATCTCATTATTTCTTTCTATTTCCTATCAAAATAAAAATTGAAAATGGAAATGTTTTCTAATGTTGAATAGTATATACTCCCCTTTATGCTGTATTGAGTTCTCATGGGTGAGAATTTGTATCTCTAAAACTCATTACGCACCAAATTATATATTCATGCACCGGCGCTGTTCTGTTTCCTGCCAGCTAAAGCATGGTTGAAACTAAAACTTAAGCATATAGGATGGAGTAAGAGCTACTTTCAGGAGAGATGGGTGCTGTTGACTGTGGTAAGAGAATGGAAATAAGGAACTAACTAAACACTAAAGTAATAATCTAACAAAATCTACTAAAGTAATAATCTAACAAAATCTAAGGGGGAGGGAAGACCGAGAATTATCTACTTGGAGAATTTTTCAGACTGCCTAAGCCAGAAGAGGAGGTAGCCAACTGGAGTTGCCTCAATTTCTTCTGACTGTAGAGTTCTTCCGAAGGCTCTAGATGGAAGACTATCTTTGAGTCAGCAACTATGACAACATATTGATACAGCTTACTAATGTCACTACTTTAAGCACTACCTAAATCACATATAACCACAGATACTGTCTCAGATCATGAAAAGAAGAAATATACACATAGTGGAATATAAATGTTGTGTATTTGCAAGTGTATGGATGAAACTAAAACAAAGTGGTCACAAAATACCATTAGTGTTCAATAAGAGGGATTACTCCAGCAAACAAAAAACTAGGCATAGTGACAAATTAAGACAATGATTCAATGCAAGGAAGGTATTCAGAATGTTTACCTCAACAATCTACACTACACAAATTAAGACAAAGATTCAATGCAATGAAGGTATTCAGAATGCTTACCTTAACAATCTACAATCGTGCATTCATCCTGTTCTGATCTGAATGATCTCCAAGAGATGACAACGTAAAAGTTTTCTTACTTCCATTTGCTTTGAACATTGCACTTCCGCTTGCCACCATAGAACATAGGTAAGCTAGCGACTGCAGCCATGAGACTAGGGTTGGCTTGCGTGTGACATCCTCTGATTCAGCAACCAATGTATATAATTCATTCAGAACTACATTCTGACCCTCTTTTGGCAACTCGACAATCAGCTGTGCCAACAATTTCATCAATTGTGGTAGTACCTGAAGAATAAACAAAGTGAGCATCATATATCTCGAATACCACAACTGAAGAGAACAGTTTTTTCTCTTCCTGTACACATCACAGCGGAATTGGAAATGCTGCTAGCGCTATTAAACAGCTTCACATTCTTAATATAACTCTTAGGAAGATGGCAAATATTTTATAATTTTTAATTAACAGATGGACCATGAACATACAACATACCAGCAGCAACTACAAACAAGTAGAGAATGGATGGAAATGTTATTGTCAGATCTTCTGGTGGAAAGGATGATAAGCATATATGTAAATACCTGAATATCAACCAGAGAAATAAGCCGTAAAATCAACTCCACAATTTTCCTACAAGGCCCTGTCTCGCCTTGCCAGTTCTTCCATATATCAACCTTTTCAACGGAAGTTTCCCTGCAGAGCCTGTTCGCTTTTTCCACAACACTGTGGATACAATAAAATATGGCTGGACTTCCAGCAGGAAGATTTCGCACCAAGGCTACAACCCCAGAAGCCATACCCTCAAAAGGAGTACAGCCAGGATATCCCTAAAGCCACATGAAAACAAAGCCAGCACTTACATTTTGAGGATTAAACCATATTAGATATTAACGAATATGAATCTCAGCTACTTTAGATACCGCTAGTGATCTCTGCATGTAGTAGAAAGCAAGTTTCTCTTTCAACAATGCTTTTTCATTGTCATCAGAATCCTTCCCAGCAGATAGGAATGCCACATAGATAGAATGTGCAGTTCTAGCTACTTTTCCATTTGGATGCTCCATATATCTATTAAACTCATGTAAGGAACATAACTTACAAACACTGCATAAAATCTGTATTTCTCAACGAAGCCATTTAGTAGTCTAATACAGGATACAAGAACATGGTTGGAGCTATCACTCCGCTGAATAGAGAGGTAGGCACAAGATCAATAAAAGTTGGAATTACCCGCAAGTAAAATAAGATACGCGAAGTTTGCACTTCATCCTTAAACCACTGATACTGCAATTTCTGCAGCAATTCTGCAAGGAAACATTTATCTTCCAACAACTAAAGCAATAAAAACATATGGAACATACTTGTATGAAACATAATTGAAATGCATACTAACAGGAGAAACAAATAAAATCTCTAGAAGCCTTACCTGGTGGTTTTGTTAAATTGGTGTAAGAGGGCATGGACTCCACAAAAGAGATGCATGCAGTCTTATTCTCTTGTATGCTTACAACAACACCTCGAATTGTATCCATATATTCAGGTAAATGCATGCGTCGGAAATACTCCATGCAGGAGAATGCAACCAGTATAGAGATGGATGTCTCCATCTGAGACTCAGCCAACAATTTTGAAGTTAGCTTGTGCTTAGAAACTGTCAAGGAAAAAACTACAACCATAAGGAATGCAGACTCTGCAATTTTCTCAATATCTCCAAGTAACTCATCCTCTTTCCCACGAAGCAACAAAGCTACTTGCCTATGCCCCAAGTAAAGTTCCTGGCAGAAGTGCCATATCATACTTTCAACAATAACTCTATTCTCTCCATCAACTGCTACATACTGATTGCATAAAATGCCACTAATGGCCCCAGCTTCTTTAAAGGGTATGCTGTTAATATGTTCTTTAGTATCATTTGGCGCCAGCCCAGAAACAGTATATGATGACCCAAGAATAGTTTTATACAGTCGCCGCAGTGGAAATATTTCTGTTAACAATGCTGAAGTCAGGCATATGAGCAAAGAGGACCGGGAAGACACAGAACCAGCTCGTGCCAAAGCTAAAGATGTGCAGAGTAGCAGATGACTGGTTGTGTGATCATTATCTGAACCAGAAAAGCCTTTAGTTTTAGAAATCAAACCCTGTGCGATCAATTCTATTCGATTTTCTGCAGAAATTCTCACTAGCGAAAGAATCTGCATTCCCTGAATATCTGCTGCGGTTCTATTCAAAGCTCTGAGAGTGCCTGCAGCAGTCATGACCAGAGCAAAAGGAACATAGTTTGCTACAGAGGTTCCTAAAGTTACCTTCACAAAAGTTTGTAATTTTTCCGGAGTACGTGATCTGATAAAACCAGTTACGACCCATTCAACCAAATGCAAAATCATAAGTCCATGAGAAACACTGCCACGAGGCCCACCTTCCTTCCCCCAAATCTCCAAGAACGCATTCAAAATTCTAACAAAATGAACATTTGCAGAACACAAAGCATAACCAACTCCCGCAAGAACATATGAAACAAGTATATCAGATGAGCTAATCAATCTGTAGTCTTCCTCCATGAGTCTACACAGCAACTCCAAGGAGACCGTTCTAGATTTTTCTGACAAAGTAGGCACAAAAGAAAACGCACCCAGAAGGAGAACACCTTCAGAGAACAACTCATGAGTCTTCTCAGAGCTAAATTGAGCAGCAAAAATGGTAGAGAGAACCTCAAGTGCGGAATCAACGAGGGTTAAAGAGGGTCTAAAGGATTTCCTTACCCAGATATAAAGAAGACGCAACAAGAGAGGATATGCCTCACCAGGAAGAAAAAGGGCTTGAGATGACAAAATGGAGATTAAGAGCTTTGCTTGAGGGTCCGCAACATGAAGTGAAAATCGAGAGTCAACAAGGGTCTTCAGGGATTGAAGGTGATGGAGCTGAAATGACTGATGTTGAAGAGACTCTCTGAGCTCAGCCCAAGCATTGATGATGGCACGGGCCGACGACGAAGACGAATTACTTGTGCTAATGCCCATATTCACGCCGCTGTTGATCCTCAGCCATTCTTCTAAGAGAACGGTATCAGGTTGCGCAGTCATCTTTCTATAGGGAACTGCGAAAGTTTCAATCTTTGGCTCAGATAACCAACTAAACTAACCTATACCAAAAATACCATATCAGAGCAGCAGCTCGTCCTCCAATATCTTCTTTATCTAAAAACTAGTCAGACTAACAGATAGAAACCATGACTTGTGCAGAGTCATTAAGACAATTAAAACCACAACAATCGGGTACAATTAGAATTCAAGCATAAAATAGTACCTCGATAAGGAACTCAAAGTAATCAAATTCTAGCGCGCAGAGGAAAACAGAGACGACACTCGGACCTTTTTCTTTTTCTTTTTTGTTAACAAGACACAGAGAACTTGAGCCATCCCAAGTCCCAATAAAACCACGCACTTTCCTCTTCCGGAATAAGATATCAAGGCGCAATTTTTTTGAAAAATTCATGAATTGCATTAACTATTGGTGAAACTAGTACAATATTACAATGAGTAAGAGGCAGTTAGCCTACAATTAATTACAAAAAACAGTTACTGAAACTGTACAAAAGAGGAATCAGATTGATATTGATTTCAGCTTATAAGTGTCATCTCCAGTGAAACAGAATGTTGGACATTCTTAGCCACAACTGCTACTCTGATTCAATTAATAGTCCTATCTGCTAACTAATATTTCTCTTCCTCCATGTGGGAAAAAATTATGTTGTTTCGTTCCTTCCATAGTCTGGTAGGAGTAGCTTTAAGGACGGTACCATTGGGCACATTCTTTTTTGAATGACAAATGATCCAGTTCAATATTTGCTCCCAGTCATACATGAAGTTGCCCATTAAGATTAGGTGAAGAATCCTGCTCCAAACAGCTTTAGAGTATCTCCATAGAAAAAAAAGGTGATCTCTATCTTCCACTTCTAGCTTACAAAAATCACAATTAGTATCAACATTGCCATGCCACTGACTTTTTGTCTTGAGCTTGTTTCGCCAACCAAGTGATAATAGAGCCTTCAGGTTCAAGGAATTTCTTCAGAGAATACCAAATTAAGGAACATAGGGAAGACCGTTAGTACAAAGTTGATGGCAAGATTTGGTAGAAAATTGACCATTTGGATTGAGAGTCCAAATGATTTCATTTGGAGATTACACATCAGTCAACTGGGGAAGGAGTTGCACAAGATTAACAAAGCCCCGGATATGTGCATTCCATTCACCATTGTAGATCAGAGATGAGACTTTGAAATTCAAAGGAATTCGATATCTCAAGTGATTCAAGTCTAAAGAGTAAATAATAGGGCTAAAGCTCTACCAGAACTAAGTTTTCTCACCATTACCTATCTTGTGTTTGATCCATGGGTAGATAGTATCCCGCAATTTCATCATTTGGATAAGAATCCAAGAGGCCTCCCTTAAAAATGAGGTTTTCTAGAAGTTAGAATCCTGAATATGGTACTCATGTATCCATTTGATCCAAAGTGCTTTCTGATCTGTGTAGAGTCTCTAGAGCCTTTTGCACATCAGGACTAGATAGAAATGATACCCAGTCCACCACATTTTTTAGTTTTGGTAACCACACAACATTTGATTTTAGCATTCTTGACTTTATTTGTCTTACCAGTCCAAAAGAAGGCTTTCATTATTCTGTCAATTTCCTTTATAGCCTTCTTAGGAAGGGTAATGTGAGTTGTCCAATGTAGATGTAAACTGTTGAGTACTGAGATGATAAGAGTGGTTCTGGCGACATAAGAAAGGACTTTATTCTACCGAGCATTAACTCTAACTTTTATCCTCTCAATAAGAGGAAGACAATCCTAGAATTTAGGCTTTGAAGAAGTGATTGGAATGCCAAGATAACAAAAGGAGTAGAGCGTATATGCATCCCAGTGATCCTCCTCACTTTAGAACGATTCCTGACATCAATAGAAAGATATAAGCAACTCTTCTCAAAGTTGGTCTTTAACCTAGACTATGCAGAAAACTATTGGAGAATTTGCATCATGATGTTGATAGAATAAGAATCAGCGCCATATAAGAGAATTAGATCATCCGCGTAGATAAGGTTAGTGATATTCACTATGCTGCATTTGTAATGATATCTTAATCGACCATTACAAGATAACAACCTGCTTAACAATCTGAATAGTCCTTCCATCATTAGTGTAAATAAGTAGGAAGACAGGGGATCTCCTTGTCTGATACCCCTAGCAGTCTTTACAGGTTTTGCAAGGAAACCAGTTACTAACACACTCAATGTAGGTGATTAAATGCAAATCATTATCCAATTGACAAATTTGTAAGGTAGTTGCAGAGCTTTCAGGCATGTACGAATATTTCCAACTGATAGTATCAAAAGCTTTAAAGAAGTTAATTTTGATTGTGCAGCTACAATTGCCTTATAATATCCCAAGTCTTTTGAAAGAATAGAGGAGGAAAACCATCGGGACCAGGTGATTTGGAAGGCTGCAAACTAAAGAGGATCTGCTGGGCATCCATTTTAGTAATTGGGGACACTATGTGGTCCTTGATTTCTTAAGCAATCAAAGAGATGCAAAATGTTATTGCTTGGCATTGAAGTAGTATCAGCTTCCATAAGAAGCTAGTTTTAGCAAATCATTCTGCTCAGTATATTCCTGGCCATTAGAATTTTGCAAAACAGAGATTTTGTTGACATTTCTTGTAGCTAACAATGTGGAGTGGAAGAATTTTTTGTTACTGTTACCATCTTTCATCCAGTTTATACTAGCTTTTTGCTTGAGAATTGAATTCTGAAGTTCCAACATTTCCTAGAAGTCTTACAGTTTCCTAATTTCTGATGGATCATGTGGAGAGTTATAATAGGCTTATTGAGCTTGGACCAGCTTCTCTTTGAGGGAATTTAGGTTCAGATTTCTCTCTGATAGGAAAATCTTGAGAGCTTTCTTCACCATTTTTAACTTCTGCATAAGTTGATAGGATTGAAAACCCTCGACCTCCTAATTCCAGCATCGGCCTATGACTTCAGAAAAACCCTTAAGTTGGGTAATGCCATTGAAAAATCGAAAGGGACTTCCCATAGTTCTACTGTCAAGCATCATGTGAATCAGCATATAAAAGTGATCAGACATTAAGTTCTCGCCAAAGTGAGCAAATGAATTGGGAAGTCTACCAGTCTAGTGTAAATCTACCGATTCCATCTTCGTGAGGAAATCAGAAAGTTCCTTGGTTGAGCTAAGATTATAATGTCTGCTACTTTCCACTTCTTTTAGGTTAAGAGAGTAATTATAATCACCCACTACAAGCCACGGATCATGTATACCCAATTTCAATCTTTGTAAATCCATCCACAGTTTGTTACATTGGAAACCAAAGTTGGATGCATATATAAGAGTGACAATAAATTCAAGATTCGTACCTATAATTTGACATCTCAAATGCATAAATTGTTCTGATTCCTGTAACGACTGTATTACAATCAACCGAGTATTGTATAGACAAAAGATTCTACCGTTATAATGAGACCTATGGTTAGAAAAAGTATCCCAACCTGCACCCAAAACTTTTGAACTAGATAATGTAAGTGGTTCCTTTATTCTAGTTTCAATGAGCCCTATAAGGCAGGCCTTCTTTTCTTTCACAATTTTTCTTACTAAAGATTTTTTATGAGGGTCGTTCAGCCTCCAATAGTCCATATACTAGGATTGACATGGGGGGAATCCCTGATATGTTTACTGATTTGTTTACCCCTTTTCCTTGGTGACTTTCTTCTAGAGCTGCTGTTAGATATCTTGAAATCATCAGCCGCTAGAGGCTTAGAGGATTCAGCAAGCTGAGGTATAGCAAAAACTCCACCTGTAGTTCTAGAGTAAGCCAAGGAGGTGTCCAGGGATTCCACCCTTTGGACTAAATATAATGCAACAGAATGAGTATCTTCAGGAACCACTACCGTGCATCTTAGATCTACCATATTATTGACGAGGGAATCATTTGCCAATATGCCTTGAAATGTAGCCACTTTAGAGTTATCCTGTACAGCCACTGGGTTACAAGATTCTGACAAATAACTAGTCATATTATCAGCATATTGTGGAGTTGGAAGTTCGACTATCTCAGAGCATTGGTTGGATGGAGCTGGGAAGTTAGAATGATGGTCAGTCACCGACCATATATTGGATGTTTCTAGGAGGACTGAATGTTGGTCAACATTTCCTGAACCACCCACTGGTAGTTTTTTTTTTTGTTGGTTTCTTACGAAATGTCCTAGGCGGGTTCCAATTATAGAAAGGTACCTTTAAGTCATCTACACTCAGACTAATCCTCGCTCAAGCTGAGTAGGTCCCTTGCAGGAGGCAAAGCTCTGACCTCAAATTTTAAACGGCTGCATATATGAGAGCGGTTCGAACCTGCGACCTCACTTAAACCAGAAAAGCCCCTTACCAACTCACCTGCGCCCTGGGGTTACCCACTGGTAGTTCATTAGCCAGCGGAGAAGCAACATATGCAGCAACATCAGACAAGGGCACATGCTTGTTAGAGGCATTAGCACCAGTTAAAACAACTTGCAGGTCAACACTTCCTTATATTAACTTTTCTAAAATTTTCTTTATTTTAACAAGTCCTTTCATTCAGTCTTGTTTGTAATTTTCCTTAAATTTTATTTTTAATTTTAGTTATGTAATAACTTTGAAATATGTAATATTTTATATAGACAATCATACCATAAGATGTGGTTAAAAATTAATAAACAACAATAATTGTATATTTTAAACATAATTTATTATTTCATTATATTTATATATTGCTATTTATATATAATACATTTATATTTTAATATTAATTCACTTTATTAAAAATAAAAATTCATTATTTTATTAATAATATATTTAATAGTTAAATATAATAATAAGTTAAATATTTTATATATTATTGTAATAACTAATAAATAAAATATTCAATTTCTTATTTTCATATAATTCACACTTTTATAAAAAATTAATATGATTCTAATTAATCGCCAATAAATAAAATTATTTAATTAAGTTATTATCTTTAGATGTTGTTATTTATAAAAAATATAAATAAAAATTTAAGTCGTAATATAAATTTATTTTATTAATAGCTAATAATATATTAGCTTATTATGTTTTATTAATGGTAAATAACATATTATTCAATTTAACATGATTATTAATTAAATTTAATTATTATTTATAATAATAACAAAAAAGAATATTAATATGTTATAATAACCTATAAGTATATAATATGATTATTTTGTCTGTTATTTATACTTATTTTTATTTATAAATAATTATTATATATATTTATAAATATATGAATATATAGTAATGTATTAATTATCCAGCACTAGTATTGATTCCAACGAATTGATAAGAAAAAAAATTAATTAGTTCTTACACGGTGTCCATTAGTATGAAACAAAAAATTAATTAGCAAATGCTAAGTTTAATAGACCTACAAAACATAAAAATATAATCAATATTATCATTCAGTCCAACAAACAAATATAATAGGAAATTTAAAACTAATTAATAATTAATTTTAATCTATTTAAAAATATGAATTAGAATAAAGTGTAAAAATTGAGATGACTTAGAATAAAGTGTAAAAATTGACCATTTTACTTATTATTTAGTATTAGATATTAAATAAAATAAGAATTAACATTAGATTTTGTTATAATAATTACAATTTTAAAATGTGAATTGTTAATGTTTTAATTTTTATAAGTTAAAATTTATCATCCCTAACCGTTACTATCTCATTGCAAAATAACAATTTCTTTAAATGAAACTTAATACTTGGTTCAGTCGGATTTTGCTGGGGCTGAACATTATTGCTCGGATCCATAATTCTGACAGATCTTGCTGTTGAATACCTGCAAAAACAATGAAAGGCACGCCGGGGGTTGACTGTCGGCAGGCCCCTCCGACGCTCAAGTTAGTCTTTGTGAGAGGATATTGGCTGCTAAGAACCGAGAAAAATAAGGTTGTAATCTCGTACCTGTATCATGGCAAAATAGTACCTTATATATGGAATAGATGCTAGGTTTAGGTCTTTACGT
>JANKOD010000005.1:25658285-25672584 GCA_026284645.1 Erythroxylum acuminatum | reverse complement strand
GCAACCTGGCCGAGCGATGTTGATGGCTATCAGTTTGTCTTTTTGTTCTAGCGCATTTTCGCGGCGAGACTCTTTGCCGAGAAACTTGAAAACTCTTTATTAATGATGACGAGGGTGTTGGCCATTAAAAAACCTGACTAGTAGGGCCAGGAAAAAGGTACCCAAAAAAGGTCCAAAATTATAAGTTGCGGAAAAAAAATCATAGAGTTTGTTTGGGTTTGTGATTTATGCTGTTCACGACAAGGTAAGACTGAACAAGAGAGAGGGTGTTCCCATTTGGAGATTGGGGAAATGGATAGAATTGTGAAGGAAAGAGGAAGATATAGCTCACGTGTAGAAGCAACGGGAAAAAGAAGGCAGTTGTAGCTGCATGAACAGAAAAGGGCTAGTTAATATACTTGACACACAAAGTAAAAAAGTGATATCTAATCTATCTGTATATGTATATATGTATGTTCTCCTAATTTTAATAACTTTGCCTATCTTTCTCTAAATTCAATTGTCCCCTCTGAATCATATAAGCTTTGTTTTACATAAACACAAAAGAATGACATACATCATGCATATATTATGACCTTGCTTAAATTTACACCTTTATTTTTATTCTATCATTTCCATGCACTTGTATGTAATTTAACATTTAATAGCACAGTTGCATGTTGAACAACGTTTAGTATTTAATACTTTGTAGAAATTGTTGTAATTGATGTCATTTATATGTGATTACATTTAGTGATGAAAGGTTTGAACAATATGTCTATAAACATTATTTGTCTCCGATACAAGTAAATAGAGAAGGGAGGTCAGATAAGTACAATTATGGAAGAGTTGAAAGCTCTATAAATGGTAGTCCATGCAACATAAGCAAACTCAGGACGTTGAAATATCAGAAACTGATATCCCTTTGGAAGATTAATCAATAAGAATGTGAGCCAAGTGAGTGTAATGGAACTCGATTTGAAGGCGTTGATGAAGAGGTGTAGACGCCATTAGGCCTTTCTTGATATCAGCTTTCAATTCCCTTATGGGAATTGCAGCCATGAAGCTCTTGATATATTCCTTGCAAGACTCCCTCCCTTTGAACACAATCTCTTCTTCCATCTGAGTCTTGTCTACCTCGTTTGGAGTAAGTTCCCGAGTCCCTTTAGGTGAACCCTTTTCCTTCAAGTTACTTGGTTTTACCTTGTCATTGATAGACTTTTCATCTGATGCTTTAACTCTCTTTGGTAGTCGCTGGATTGTTGTATCTTTGTCAAATTTTAACACATAGGCTTCATTACATCCCTCATAAAGCCTCTCCCCCAATGTGTCAATGATATAGTAGGCATCATTGGTTACCTTGAGAATGAAGAAGTGATCATTCCAACTTACAATGTAGACTAGAGGCGCAGAGTTAGCATCCCATTCTGAGCCATGTCTCCTAATTTCATCCCAAATGCTGTCAAAGGACATTGCATCATTAAGGAAGTCAAAATTCCCTCCTTCAAGTCCTTCCGGTTGGAAGAATCCAATAAATGACTTGTCCGAGGCAACAGAGAGAGGGCGAATTTTAGCTTGGAGGACAGTCTCAAGATCAAAGTGCTTGTCGGGAAATTGTTGTATATAGGCCTCATTCTCACACAAGTTTCTCCACTCCAGTGACCCATCTCTGATTAAGCTATCAAATTCAGACTTGTTTGGCACATCATATTGGCTAGATTGCAACCAATTTGCAATAACAGCTACTAGAGTTGTGCAAGCACTCTCTCCTGCTGCACGCTCGCTTCTTTGATCAATTGAAGCGAAAAAGACTTCAACTTGAAGCTTCATCATTCCATCACGGCTGACTATTTCTTTATGCTCCCAGCTGCCTACGGCAAAATTGTCGTCCCCGAATTCTGAGAATGATGATCGACTGGTTGTGGAACCTTCTTCTGATGTATTCCACTGCAACAAAACATTTTTAGAATCATATAAATGCAATAACAACACGACGAACAAAGATTACATTCAAAGCAGAAAGATAAACAATGATATTGAAAGTTTGAAATCTACCCCCGGAGTGGACTCATCACAGGAGCTAAGATGCCGTCGATCAAAGTCGATGTCATCACCACCTTCGTCTCCATAGCCTTTTTTCAGAAGAGGCTCTCCTTTAGTTTTAGGTTTAGAAGAATTAAACCTCAGTTTCTTCTTCCTCCAAGATAGGATTCTACTTTTCGAGTTTTGCCTTAAATACTGGTCATTGCCTGTTGCGGTAAAATATTCAACACAAGAGGACTCCACCTTCAGTTTATGGTTGGGATAGTGTATCCAACTCTCATCTTCAATGCCATCTTGTGTGTTTGAGTATGATTCCCCTACAAAGTTTGCGTAGGGCAGTGTATTATAATTGACTGACAATTTAAGATCAGAGTCCTGATTACTCATCTCATCTATGTCCTGCTCATTATCGTCAGCAAACGAATCTGTATCAAATGGATGGTTGTACTCAGCATCTTCGTTTCTAGCACATTGAATAGCTTTACAATCTTCAAATTCAGTACATGATTCATTCATCCCATGGCAGAGTCTCACTTTTCTCAAACTTGCTCTAAAACCATAAAGCTCACTTCTTCTAGGTGATGGTGTCTTTGGAGAACAGGGTTGCTCTGGAATAGTTTCAGTTGATCGTTGAACTGCACGCAATGATTCTTGAACATCACCCATTTCCATCAATTCAACTGACAACTGCATACCATTTGAAGCAATACTAGATAAGTATGAGAGACAAATGTTGAGGATGCTAGTTGGGTAACATATTGAGAGACATAAAAGAGCACTTACAATAAGTTTGGGATTATCCTTAACTGTCCTTCTGGAAGTCGTTAAAGAAACATTTAATGCAAGCTCTTTCTCCTTAGGTGTCGCAACAAGTTCCCCAAGATTCAGAGCAGCAGTTCCGACAACAACAAATTTATTTGTCGACTCCTAAACAACAGAGACAGTCATATTAACAGAAAGTAAACTCTAATAATCATAAAAATACACCACAAATTGATTCTCAGTTTTTAGCTATTATTTCACTTTTACAGAGAAATAAAAATGAACAACACAAAGTTGTTTCAGGGCCCACAGTTGAAAAAGAATCGGTTGACAAAATTCTAGGGCAGGGAATATGCCACTACTTGTCACCAATCAATGGATGGCAGGATCATGTTTGATAATAGCATTCACTTTATGTGAACCCCATCAATTCCAAATTCATCACCACAAAGAAAGACCTCACTAAACCTAAAGATAGAAAATGACATTGAATAAAAAAGTTAATAATTCCATTCCAAGACTTCTGTAGCAGTATAAGTATATTCTTAAATACATACACTTATTTTATGAAATTTTGGGTTATTAATCAATCAGTTCAAAGAAGTTCAGTAGGAACAAGAAAGAGTTCCGAATGGCAATCTCGTATTGATCATGAAGTTTTACGGTACTAACAGAATAGAAAAGCCAGAGCACTAAAAGAACGTTTCATCCTTCAACCCAGGAATAGAATTGACTGCTTAAAACACAAGGAAGAAGAAAATAAAAAGGAGCATTTTCCTGAAAATAAGAAAAGATGGAAAATACCGGAGCAAAATACGAATCATGAGAAGATGTAAAAGTCTTCCGGGTGTAACATATATATATAAGAAATAATAACGAAGTTGTTTTAATTACCTAAAAATCTCAACAATCTCAAAGATGCAGATTACAGAATTCCACCAAACAGAATCAAGAATTTACCTTGAAAACTGTAAATAACACCTCCCATGGATGAAAAGCACCCTCCTTGTATCCTGTAAGATTGCACACACTATTGAATTCCTCATTCCATTCAAAGACTCCATCACCACACATCCTACCTTCCTCCGTTAAGTTTCTCTTTATGTAACGCTTTAAACGACCCAAAACAATACTCTTTGGACCGTTCCATTTTATTTCAATCACCACGCTCTTCTTGCTTGCATCATCGTTGTCACAATCAGATTGTTCAAACTTCAGGCCTTCTAGCCTTTTCACGATTAGTTTGGCTTCAAATCTTCTTGATGATATAGACCACGTTGGCCATCTGATCATCTTTACCACCATTCTTTCTTTTGCTTTAGTGCATCAACTACAGTTCTGTACGCAAACAGATATAGAAGTGGAGAGGAGTACACAGGTTAAGATTGATACTTTTGGGATGAGACAAGAATTTGGAGAAATGGGTATTGAATATTTAATGAAGAACACTGGAAGAAAATTAACAGGTGAAAGACTTAAATGACGCTGAAGATGATAAGGAAAAGGAAAGATCGGGCCTTTCTCTTTTTGAACGATAAAATGGAAAGGAAGTCGTATATCGTAATATTGCAGGTTGGGTTTTGAAGTCAAAGAATGGATTTAGTGGAGATATCATATCGTAGAGAAAGATTCAAGTCAGTACAGTAAAGACAAGAAAGAAACCAACTTGGTTAGGCAAATAGCTCGAAATTGGAAATTTGGTTAGAACAAGGATTCTGAAATTGAATTCAGGAAAAGTCGGACATTTTGGAGAGATAAATATCTTGTTTTATTATATACAGAGAACCTGGAATAAACAGTTGGTTGTGTATATATATGATATCACAAACACAGGCCGGCATCAAATATATATATATAACCACAAAACAAAGAGCACTAATATCTCTTTTCCCACCTATAACTTTGGAACATCCGATTTCATTTGTATACACTTCTTCCATATTCTACTGTGTTTATATACATGCATCGTTGGGGCCTCTCAGATTACATGTGAAGAAGCCAGACGAAGTTTCAAAGGTCTTGTTCTCGCTCTCTCTCTTAACGTGAGAATACATCCTATCCTCTTCTAATCCAGTTTTATCTTATGAGAATACAGTGTGACCTTGTTCTTGTCACCTGCCAGGTTTATGAGAACAAGTGTTATCGTATGATGTCGTTTTTGCGTTATCATAAGTTAGGAATCTGCAACAAAAATCTTAAGTACTTACAACCTGTACCTTTGAATTTGAATAATAAATCAGTAATTTCTTAACAACATCGACTCCTCCAACATACTTTTCAGGGGAAAAAAATCTACTCCAACATTTAGATTACATTATTATAATTTTAAATTATTTTATTTTTAGTATTCAATAATGGGAACATTCAGCCAATGTACTCCACTTGATTATATATACCTTCTACTTTTCTCCATTGAGTAACCTATTATATAATTGACTTTTATAGGAAAATAATAATAATTAAGCAGAGTTTTTGAATTATCAAAGCAACTTTTTTTTTTATTCACGAGATATTTTAGGAGGGTCTCAATTATAGAAAGGCACCTTTAAATCATCCACACCTAGACTAATCCCCACTAGAGCTGGGTAGGTCTCTTGTGGGAGGCAAAACTCCGGTTCCAAATTTTAAACGACTGCATACATAAAAGCGGTTTTAACCCGCAATCTCACTTAAGTCAAGAGAGTCCTTATCAACTCACCTGCGCCATTAAATTAAGCAAGTTTTGTTTTTCTTTAGATGAATATTTACCTTTTAATTCTGTAGTAAGTTAACCGAAGTTGACTTTAAAAGCAAGGAGTATAAGCACGCCTTGCACGTGTTATAAACATTTAATTGTGTAGTGCAATATCAAAGTCAACAAATTGTCATACCAATGCAATGTAAGTTAGAAATTCACGTAAGGGGACAAAACAGACCTTTTGTGAACGTAATTCATTAATAATCGCTTGAAACATACTGAGAAAAAGAGTTACGAGTTCAATCTATACGGACGCAATGTTTGCATTTTAAATCAAAGAGTAATATTGCTTAATTGATCGTGTGATTTCATATCTAATGAAAGGTATTATTCAAGATAATGAATGAAACATGAGAGATCTCATAACTTAAACAAAAAAGGCAACAAAAGACAACTCACTTACCCCAACTCTTAAAATCTTGCCAGGCAATGGATGATTGATTGCACAACTCATTTGTAGTTGTAAAAAGCTGCCTAGCCTTTGATGAGTGAGAAATGGTCAACGTTGACTTAGTTTGCTTCTCCGAATGCTAATCCAGGAAACGTGAGAGACGAGGGAAAATATCTTCTTGGAAGGCACAAACTGAAAAGATTGACCTGACAGACACACAGATATCTCATCACCCATTATGTTTTGTTTAGTCACGTTAAAAAATCATTCAAAGAGTCTGGAAGTGAGTGAGCTCCATGCTCATCAAATTTGGATAGATCGATGAAATTCAAAAGACAACGGAAGATTGATCTTTCCATGTACATGCATTTATAAATTTCGCCGTGTGATGTGCTGGGTTTAGATTCTTATAACCCTAAGACGTTTTATAAATTTTGTACATAATATGATGTACGGAATCGTACCAGAGAATTAAAACAGAGTTGGTGAAACAAAGAATTAGTCCCGTAATATGCTATGCTATTAGTTGACATAAGAAAGAATTTTTTTTTCCCCATAATTCCACTCTTTATTTAACAACAAATCTGATCATGATCAATTTGATAACATTTGAGTCTGACATGAATGTATATCACAAAGTAGGATGATTGGTCCGTGCTCTTTTGCTAGCTAGGTAACAAACACAATTAGAGTCGTGCAGGTAAATAACAAAAATGAAGACGAATCCTTCCTTATTGCTGCACTGCATCATATAGTTATCCAACTCACGAAATTAGCTCTAAGGACAACTAAAGTAGCGTGGGATCACATTTTGAGAATTATTAGCTAGGTAAGCACACACAATCCATCTTAGATAGCTAAAACTCAAACGGTCAAAATATCAACTATCCTCCACCCAAAAAGTCACCGATGCGTTCGGTAATGAAACAAGTTTTTAACTTTTCTAATTATATTTTTTCATGAAAAAATGATGATTATCTTTAATTAATAAATTTGAAAATTGACCAAAAATATCTTGAAAACATTCAAAAGAAAAAGCTAATAGAATGAAGAGGATAAGACAAATATATATCAGGAAGAAATTAAGAGAAAATTAATTATAAAGATCATTTAAAGGGGAAGTACGATACAAAGTTGGCATAAAATAAAATATTGAAATTTGTGTATTTAAAGTAAACTAAAAAAGAAGAAATCTATCAAGTTTTTGTAAAAGCTTTGGAAGTTTGTAACTTTTGATATAATTAAAATTTTCTTAAGATATAATTATCTTTTAAATATCATAAAATTCTACTTTTAGTTAGCACTTCGAAGTCTCAACTTTTTTTTTTTTTTTGACATTTCAAAGTCTCAACTTTTAATTACTTCGTGTCAAGTATACCTTGATATTAGTTCCTATTAGTTACCGTCGTGACCTACCACATGTACTAATTTTTACTTCTTAAAATACGTGGCACAATACGTGTATTATGGTTTTAATCTTGGCCATATAAATTTAACAAAACATAAAAATAATATTACATGGTTTCCTTGTTTTTCTTCTTCAACTTTATTAGTTCTTGCCAATTGATTTTTCACTATAGGTCTACTAATTCATTGTTACAAAGTTGGACGACTCATTTATTCGAATTCTATTGTCTTTTAATCGCTATTAAATTATGCATTACAATATTAGCGCCTTTCTCTTAAATATTAATAATAAGTGAACCTTTGAACTAAGGCAAGACTATTTTAGCACTTGAATTTGATTGCATAACAAAGAATTGGTTAACTCACTGCAAGAAAATGGACATTTAGTGAAAGCTAAAGTTATCACCAAAAACATGAATTTTGGTCACTATTATTTCTGTGACTATTTTTTCAAGTCGTCATTTGTTGTCACACATACCTCCATCACTGATAAAATAGTAATTATATTTAAAAAGTTGTCATAATTACTTATGGTTTTTGTTACCACTATTTTTGTCACTAAAATCATTTGCATAAGTGACAAAATTATATGGTCAAAACAACATTATTCATTTGTGACGATAGTGTCGATAAAAAAGATATTAATAATGATGCATCAAAAACATCACAAATATTATTAGTGATACATTGAAAATGTCACAAACACTATATATTATATTGTGACAACATTTTTCACACTAAAATTATATAAAATTGTGAAAAGAAATATTCACTTAAATAAGTCTTATTTGTGAAAGATATTTTGTCATTAATATTATTATTTAATAGTGACAAATTATGTTGTCATAGGTATTAAGAAAAACATAGTCACCAATACTATGTTCACTGTTGACACAAATAAAAATTTGAATATAGCAATTATTTTGAAACTCATAATAATCCCACACAAGAAACAAAATTAAACACTAAAATTAAATTTTCTTTGTTCGCCAAACTTAAAACTCAAAGCAAATAATAAAACTCAAAGCCGTAAAGATTGTCCTTCAAAGGCCACTACAGTGATGACATAAATTAAGGCAACTATGGATTAGCGTCTTGCAAAACAAACAAAAAATTTAATTAGAATATAAAATATTATAATACAATAATAGATTATCAATTATACTTACATGATTGGTTGGAGTACTTGGTGAAGACATATTAAGTAACATGTTAGGAATTGCTCTGGTATTTGCTAAGTGTGTAAAAATTCCTTAAGTTGTTTAAAGTCCATAGCTTACTTGTCCAATATTGCACGTTGAGCTTGAATCCCCTCTTCTTGCTTTTTTGATGTTTCATTAAGCCTCGCAACTTCATCAACCAATTCACAAGAAACTGCCTCATTTTTTGCAAGAATCTTACTTTTTCTTGATAATTTGATGTCATTCCCTTAACACCTACACCACATGAGTAGTTTGATCTTCTTTCTAAAACACGAGCAAAATGCTCAACCAATGGTAAAGGCGTTGATTGAATTCCTTAATGATTTACTTCACCCTCTTCTTAAAGTTTATTTTGCACATTCAAATATAAAATAGAAATTTTAGTAAATTTTTTAAATATTTGTATTTATATATATTATCAAAAATAAAATATAATTTTATTTAAATTTGTATACCATTATTTCTTCTCCTTTCGAGGTAGACCAAGTTCCATTTACCTTTATTCTAGTTGCCCTCCAAAGTTACACGACATCCGACCATTCTCTAGTGTCCTTATCTTTCTAAAATAATAATAACCAAAAAATATAAGTATATAAAAATTTAATATTAATTTTCAAAATTAATCTAACATTTTATTCACCACTTCATATGTCTTTTGTAGAATTGATTTTGTGTCAACGACTGATCCCATTTGTTGCTTGACTCTATTATTTGTGTTCCTTTCACTTTGATCCTATACAAAAGATAAATAATTTATTAGTAATAGAAAATAAATTAGCCAAAAGAATGTTGGGTTAATAAAATTACCTTAAATTTTGTTTGTCTCCCATTTATTGGCAATCAACCACTACCAATCAGCTTCATTCACATCAGGTGGACATTCTTTGTTCTTGAGATAACTTTGATGCAAATGATAAAATCGATTCTTATATTGAGACTACACTTGTTTCATCACAAAAGATTGCACCTCATTTGTAAAATTAAATCTGTCCTGCAACTGATACAAAAGAGTTATACCTTTAAAAAATAAACAAATTAATCATTTGATATTATATAATCCTTAAAATATATATGTATTTATATGCAATTGTACATTTAACAATATCCATATTTCCTTGATATTTTCATCAGGCATATCCTTCCAGCTATTGATGCGAAGAGGTACATGTTGTCGAATGGACATTATGACCTCTGATTTAAAGAGATTGACATGCTTACCACATACTTTATAGTATGGAGGAGACATTAATATTTTTTCCTTTAGCTTTCTTCTTTGCAAGCTTTGCATTGATGGTTGGTCCCCTTCCTCTTTTTTTTTTTTTGGAATTCCACTCCCTATTTAAAAAGTAATTAAAAATATATAAATTACATATTGTTAACTTAAAAAAATAATTATATAAAACAAAGGATACATAACCTATGGTAACAGTAACTTATCCTTGGCTAGATGTATCATTTGAAGTATTAGTTATTGCAATAGTTTGCATATTACATAGCTTTGCAACTTGAGACTCATCTCTCATATGATGAATATTTTGTTGTTCATCGATAGAAGTGGTTGAAATCTTACATCTTATATTAACCTTTTTTGCACCTATAAAGGTAACTAGAAGTAAAAATATTAAAACCATTAAATAAAATTAATTAGTATAATAATAAAAGTAGAGTCAAAAATTAATGCAATGAAACAGTAAACTATGTCAAACACATAATGCAAAGAAAGAAATAGCCTTCGATGCATGCAAATTTCTCCTTAAGGTAAATTAATTTTGTATAATTAGGACCAAAAGAATTCTTCAATCTTTTCACCTTTTAACATATTAACTCAATTAATCATTTGTTTCTTTTGGTGAAAAAAATAAAAAATACTCGCAATTGTCTCCATAATCAGCCATGCAAATAAAATATTTTTTGATTTAATATAATGCATGAAATAGATTTAATAAGATACCTGAAGAAACCAATGCAGTGAATTAAAAGCACCAATATAAAAGAGTGGACAACAATGTATCGAAAGGTTCTGGACCAGAAGGTATACCTGTAGGCGCAATGTGGCAAGACTAATCAAATAACTAAAGATGGGGGCATATTACTTCTCTTTTTTAAAGTGGCAGAAGGTTTTTACAAAAGAGCAGTAAACTAGGGTATTTTTTATTTTCCAACGAGTAAAGTTTTCAACATTTTTTTACTCTTGTTTTTGGCCCTAGTTTACTGCTCTCTTACAAAAACAAAACGCAGTCGTCTCTCTTATTTTTTTCCTATCTATGTAGCGTCAGTTGAAAACATTGTCATTGGTTTTTAACTTCCCAAATACGACATAGCTTAACAAAAACATACTTGAAAAAAAATGCAACCATTAGTTCTCGCCCTTAGATGATTCCATTTGCTGCTCCTAGAAGAGGATTCTCACAAGTTGTCAATGGATTCTATGATCGAATGCTAGTCATAATTGGTGGGCGTAGTGAGTGGGCTCTAGTCTCTCATGATGTAACTAATCAGGAAGTACCCCATAATGTTCTGTTGCTTGGTCCACGCCATCAATCTTCCTCCATTCCTTAAAGCACGAAATCAAAAGAAGCGCTTGTAAAGACAGAAAAATAGAGGTGTGGAATATTTCGCTTCATTGGCCAAAAAAAGAAGAAGAATATTTTGCATCAACCTGGAAGTGAAGGTTCTAGTGAAGTAAAGAAATGAAGGTTTGTCGAAATCAAATTGACGAAGCTTTATATCACGATACAGGTAGACTCTCTCATATAGTCTAAGAAAGCCTACCGAGCAAGAATACCTTATTTGGTGAAGCCTAATAGGATGTCTTATAGCTTATCATGTTCTTTCATTTGTTTATTGAGATTTTTTTGATTTGCAGCCAAACTTGGAGTGGCTTTACACATTTTGGTTGGTTTGATGTTTTTGACAAGTTTAAAATGTATTATAATTTTTCTTTCATATTTTTTGCCTTAATTTTAATTAATGTGTGGCGTAGGATAATGGAGATTGATAAAAGTTGGATGCAAATTTTTGATAAAACATTGCTAGATTATGAAAAAGGAGTTATTAAATTTCTTGAATTTGCTTTCAATCATCTTGATGAGGGAAGATCAGCACGTTGTCCATATAAAAAGTGTAACAATAATTTTTTCAGTATGCGAGATATAATTTACTCCCATTTGATCTTAAATGGGATTGATAAATAGAAACTACAAGCAGTGGTATCATCATGGAGAGTAATTACAATATTCTAATGATGATGTTGACGATGAAAGAAAGGAAAGTGACGAGGAAGATGGTATGCGTAATATGTTATTTGATATTGGACTTGCTAATACAATTGTTTGATAAGCTTGATGCCCAAATGACTAATGATGCACCTGCTAGAGATAGTCATCATGATTAGAATGATGAAGTTGATGATTCTACCACAGGTAATCCAACTAGTCCAAATAAAGAAGCTGTTAAGTTTTATAAATTATTGCAAGAATTAAAACAAGATCTATATCTTGGCTGTGAGGTATCTTCCACGCTATCATTTATTGTTGATCTATTAAATTGGAAATGTCTTTATAGCATTACTGCAAACACAGTTGATGGTTTATTGCATATAATCAAAAGATGGTTTCTTAAAGGTAATAAGGTTCCTTGCTCATATATTGATAATAGTAAAGTTACACGAGATATAGGGCTTTCATATGTAAAGATAGATGCTTGTGTGAATGATTGCATTCTTTACAAAAATAATTATGAGGATGATGAAGCTTGTCCAACTTGTGGTGATTCTAGATGGAAGAATGATGAGAAAATGGGAAATTTGACTAATGAGCATAGTGTTACCTTATTTAAGGCTGACTGATGGGACGTGTATCATAAAGGTGGATATAAAGTTTACAAATTTGGGTTTTCTATGATCAGTATTACACACAAGTTGAACAACAATGAACCATATGTTTTACTTTCACAAGCTGAGCAAGTTTATTATGTAAAAGACATTAAAGAGCCTACTTGGCAAGTTGTTGGGAAGACAAAACTGCGTGATTTATCTAATTTGCATGATGAAGATGTAGATGAGCCATGCCAAGAAAATATTATTCAAAATTAATATTTTAATATTTGATGTTTCTGATTGCAATCTTATTGTGCCATTTAAATTCCCATACCACAATTATTTTCCTAAAAGAATATAGAGTTGATTAGTTTTAAGTTTAATTCCACTAAAAAAATTCATCAAAGCTTTGATATTTTAATTCACATAAGCCAAGCATTCCTACGAATTAGAGTAATTAATGTCTTATTTAACTGAACTCAGTGTATATACATAAATGGAAGCTTTAAACCTACACCCAGAAAAAATAATATATGGGAAAAAAATGAGTCAATGTAGGTCTATATTAATTGACGAATAAATGAAGCTATTCATCAATTAATTATTAATAATTATCTTTAGGATAAGTTAGAGGGGAATAAATAGGTTGAATTACTAGAAAGGTTATGTGTAACGTCCCGTTATCTTATGTTAAGGGTTAAAACCCTATAATAGTGTACATGAGAGATTATTGAGCAGTTAGAAAGTGCATTTCATGTTCATGTGTAATATAACATACACACACATGTGAATATTAATTATTGCACATATTAAAATGATTGTGCATGCATTCATTGACATTTTCCGGGTATAATTGATTTATAAATGTGATTATAATGAGAATTGTGGATTATATCTATCGAAAATTGATTTGGAGAGTATAATTATTGATTTTGATTTTTTTTGAATTTGGAATATTTTCTGAAATTATGAGTATTTTTGGAGTAGGAAAATTTTCAAGTGACATGACAATTGATAAATGGTAGTAGAAATAAGAGTCAAATGACAGTGAAAATTTTTATAAATGACATTCGGATTTAATCACAAATTTCATTAAAAATTGGGAGACAATTGAAGTAGAAATTGGAGACAAATGGACTAATTAAATAAAAAACCCAGAAGAGACCATAAGAAAGTGTATGTGGCAAGTGACAAGTGTCACTTGCTACACCCCATGCCATAACCCACGAAACTCTCTCAAGTGAAGGACTATCTTCTCTTTAATTAGTCTTTCACTTTATTAATTACTTCATCTCTTGTTAATATTTCTTCTCATCTTCTTCAAATTTCTTCACCTACGATCCTCTCTTTTTTTTCCCCCTATCAACATAAGCCTTGCTCTCACCCTTCTTTGCTACTATCATTTGTTGTCTTCTTTATTTGCTATAAGAAGACCCAATCCTACCACCCTTGAATGATGATGCACGTGTGAGAGAAGAAAGCTAAGGTTCGCGTGATTTTGAAGAGTTTGGAGTTTTACCAAGTAAGTATCGTATGGTTCTTCATGATTGGTAGAATGAAGCATGCATAATAATGGTTAGAGGTTAAATGTTCATAAAATGATGTTTTATATATGTTGGAACGTGGATAAAGAAATGAACACATTGGTGTCTTGTTTTTTTGTTTATGATGATTAATATTTCATAAGTTCTTGTAGAGATGAGTTTGAAATAGAAAGATCATTAAAAATGGTGTAGGAAAAAGGTGCATAAATTTTTGATAGTAAATGGATGTTTCAAGTTTTGTTTTCAATGTTTATTAACGTGGATCTCTTAGGGTGTTTTAGAGATGAACTAACATGAATTTAGAGTTAATAAAAAGGAGTACTATGGTTTTTTAAAATGAGATAAATTAAGGAGATAGTTAGAAGCGAAATGAATGCTAGATTAGAGTTGAGCATGTGCAGAAATTTAGTGATGAAC
>JANKOD010000005.1:25604124-25622002 GCA_026284645.1 Erythroxylum acuminatum | reverse complement strand
TTATAATGATAATTAATTAATTTAAAAATATAATGTATTATATTATAATTATTACACATAATAGTATAATTACAAAATAATAGAAACATGATAATAAAAACAAAAATGTTTTTGTTTTCGGTTTTTTTAGAAATCTCAACCAAACAGGTTTTTGTTTTCAGTTTTTATATTACAAATCTCAACCAAACAGGTTTTTGTTTTTTTAAGAAAAAAAACATAAACAGAAAACAGGAAACAGAAACCAAAAACAACAACAAAAAAACAGAAGTGGAACTAAACGACCCCTTAGGAAATTCTTGAGCATAAGAATTAGTAAGGAAGTATATGATTTGAGAGTCAAGATGGTTGAAATATGACTAACATATGCTTTAAAAATAATTGAGTGTTGGTGTGTGATTAGTTAGGATGTGGCCATAACTGGAGGATAATTGGAGGTTGAACAATTGTATGAGAAATGTTTGAGGTTGTTGAATTTGAGAAGGTTGTATATACACACCAGCATTACAAAAACAAGGGACACAATCACATACAAATTAAAAACATATAATTGTTTCAACTTTATTTGTACTTTGTACTTATCCTTTACTTAAATAAAATTATCCTTTTAATTTAAAGGGTTAATTACAAAGAAAATCGAAACTTTCGTCAATTTTTTAATTATAGTTCGAACTTTAAAAAGTAGCAATAAAATGCTCAAACTTTCAATTTTTTTCAATTCTAACCCGACGTTAGTTCCACCGTTATTTTTGCTAAAGTGGAAGTGTCACGTGTATAGGGACCCTCATTAATCAGACATATTAGCTTAATTAGCATAAGTTAATTAGATGATTAAACCAAGAGATATTAGCGTAATTAGCATAAGTTAATTAGATGATTAAAACAACATCGTTTTAATCATCTCTCTTAACTCTCACTTGCACCCAAAACCCAAGCATGACTATGGCTTTCTGGACAGTATCAAGCTTCCTTTCTAGAGATGCAATGGTGTTTTAATGAGAGTTTAGTCGGCTAATTTCGTCCTTCAGGTTAGCTTTTTTTCCAATCACAACTTCTTCACGAACAGTGCTAAGTACATGCAATTCCTTAATTTCAAACAACATCTTTGCAACAATTTCAGCAGTTGCTTAGTTGCCCAATCTGTGAGAAGCAACCTCTTTATAAAGTACTTTTAGTGCTCGATTTGCTTCCTCGCCCAATTGTCTTTGCCGCTGTTCAAGTTTACGTATTTCCTGAACAAGCATTGATGGATTCATAGAAGTGATAGATTGTCTAACCATTTCTTGCTTTCCAAATAGTCTTTTTTCTTGCAATTAAAGTGGTTTCATTAGCAACAGATTCATTTTCACAAGTAAAAGAAAGACACCTGACTGCTTGACTTGAAGGACCACTTTGATTTAGGCCCTATAAATGACAAAAGTTAGAGATAAGCAGTGACAATCATAGAAGTCAAGAACGAAAGTGTTTGCTACCTTCTGCTCCTTATATGATTTAATTGAAAGATGTTCAAACTGACCATGGCTGTTGTTGTTGTGGAGAGATCTCGCGACTGGAAGGCTCCTGTTTTGGCTGCAAATGAGAGCTAAGAGATGATTGAAACGATGTTGTGGAGAGATCTCGCGACTGGAAGGCTTCTATTTTGGGTGCAAATGAGAGTTGAGAGATGATTGAAATGACGTCGCTTCAACCATCTAATTAAATTATGCTAATTATGATTAATGAGGGTCCCTGTACACTTGGTACTGCCATATCAGCAAAGATAACGGTAGAAATAACGTCGGGCTAAAATTGACGAAAGTTTAGGTTTTTTTGTAATTAACCTTAATTTAAGATTTAATTGTTCAACACTTTTTAGCATTTAGTAACTTAAAATTCTATTCTCTAAGTTTTCCAAAGCCCCCTTATATTGCCAATTAGAAGGTCGGTGCATTTTTAGGAGAAATCCTCCCTGACATGCTTGAATTCTAGGTTGGTCATAGAAAGTGATCAATAATTTGCCACTCTCAATAGGACAATAGTATTGCATTTGAAGATTGAAAAAGAAGTTGTTGTACCTCCAACTCTAGAGGAAGTAGTCCCTACTACAATAGGGAACGAAGGCTTGGTATATAAAATAATTGAAAATCTAGAGAATGCAACATCGTCTTCAATTAAGTCTTTAGCTAGCGAGAATCCAAAATTGTCATAGCCATCAACAAAAAATGATGTTATTTATGAAAATTATATTTTAGAGTTGAAGTCCAATTTTCCTTTAAGATTGAAGCAATTAAGATGTTGAAAAAGAAGATGGAAGAACTTTCAGTCTCTTTGGAACAAGTCATTGGGCATAATTCTCCTTCTCTAGCAAGATAGAATTTTAAAGGACTCAAGGGGTAACTTACACTAAATGCAATAGGAGTTGGTGAGTGTAGTCATCCTTTGGTTAAATGTTCCTCATTATAAAATAGAGGATATTCCTATTGCACCTTTGTGCACTAATTCTGGAAGTGGATGACAAATTTTTAGGCCCTAAGCTCGTAGAAAATAGAGATTTGGTTTTAAAGTTAATGCTATGAGATGTGGCAACTTTTTGGCTATAAACCATATTTTTGTTCCTTTTATTGCTCTTAAGTGATATGGAAGATGTTAGAGAAGTCATTTAAGAATTGCGTGGGCTTGACATGAGACATATTGACTACTTAAAATTTCATAACCTTTATCCGGAGCATACTGACCACAAGAATCCTTATCCTCGTAATTACAGAATTCCTGAGCTTACTTTGTTTTCTGGTGAAGATGACCATTCAACTATCGAGCGTATTTCCAAAATCACTATTCAATGTGGTGAATTGGCTAATTACAAAAAATCAACAAGTTTAACATAAGCCGTATTATTCGATAGGTGCAACTTTTTCTTTATATATTTTGTTGCGCAAGAATTGTATCCTTTCATAGGCAAAAATGGAAAGACTATTTTATACTGAATTTTTTAGAATGAAACTGAAGTTAGTATTACCAAATTGTCTAGAATAACTAAAAAAGTGGCGAGAATATAAACATGTTCATCGCTTGGTTAGGAGAATGAAGAGTCGAAGCCAAATTACACTCTCAAAAATTGAGGATGTCAAGTTGTCTTAGAGGGGCCTAGATATTAAACAAAAAAAATTCATGGTATGGAATTTTTTTATTTTTATAAATTGCTCCCAAAAGTGTTTTAGTATGATGGTGGAAAAATTTTCTACCACTTTGGTTGAGGTCATTGTCCAGAATTCTCCTTTTTTAGCAAGACAGATTTCTAAATGACTTGGGGGCAACTTGCACCAAATGTAATGGAAGTTGATGAGCATAGTTTTCCTTTGATTTCTTCCTTTATGGAAGGAAGATAAGTTCCTCCTCATAAAAGAAAGGATATTCTTGTTATGCCTTTGCTCACTAATTCTATAAATGGCATACTGTTTGTCAGGCTTTATGCTCTTATAAGATAAGGAATTGGTTTTCAAGTTAAAGCTAATGAGCTATATTACGACCTAGGGAAAAAAAAATTCTGTAAATAGGGAATTGGTTTATATGCAAACTAGTCTCCACACCTGCTTCGTCTCTTCATTCAATTCTCTGCCTTCCAAAAATGCTTTTATGTGCATTTTAATGTTATCGGTGATGATCATAGTGAGGGATGTGCAGGATGTATCCTTATCAAAGAAGATTTGATGATTTCTCTCATCCCTGATTCCCCTAACAAGTAAGTTATCGCCACCTTAAAAATCCATAATCTATTACTCTTCTGTACTCTTATCCATTGCGTGCTCTAATATATTACATCTTACCATTTACCTGGTAGATTATTAGCTCCATATCTGACTACAATCTCTTTCGATATGTTATTTGTGTACTAAAAAATGAATAGCATATGGTTGATCAATTCACTATCCTTTTCACACAGTGTACACTTGTTAGGAGTTGTCATATAGTTTTTGAGTCTTTCTAGTGTGGTTAGCATCTATGAATGGCCAGTCAAAAGGTTAATGTTGCCCTCGGGAGATTTTTATTGCCCCATACCAATTCACCCTGTTTTCTGTTCCCTAAAATAGATTTCTTTCATTTCTAACCTATGCCACTTTATCTGTATCATCTGATGAATTGATATTAACTAAGTGCATTTTCACAATGTATCTAGAATCATCCTTTATATGATCTCCTTATTGCTAACGCCCTATTGAATAGTGGTCTCCTTAACGACAAATTGTTTCAACCCTTAGAGTTATGTTTTATGTAAAACTCCTATCTCGAACCATTAGTTAAACCCAAAAATTATTTCTTTTCCATTTCCCACCTTATGCCTTACGTAAGGTCTAATCATATCCCTTATCTTCTTTATCGTTTTTAGATTAGTTGATCCCCCATTTGGAATTTTTATATTCCAGTTGTTTTCCTTGGTTTTGTATTCACTCCATACCTAATTCTCCCATAAGGAGTCCTCTTTTCTAATTAGTCTCTAGAATCTTCTTACTAGCATTACGTGATGGACTACATTGATGGGTATAAGGCCTAATCCTCCATGTTTTCTAGGCTTACATATATTATTCCATTTGATCCTTGCTTGCCCACTTCCATTCCACAAAAATCTTCTCACGTACTTATTTATGGATTTTGTGACCATGGTCAGAAGTACTAAGTGTGAGGCCCAGTAAATCTTCTCACATACTTATTTATTTTTCCTTTTTTTCCCCTTGGGATTAGACATAATAGAGTTTTGATGAGCTTAACTAGTAATTGTCCATTTTTGTACCATCTAGCCTAGGAGCCTTATCAGGTTTTAGCCTCATTATGACTACATCTACCTCCTCTTTAGAGACTAGTTTAGCTAGTAGTTTGCTTTCCTCCTCTGTGAGTTGGTCTCGTACTATCTCCCTTATGAATTATTATATGGATATTGTTTTAGAGGAGGTGCCTAACGTTCTAATGATGAAAATTTTAACCTCTTTTTTATTTGTATTATATTATTTATGGACTACCCATTTGTATTTAAGCAAACAATTTTATTATAGGTTGTCCTTGAAATGATCTTCCTATGAAAGTAAGCTATGTTTTTGTCCCTATCTATCAACCACTCTAGCCTAGCTCTTTGCTTTATGATTGAATGTTCTATGGAAAGATATTGAAAATATCTAGACATAGCTTACTTCTCCAGTTCCTATAATGTCTCATCTATTAGATCCTTGCATAGTTTAGTTTGAGTCATTTTTAGCTCCTGTTTAGCTCTCAGCAGTGCTTGATTTGTATTTTTAATTCTTTCCCTATATAAGCATTTAAGATCCTCATTTATTGCCTGTGTCTTCCTTGCACATATATATTGTTTAGTTCCCTTCACTTCTTTGTTACACCCTTTTAAAAAAGCTTCTTCAAATCTAGGCACATTTATTAAGATATTGTTGAACCGAAATAAGGACTTTCTTTCCCTTGTATGGTTTGCAGTGTGGACAACTATTAGTGTGTGATCTAAGCATCTTGGGTTAGGTATGTAGCATAGGATTATGGGTAGTTTTGAAACCATTCTATATTGACCATGAATCTATCTAGCTCCTTTCTTATAAGACAATATTTCTTATATTTGTTTGTACAAGTAAAAAAGTTACCACCTTGGGAGAGACATCCATACTGTCTACATATGTCTTTAAATCCTCATTGTGACTTCTACTATCAACGTTACCCTTTACTTCCTCAGAGTTAAGTATTGTATCAAAGTCTCCAAGCAACATCTATGGTGACTAGTTGGTTGCTAAAAATCTTAATTTAGTCCACAACTCTTTTTTTTTTTTTTCTGAAAGTTATGGTTGAAGCCATACACAAATTTCTCCATACATTCCTTCCCCATCTTTTTGTACCTAACTTTTACATATATAAGTTGTTCCTTGATATCAACCCTTTGAACTTCTACCTTGTCCTTATTATAGAGGATTAGAATTCTTGCATTATAGTTGTAATCAAAATTATTTATCATCTCTCAGTTAGCAGAAGCAATATGGATATGGAACTTTTTTTTCTTCCTAGTCCTTATTTCGAAAAGACCAAAAATGTCAAACTTAAAATCATGAATTGCTTTCTTGATGTCAAGTGGTTTGCAAGGGTATTTAACCCGCTAACACTCTATACTACTACGATCATCTTCCTTATTAGAAAAATATTATTTTCTTTTTCCTATTGGACTTCCTTCTATTAGAAGATGCAAAATCCTCTTTTTTGATCTCTGAACTGGTATCCTCAGTCCTGTCTACACTATATGAGATGCTTTCTCCCGTATCTTACATTGCCTCCTTTCATTTGGTGCTCTTAGTGTTCTCTTTAGTTGTTTCCTAGTAATGCATATTATATGTGTCCATGCTTGATATGTTGTTTTTTTTTTCTCCTTTATCCTTCTCACCAAGTAAGGTAGATCTCCAATATCTCCTGACCTAGTCATGTAGTTAGCTCATTATATTCTCCAATTTTGAACTTGGTTTCTAAACTGTTTTAATTTAGGTCTCAGGCCCCCAAACGTATGACACCTTCGCCACATCCTTAACTACTTCCATGTCTTCATTAAGTCTCATTATGGAAATTTCACCAGGGAGGTCCCTCATTGCCTCTATGAGGACACACACCCTTGCATAATTTATTCTTTTGATTTTTATTGTAGCATGGTCTAGGAAATTTGGTTTGCCTACAAAGCTAGCTAAATAACTTAGCCCTTCTATAATCCAATATTCTACCGGTACCATATGAACATCCAAATAGGTATATTACATGTTATAATTTCTTCCAGTACTATAAACCTGGTCTCCAGTTTAGAAAAATATGTTTGTTATGCAAATGCTAAGGACCAAATTCAATTACCTTCAAGTTTGCTTCCTTATTGGAAAATTTAAAAAGACGATGTCTTCTTCATTCACTAATACTTCTATACATCCATACTTTTTCCAGATTGAAGAAGTCCATGCCCTCATTGTAGGAAAGGGGGCTCTTTTATCCATAAAGTAGTCAATAATCGTTGTGTTCCATCTTGTAGCTCTAGCCCTCAAGACTTTTATTGGAGGAGATATCACTTTGTGCTCATTGATTCTAGTTGGTGGAGTGTATTACAACTTTATGTGTATATTCTCATCTCCAACACCCTGTGTCCACGTTCAACGGTTAAGTTTTTTATGGGGTCTAACTATTTTTCATTGGTTTTGGTATAGGTGAGTGTTATCTTGGTTGTTCTTTAGGAGAATGGATGGGTAAAGGGGAGGAAAATCTTTTGTGTTTAAGTCCATATTGAACTATGCAATGACGGTAATGAGTGCATTGGTGGTCCAATGAACGAATATTATTTAGTATATACCAATGTAATGGCAACATAAAATTATGCTTTTTAGCTATGTTTAAAATTTTGAATAAATTAATACTAAATTGTATTAAATATACACCAATTTTTGTTTTAATACTAACTTTATTTTTAATAGAAAAAAGTTAGAAACTTTGTACTTATCAATGTTTTAAAAACTAAACCAAAAATTAAACCAGTAACAAAAGAAGTTTAAGGTTTAAAATTTTGATATTATGAGACTGTCATAAAATCAGTATGTACTTAATAAGAAATAAAAATACAAGAATAAGTAAAAATAGTATAAAAGCGGAATACTTTATTGAAATTGAAAATACGCTCACGTCTATTAATGTATATTCAATTAATAATAATAATATATAATTAAATTTAAATTTAAATTTAACATAAAAAATAATAACAATTAAATTTGTATTTTCGAATGAGATTGTGTAACATTATTGTAAAAAATTTCAAATTCTCTAAGACTGATAAGTAAAGAAGATGACCCCCTTTAATCCTAAATTAAAGATGCTATTTTATATATTTAACTTTTACGGATAATAGTTCATCATTCAATAGTTTATAAAACATTTTCTTATTAAATAAAAGTTTATAAAACAAGGAGATGTAAACTTTATTCTAATTATTAAGGTATGGTATATTTAAAAGGCTTTACCCTACCCACTATCCTGTGTTGCCCATCTACCCGACTCTTCTTCTTTGTGATGGCCAGAGACTTGAGTAGGTTGGGTTTATAACGTTGGTTGGTCCCTATCTTCTCCAAGCTTCATCAGTTGACACCATCGATTCTGTTGTGGAAGAGGATAGAAGCTCCAACCTAAACAGAAACATCCAGATCTTAGGTAGAAAGGCAATGACTGGAGGTATATAGTTCTTGGTTTAAGCGTCTGTTGTTGACAGGGCCGGCCCTGGGCAGGGGCCAGCGGGACACCTGCCCAGGGCCCCTATAAGAGGGGGGCCCCTCAGCCCCCCTCAACCCCTCTCACTCTAACGTTAATTTTTTTTTTAGTGTAAGTAATTTGTGGTCCCCATGCTTATAAATAATATTGAAACATTTAAGTATATTTTTACCTTCTAATTTCTTTATTTTCATCAATATATGTATTTAAGGTACTCCAACTCAAAAATTAGCAATAAAAAATTTTACGATTCTGTCTTCTAAGTATAATTTAAAGGTAAAGTTTATGATTTTTAATATATTTTTACTCTTTTTTTATTTTTAATATTAGATGTTAAATTTTGCTATTTATGTTTTTCCTATATTACAGATATAATTTGTAAATTTAAGTATATTGTCAATTTATGGGGCCCTTTTTTTTCATTTCACCCCGGGCCTATAAAACTATAGGAACGGCCCTGGTAAAAGGGACACTCAAATTAAAATTCTGAGATAAACATGAATAAAAAAGACTACAACTACTCATTACTAACTAGTGATACTATGCTATATTCTTCTTCTTCTTTTTTCCCTTTTTTTGATTTCTTTCTTTTTCTTTTTTCCCCCTTTTTTGAATAACGCTAAGAACAAGGAAAAACGATAAAAACAAGAGAAAATAATAAACATATGAGTAGAAGTACCTATAAAAATATCTCAAAACACAATACAGAGCAAAAGTCCCAAATTACTCAATGCTTCATTCAACTTGTGATAGGGTAAAGCTAATGGGGATTTTGGGTTTCAATGTAAGGTGATTGATTGAAAACAAGGTCAAAAGGCTCAAAAATGTGTGCAAAGGGAAAGTAATTAGGTGGGTCATTTTTAAGCTAAAGGGTTTAAAAATAAGGAAGACCTTAATCGTGTCTATATCCCATGTAATCAAACAAATTCAAACCGGTTCCGTGCAAGTTCTGAAGGCAACAGGAATAGAGGAGCATCACACAATTCAAAGAAATAGCATGACATAAAGATGATGCCATTTAGGCTCAAATTTCACTCACAGGTTCAATTCAAGAATGCATCTTAATTCCACAATTTACCTCATCACTCAAATGTCAAAATTTCGACCAAGTCTATAAGATCAGTTATTGCAACCAATCAGCATGACTCACCACAAAACTCACTTAGCCCAATTTAATTTCATGCATATACTCAATCTCATCCAAACTAATATGACAAAGCTTGATGGCTTCACATGCATAACAAACATACAATAACATAAAATAAACACACAAAAAATCGAAAAATAGTCACACTCACAAACAAAACTCTAATTCCTAAATTTCCGCACACCTAGACCAACATTATCCTCAATGTTAAAGAAGCATAAATATAAAGGAAAAAGTTAAAGAAAGCTTTTCTATTATGGAAGTGTCGGAATCAAGGTGTTGGCGGATGTGGCGGTTGAAATCCTTCATGCTCCCAGTAAGCCATCCAATTGTGCTCCAAACGGTGCATTTTTCGTTCGATCCTACTGAGACGAGCTTCCAAATCGATGTCGTGTTATTGGTGGTTACTAGTTTCAGCTGGTGGGGCCTGACTTCGGGCTGCTGATCTTGTAGGGTGAAGAGTTGTGGGGCTCGGATTGGTGAAAGCTATGTGACCACGGCTAAGATCCACAATACCCATCCTGCTCAAACAATCTAAATCTAACGGTTCTATACCACAAGCCACATTCATATCAGTGTTATCAAGATCTAACACTTCCAAATTAATTGCCAATTATGTGATACAGGAACCAAGAATCAAAGGTTTAGATTTCTTATGCACCACGGAATTAAATTGTGTCATGAACTAAAAATCGAAATTTACAGGAATGTGCCTATCTATGCACCACAGGAAATAAAATTCTACTTTTGACAATGTTCCCGCAACATCTTTATGACCAGAAAAATTGAATGCCAATAGTCTATGGATGATTTTAAAAACAGGATTTCGAAGAAAAGAACTCTTAGAAATGCTAGCATTATATGGGTTTGTATCAACAGACCATTGACTCCATAACTCCGATGCATTGAAATCTTCATGAAAGTCACATTGAACATTGATAAACAACTCATTCTCAATTTGAGCATTCGAAATAAAACCCATAGCAACATTGAATTCAGCAACTGATAATGCAAATTCTTTTTCCATCAATCAAAATTCAACGGCCTCTTTTGTGAACAAATCAAACTCTTTATCACAATTAAATTGGAATGTGCTATATAATTCCTTAGTTAATTCCACATAAGCAGGGCAATTTATTCTAGCAAAAGCACTCCAATTAAGTGGACCCATCAATTGCATGAAAGAATCATAAACATTCAATGGTTCAAGTGTGTCGAAAGAATTGACTTACAAGGATAAATTTTCCGTTCACTTAGCTATTGGATTCATTCTGTATCTTCGGGAAGTTTGAAAGAGGTTCAGCCCCCATCTCTAGTGGTCCATTTGCTTTTATTTTCCACCTCCTTACCTCTCCTTGTTCGTTGGCGTGTGCGTGGTGGTGGAGGACCAAGAATTTGCGCTGGGGCTGTTGTAGTAGGTGATTCGGTGGTGGTGGAAATGAGTTGTGGTGGAAGAGCATCAACGGCAAAACGAATTGGAGTGGCTAACCTACGGGAGTCGCTCTTTTTCCTGGGCATTGTGGACACCGTGAACATCAGACCTGCAATTGCACAAGATAATAACGCAAGCACAAAATCAGAAGTTAGGGTTGATGGGTGAGTTTGCAATGAAGATATGGGTAACGTGATTTAGTGGTGGGCAAGTGGTGGTAAAAGTCTAAGATGGGTGTGAAGTGTGGCAGCTAGAAATTGAAACATGGAGGAGAAATTTGATGAAAATAGAAGAGGGAAAAGAGAGGGGGAAAACAGGGGAGGCGGCGGTAAAGCCAAAATTTTTGTTTTTTAATTTTTAAAATGAAAAGATGAAAAATAAAAATGATAGAAATAAAAATGTGAATTTAAATTCCTAACTAAATGAAATAAACGTAATGAAATAAAAACAAACCTGAAAAATTTACGGGTTTCCCCAAATGTGCTTCTTTAAAGTCTTTAGCTAGACATGTTTCGTTACTTACCTGATCAGAAATAGGTTGGTGGTACCAATTCTATTTCTTCAACTCGCTCGACCGAAAAGTTTTCATAATATGGCTTCAGGGGATGTCCATTAACTTTAAATACCTTAGAGGTATCTAAACTCTGAATTTCTACCGCACCATGGGAAAACACGTTAGTAACAATAAATGGTCCAAGCCAACAAAATCGTAATTTACCTGGAAATAACTTGAGCTTCGAATGATAAAGAAGAACTTTTTGTCCGACTGAAAAATATTTCCTAGAAATCATTTTATCATGAAAGCTTTAGTTTTTTCCTTATAAATTTTTGCATTTTCATACGCCTCATTACGAATCTCCTCTAATTCTTGCAATTGCAATTTCCTATTGTTACTAACCTCCATCTGATCCATATTCAACTGCTTTACAACCCAATAAGCTCTATGCTCTATTTCCACAGGTAAACGACAAGGCTTACCGAAAATTAACCTATAAGGCAACATACTTATAGGAGTTTTGTGCGCAGTTCAATATGCCCACAAAGCATTGTCCAATCGCAAACTCCAATCCTTTCGGTTCGAATTCACCACTTTCTCTAGTATGGATTTGATCTCTCTATTGGACATCTCAGCTTGCCCACTTGTCTGCGGATGGTAGGCGGTAGAGACTCGGTGTGTGATACCACATCTTTTCATTAAAGCTTCAAAAGTCTTATTGCAGAAATGGGTTCCTCGATTGCTAATGATAGCTCGAGGCATTTCGAACCTAAAAAAAATATTTGATTTAACAAAGTCAATAACAGTTTTAGCATCATCAGATAGAGTAGCCTTAGCTTTAACCCATTTCGAAACGTAATCCACAGCCAATAAATTGTAATTCTTACCAAAGGAGGAAGGTAAAGGACCTATAAAGTCTATTCCCCAAACATCAAAAATCTCACATACTAGAATGTTCGTGAGTGGCATTTGATTCCTCGATCCCAAGTTACCTGTTCTTTGACAACGATCACAAAACTTGCAAAACATGTAAGAGTCATAAAATAACTTAGGCTAAAATAGTCCACATTCTAAAATTTTTCGAGCAGTTCTTTTAGGACCAAAATGTCTCCCACACACAGATGGATGACAAAAATGTGAAATAGATGGAATTTCATCATCTGTTACACATTTCCTAACAATCTGATCAGAACAAAGTTTCCAAAGGTGAGGCTCATCCCAAATATAATATCTAGCCTCTCGCTTGATTTTATCTCTCTCGCCTCTAGATAAATCACTAGGTAAAGATTTAGTTACTAAAAAGTTTACTATGTTTGCATACCATAGAATTACCTGTTGAATTGCGAAGAGGCTCTCATCTGGAAACTTATCGTGAAGAACATCAGACGTGGTACTCGATGTGATCGGCCACCAAATTTTATGCTCCTTTCTTGTCGCGAATTTCCACATTGAATTCTTGGAGCAGTAATATCTATCGAATTAATCTTGGCTTGGCTTCTTTCTTGTTCACCAAATATTTCAGAGCTACATGATCTGAATAGATGATCACCTTTGTCCCCAACAGGTATGACCAAAACTTCTCCAATCCAAACATGACCACTAAAAACTCTTTCTCCGTCATAGAATAATTTTTCTGAGCATCATTAAGTGTCATAGAAGCATAATAAATAACATGAGGTACCTTGTCCACTTTTTGGCCCAGCACGACGTCAACTGCATAATCCGACGTATTGAACATCAACTCGAAAGGTCTGTCCCATCGCAGTGGCTGAATAATTGGCATTATAGTGAGTCGCTCCTTAAGTTCATCAAACACACTTTTGCATGGCTCGTCGAAATCAAATTTCACGTCTTTTTGGAGCAATCTACACATAGGTTGTGCAATTTTGGATAAGTCCTTGATAAATCGTCAATAAAATCCTGCGTGACCAAGAAAAGAACATACTTCCTGCACATTCGCAGGGTAAGATAAAGATCGAATAACAACTATCTTAGCCCTATCTGTTACACCCATATACCCCTTGGAAGGATATATGAATGCCACACAAAACAGTACAAACAAATCAAAGCATACAAAAACTTCCAGTAAATAATTCAGGCAAACATACATTAAATTACATAGTACTTAACACAAACTCACTGAAAATCCAAACCAAACTGAAGTATCATTGTTACAAACTTACAAACAAATTCACATATATATCAGATACAAGCCTAAAAGTCAAACAAAAAATTTTACATTATTTTCAAAATAACACTCAGACTTCATTGGCCATTGCGGTTGTCTTGTCCCAGTCTTTATAAACGTCGCTCAGAACCTACACGAGGCAAATCCACCGTGCTAAGCATATAACTTAGTGAGTAATAACTAAACTATGCATAATTTGACAATTAATCATACTGAATCAAGTTATAGCACAAGCAGATATTTAAATTTCAGAACAGTTGCATAGTTAACAGAACTGAGTATCAAAGAAGGAACAATCCCTTCAGTTGAAAACATCTTCAAAATCCAATATATATTAGAATACACAATCAAATGACTGCTAATCCGTCAACATAAGTGGGTAAAGGGACTTAAACAGAAGATATCAAAATCGGTTTCAAATCACAGAAGAGACTTATGTCTCAATAACAGAAGACATCGAAGTGTCAATAACAGAAGACACCGAGGTGTCTGACACTGAAGTGTCATAGAAGCAGCTGCAGACCCTTCTAGGCATGCCTATTTACCACAACTAGGACTCAACAGTTTTAAAGCAAAACAGGGTCATTTCAGACATTTTATGTGCAAAGCAAGTAGTCAATCATATTCACATATAAGTAGCACTTCCAATAATATAATCATGCATCAAACGCCTCAGACAATCATTGTCTGGAATTCAGAACACAATCAGTACACATTCATCAAGATCAAATTCAATTCAGTAATAACCAAAACAAATCAAGGTGAGACCATCTTAGGTTACTCACAAAAGTTATCGTCTAAATTACTTACCAAAAGCGCCCTTACTGTTTGTTACCTTGAAGTCCCGACAATATCTGGACTCGGTCACTCTAAGGGTTCCTCTATAACATTTAACACATATACAAATTACTATTACACAATTGAAAACATATTTCTTATGCACAAGTACTTAAATAACTAAAATATGCACAATGCATTGTTCAATGACAATTTCGGGTATCTAATTGAAATTCTCATCATCAAAACAATTAGATATCAAAGCCTTCATTACTAACATTTGGTACTTATAATTTGGGCCAAATTAAAACAATGTGAAATCAATTACATAACCTAATTGACCACTTCAGATTTTCTACTGATATGATTTCGGGTCAACTTTGGATAATTAATCTGATAAGGTAAATGACAAAATTAGGCAATACTTCCTTCTAGAAAGTTGTTCTACAGTGTCTTAAGTTTCTAAAGACTCCAAGTTCATCCAATTTGATTCAGTATTCTATGAGTTATGCACAAATTAGCTCAGACTGTGCACATTTGAACTTTTGGCTAGAACATGATCATTCTCTCTTATTGTACAATTCATATCTTTCAGCTACGATATCGAAAAATTACAAACTGTATATAAATTTAAAGATAAAAGAATAAGATACAACTTTTATGAAGACAACTCAGCCTAATTCGGCCCACATCAATACAGTTTATTCAATCACCACAGGACATGATTTCTATCCCTGACAGTGCTTTAGCTTAAGCTACAACTCACTTACATGCCAATTTTAAAAATCTTAGAGGCAGAATTAAAATTCGACCTCTTCACAAAGGTTGTAGATATATGTCTCTAGTTTAATATGAATCAAAAAATAACTCATTCAGAAATCTACAGCTCAAGTTATAATTTGAAAACCGAAGTATGATCATGAAAAATTCCAATTCATAACATCCAGCAGGCTTCCACACTTTCATCCTATCAATCAATTTCAAATTAATTCAGATAGCTCTAGATTTTTATGGAGAGAAAGAAAAATGTCTTAGGAATCCATTGGTCCAAGTTTCAAGTTATTTGGAGTTTGGATGAAAGAGTTATAGGCAAAAGATTGAGAGCTGTTCAATTAAAAACTCAAGTTTTTAACCCACACATATAAACCATCAACTTTTTTCTCTCAAGCACGCCAACTTCATCTTCTCCACCAACCCAGATCATCGAAACTGCAAATTTTCTTCACTCTTCTTCCTCTCTTCCACTTACCCTATTATCTTTAATTTATAACCTCACATTGTCTCTTTCATTTGCAACTTATCTTATGCTAATACAACTCAAAATACAACATATATATCAAAACCAGAAAGTTTTCAATACTATTCATCATCTTCAACCTTTGTTTACAACACTTTCTGCACTTATTTCATTTTCTGTTTTCTCTTTTTTTTATTCCTACACATCATAACTTTATATCTGCTTCATAAACCATTCTTTTGCTACTTTCATCTCAATTGAACCCAACACAAATAAATCAAAAGTCCAAAGTTTTAACATGGTACTGTTCACGTTAGCACATTCATTTTCTGCATCTTTCTTCCATCGTCATCTATGCATTTCTTTGACTTTCCTTTTCACTTTCACTTCATTTTTCACCATTATATATTAAGACCTCACCAAATTCTCATTCCTTACTATCCAACACATTTTAGTTCATTCAAAACTTTCCAAAAACATGCATGCATATCAACAAGAAAAGAATAGAGCATCACCGTGGACATCCAGCAATTATTTTCTGTCATTATCATTATTCACTAGTCTTTATTTAACTCAAAATAACACAATCTCGATAGACTTCCTGCTCCTTCCTTACGCCCAAACACGTTTAAACTCACATCCATACATACTCCACAGATACACACGTCAATAGTAAAAGAAACAACTTATATAAGTTTTTCTGTGAACCAAGAACAGAGTATACAAGGTGTGAATATATTCATTCTTACAAATTTTTTTCCAGTCGACTCAGTCAAATTCAAACATCACCCCAATACTATGTACAAAATCACGAAGATTAAAACTCAACTTACTTGGGTTAGCTAAATCTCCAACAAGTCCTGAAATTCTTACTGCACAGAAGAAATCGTGAACCAGTTCCCAAACTCACTTTTCAAGTTGTTTCATTACCGTGAACAAAGAACGGGAAAAGAGTTGGCTTTTCGGTGAAAAGCAACAGAGAAATGAGTTGCCCCCGAATTCATATGGTATGTGGCGTTTTGCATGTATATGCACGCATCTCTCAACCCAAGAGCCACAGATACCAACCAATTGTCTCAATACATTTAAACGATTTGTCATATTTACTAGGTCTCTAATTTATTTATTTTTCTTAATCTAAAAAGACCCCAAAATTTTCAGAAAAATTTCCTAAAATTCCCAAAAATTCCAAAATAGTACTAATAGTCTCCAAATAAAATTTTCAGCTAAAATAATTCGCCAAAATTTCAAAATATCCAAAATATACCAAATTTTTTTCGAAAATTTATAAAATTCACCAAAAATTCTGAAATAATAATAACACTCTCCAAATAAATTTTTAACTCAAATAATCTACAATTCACATTTTTAATAACATTTAAAAATCATTTATACCCGAAAAATGTCTTGAATGCATGTACAATTATTGTATGTGTCCAAAATGCTTATGCACAAATAAGCAAATATGCACATATGCAAAGCATAAAATGTACTGAATTTCCTTAATATCCTAACCCCTAATATGGGGTGTTACACACTGTGGACTGTAGGTTGACAAGACAATTAAAACCCATTCTACATTAAAACCCTTTCGGCTTACTTAAAACCCTTGCTCCCAGCGTTTTTTAACGCATAAGTCACCAAGCGGACGCAACGTACGCTGCGTTGCGCTTCACGCAACACAACCAAAATTTGTTTTCTCCTTCTTTTTACTAATAAATTGTGCCTTTAACCAAATAAGCAATTGTGCTCAAAATTGTTTTAGAAAATTTTGCCTTTTTGGTCTAAAAAATATATCAATATATCCAACCTAGTAGTCAACACAAATTGAACACAAATCAAGCATTTTATCTTAAAAATAGGATTGAAATCATATGTAATTGCATAATAAAATATAAGATAATTCAATCCTATCAAAATATCCCCATACTTGGTTTTTGACCGTCCTCGGGCAAATCGTCAAAATCAAAATCACAAACCAAAACTTTAACTCATTTTCGACATTTCTTAAGAATAGATAGCCATAAGTAAAAGTGAATGAATGTCAAAACCTAAGCAAAAACTCAACATTCAAAGCTTTTACTCATGACCTATCAACACTCAATATCTTCAAAAACTGAGCAATCTAATGGTGGACTCGAAAAATTTGTTTAACTAAAATATATCAAAGGGTAAACTCAACACCATTCATGATCATGACAATCCACAACTTTGCATATCATTTCATTTCTCGACCACTAATGTTCACATACAAAATCATGAATCAAAGGACTTTTCAAGGTTGTAATTGTTGGACCAATGGTGGTTGACAAGATTAATTCCACTTATGTTTTGATAATAACAAGATGTATAGACTTGATTAA
>JANKOD010000005.1:25591609-25604024 GCA_026284645.1 Erythroxylum acuminatum | reverse complement strand
CTAAAATCACCACCTAAAAATCCATAATCTATTACTCTTCTATACTATTATCCATTGCATGCTCTAATATATTACACTTAACATTTACCTAGTAGATTATTAGCTCCATATCTGACTAAAATCTCTTTCAATATGTTACCCGGAAAATGAATAGGGTATGGTTGATCAATTCACTATCCTTTTCACACAGTATATACACTTTTTAGGAGTTGTCATATAGTTGTTGAGTCTTTCTGGTGTGTTTAGCATCTATGAATGGCCAGTTAAAGGGTTAATGTTGCCTTGGGAGAATTTTATTGCCCATACCAACTCACCCTGTTTTCTGTTCCCTAAAATAGGTTTCTTTCGTTTTTGTATGTTTATAAACCATTATGAGTTCTAATCTATGTCACTTTATCTTTATCATCTAATGAATTGATATTAACTGAGTGCATTTTCACAATGTATCTGGGGTCATCCTTTATATGATCTCCTTATTGCTAAAGCCTTATTGAATAGTGATCTCTTTCAGGACAAATTGTTTTAACCTTTAGAGTTGTGTTTTATGTAAAACTCCTATCTTGAACCATTTGTCAAACCAAAAAATTATTTCTTTTCCATCTCCCACCTCATGACTTATATAAGTTCTAATCATATCCCTTGTCTCTTTTATCTTTTTTAGATTAGTTTATCCCCTATTTGGAATTTTTACATTCTAGATGTTTTCCTTTGTTTTGTATTCACTCCATACCTAATTCTCCCATAAGGAGTCCTCTTTTCTAATTTCTCTCTAGAATCTTCTTGCTAGTATTGTGTGATTGACTATATTGATGGGCAGTGACGGAGCCAGGAATTTAAGATAGGGGGCTCAAATATTTAATTTTTTAAATTTTGGGGGGCTCAGTGCACCACTAATCTTTAAATAACCCAGTCCTAATATATATACATGTATATATATATATAATTATTTAATAATTTTAGGGGTGGGGGGCCCAGTGCACCACTGGCCCCCACCTACCTCCGTCCTTGTTGATGGGTATAAGGTCTTATCCTCTATGTTTTATTGGCCTACATATATTATTCCATTTGATCCTTGCTTGCCCACTTCCATTCCACAAAAATCTTCTCAGGTACTTATTTATGGCTTTTGTGACTATGGTCGGAAGTACTAAGTGTGAGGCCCAGTAAATATTAATTGAAGATAGGACAAAATCAATCAATTATAGACAATCTATCATAAATAGTGCTTTAGGAATCCAGTTATAAATTCTCCTTTTGATCTTTTCATCTAGTGGCTTGAACTCTCAGTATTTGTGCTTCATAGAGTTTACTTTTATACCAAGACAGGTAATTGGTAATTGCAATACCTTTATACCTCTAATAATGGAGATCTGCTAAGCATTATATAGTGTATTAGATGACATGTATATTCCACTCTTTTGATCGTTAACTTCTAGCCTAGATAACCTTGAAAATATTCTCAAAGTTGTAACAAACAAGGTAATAGAATGATGATCGGCCCTAGAGAACAATAGTAAGTGATCTACAAAATTAAGATTTAGGATCCCACATCTCTTTCATTTAGAATGAAATTTCAAGAGGCGATTCCTTTCTATCATCCTAACCGAGAGCTTATTCAGGAATGAGGATATAGGGTCCCGTTGTCATAGGCCTCTAGCCCCTGTAATTTTATTGGATTGTTGCCCATTGATTAGTACATTATAAGAAACTCTAGTTATATATTATTCAATCCATCTTATAAAGAATATAGGAAATTTTAGGCTCATACAATCAAGGATGAAATTCTAGTCTAAAGAATCATAAGCTTTTCTAAAGTCTACCTTTTATTGTACAATTGTTCTCCCTCTTTTCCTTGTATAATTCCTCATAAGTTCTTATGTTGGACCCCACACCCTACCTCTTCGGTGTTTAGGGATTATACCCCAGCGTGTGTTTGTGGGTTATACCACGCCATCCAACATAAATCAGTATTGTCCTCTTTGGTCACGATTTGAACTCGTGATCTCAAGGTTTTGTTGTTTTTACAAGCACGCCTCTCACCATTGAGCCAATTGACTTAATGGTGAGAGGCGTAATTGGCACAATGGTGAGGGGCGTGCTTGTAAAAGCAACTAAACCTTGAGGTCACGAGTTCGTATAGTGACCAAAGAGGACAATACTGATTTGTATTGAATGCCGTGGTATAACCCACAAACACACGCCGGGGTATAATCCCCAAACATTGAAGAGGTGGGGTGTGAGATCCAACATTAAAAAGTCGACAGAGAATGCCAATAGAGTTGATGGTGCAAAAGTTTGGCAAAACACGTGCAATGTTGACAAAACCCTATTTGAATTGAATAGATTATATTGCATTAGTTATCTAGTACATCACGTTATTGTTTCCACTGCATTTCTTTTCTTTTAGTTCATTTGAACAAGAACATCCTTAATAAAATGCCTTTAATATTCATTAATGCTAGACAAGAGTATGGTCATTGTGTTTAAAACATTCAACTCCAATGTCTTTTCCGACGGCCGGAGGAATGCCTTCCATATCTTTCTCTTGACTACAACGGATTGTAGATTTGTCTTGATGGTTGAGGGCTTTTTATTTTGCTTTTAAATTGGACATTATGAACACAACCCTACTGAATGACAATGTATCGAGTAAGAATGATGTCAATCCACTCTGTGGCCAATAGCATCCTCCTATATGTAGTGTTCAATGGATCATATTGTACAGTTTTTATAATCGATCACAAGGTACTATATCTGCCGTCTTTTTTCATATAACTTAGAAACTCGCCTCCTCGGTAGTTGGCCGCCTCAAGAAATATCGTAAACTGTTGGCAAGAACCTGAACAATTGAACGACTCATTATGGTAGCTGTAACACAAGTCCTAAATTCATGTCTTTTTTCCAGCATCATGACTTAATATATCAGTGGCATGCTAAAAAAAGTATATATCGCAACCCTTTACCTGTTGAAGAGGCTTGATGATGGCTTTACCTTTATAGCTGACATGAAACTTTGCCTTGGCCAGTAAGCCCTAGATTCCAAAACCAACACAATGGCCATCAATAACCCAACAACCAGAGTATGGAAAGGAAAAGGGGTTCAAATAGCTGAGATTAAATCACCTCTGTGTCAAACTCTCCGGATTCAACAGCAATATTAATGTCAGTGATAATTTTTACAAGGTCCACCAACAATCCAGGGCGATCGGCAGTCTCCACATAAAGCAAGCTGTTTCAAAGATATAATTGCCTTCTCTGCTTATGAGTAAGTTCACTTGGAATTTCACATTGGGTATAAATATCACTTGTCAGTTGTCAGTATCTTAAAAGATAAAAGAGTAATTAGAATTTTCAAAAACTCAAGACATCTAGAAATATAAACTTTTACATATAAAAGAGAAGACGGGGAATAAAACACATTTTGTTCTCTTCTTCAATAATATGATGTGAAACCAATCTGCCCATCGTTTCATGTATCAAGGGATTACATACAAGCATCTTCAAAGTATTGCCAAATTATGCACTCAAGTATTTGCATGCTTGCATTCGGGACGATAATTCCTCCACACCCTAGCTAATATTTTTTGTTTAAAGTCCAGATATGATAATGATAAAGCACATATATGATGTATGAACAAATAGGTTAGAAACCTATTTGTTACCTGCTGCTGCTTTCCCTTTTTAACCCAAATTCTTAAACTTTCTTTGATTATTCATATTACCGTTACTCTTTAAGGCAAAGAAACTAGGCAGGACTTTTCCCACCTAGCTTCTTACCTGGATTCTCCATGGATGTTGATCCCTCGGGCTCTATTTTGTCCTTCAACAACCTGTTTCCTCCACTACCTACTGCTTCCAAACCTCTACCTGCTTCTTCAGCCTCAACTCCTGTGCTTCAAGCTTCTTCCTTAACCTCATACCACATCATTTCTCTACCTGTCCATGGCCCTAACTCAAGTTCTTCCCTCACAAACTTTTCAGGACCTATCTCTACCCCCTCTCCCCACTCCTGCACCACAGCTCCTATACTCCATAAGAGAACCTCTGTCGCTCCACCCCCTGACCCCAAAGCTAAGGAAAAAGATATGCCAAGCTACAGAACTTGGAGTGATGTTGTCGGAGAATTTACTCAAAGTGAAGAATTAGAATTTATTTCTCTATGCAGAAAAGATGAAGCTCAGGTTGTAATCCCCTTATTGAAATTATGTAAGCAGGATTCTAGAAAATGGGGGTTACAGACTTTAGATATAGAGGGCAATACTTCACTTGGGATAATAAACAAGATGGGAGTTGGAGAATTAGAAAAAGGCTTAATAGGGCACTGGCCAACAGTGATTGAGTGACAAAGTTCCCATAAACCTTAGCCTTCTTTGGAAACTCCCTTTTCTCTAACCACTCCCATGTTAAATTCACTAATTTCCACTTTTTTTAAGCCATCGAAAGGTAAATAACATCTCTTACACTCTCTAGGATTCAGTGAAGCTATAAAGAAGGGTAAGAAAATTCAGGTTTTGGAGTTTAACGCATTCACCTATATGTAGAAGTTCAAATGCATTAAAGAGGAATCGAAGCTCCTGAATCAGACAACATTTCCAGATGCGGAGGATGTAGTTAGGAGATCAAGAGCTGCATTTTTAGAGTATAGGAAGACCTCTATAAATCTCCAAGTAACATGACATTAAGAGTAACTAAAAAAGAGCTGCTCCAAAATTACACTCAAGCACTAAATGTCCATAATAGCTCATTGAGACACAGAGCTAAAGTACTTTGGATAAAGGAGGAGGGGATAGGAATACTAAATTCTTTTATACCTCTATCAATGCTAGAAGGAATCAAAACAAGATAATTTTACACTACAATGACTTTGGCTCTCCCACTATTGGTCAAAAGGAGTTAAAGAAAGTAAAATCCTCCGATAGTACCTCTCTACAAGCTATCATGAGCTACATCAAGAACAAACTGAATCAGGAACTTGCTCACCAACTTGTTAAACCTTTTCAGTAAAGCAGATGTGGAAGAAGTTATCTTTAGTCATGATCCAAGGAAAGCACTGGGCCAGATGACTATAATGCTTTATTATTTTTACATAGTTGGAGCATAACCGGTAATATAGAAACTAATGATATTTTAGAGTTCCTATTCACCAGGAGAATCCTAAAGCAAATAAACAAGACATACATATGCTTCGTTCCTAAAGTCTCTAACCCATCTTCTTTTCATGATTTTAGGCCAATATCATGTAGCAATATTATCTACCAAACTATTTAAAGATGCTTGCATTCAAATTGGAGAAAGCTTTGAGAGGGCTGATTTATCATAGTCAGAGTGCTTTTATCAAGGGAAGGAATATTAGAGACAACTTATTTATCATTTAGGACCTACTAAAGTATTAACACAACAAGAAATCCAATCAAACTTGTACTTTAAAGATTGATTTTCGTAAGGTGTTCAATTCTTTAGAATGGTGATTTGTCCTAAACTATCTAGAACCATTTGGTTTTCCAAGACTATTAATGGAATGGATACACTAATGCTTAACAACCACTCCCTTTGGCATGCTTGTGAATGGAGAACCAACTTACACTTTGTTAGAATTTGCAATCAGCCTCCGGGCCCACATGAGAAGGAAAGTTAGACCACACACAAGCTCAAGTGAGGTTCCATTCTAAAACCAATTGGCAATAGGTGGAATAGCCCACTAAGCTTATATGTTAGTGTTCTTTCCTCTTTTTCTTCGATGTAGGACACTCACATGTGGGTATTCTCAACACACTTTTAATAAAGTAAAAGATATTAGGTAAAGGGACCCTAATCTTTTTCCTTTTTCACCTTATATATGGAAGTATTAATCTGCATAATCTCCTACATGATTGATCTGAATGAGACTTTAAATACCATAAAAAATGCAAGGAGATTAAGCTCTTTGGCTTGCTATTTGTTGATGAACTACTTCTATTAACCAGGGCATATATAGGCTCAATGTAGTTGTTGATGAGTTCTCTACAAGATTTTCACCAAGCTGTCAGGGATGAGAATCAACTTTTCCAAGAGCAGGCTATAAATCTCTAGAGATGCAATACATTTAGCAGAAAGGTTTTCAAGTTTGACTGTTTGCCAAGTCCAACAGACCCCTTTTAAATACTTAGGCATCCATATTACCACTATGAAACCTACCTACAGAGAATGCTTATTGCTCCTAGACACTATAAATAAAAGAATTGGCAATTAGCAAAATAGTTTCCTTGCCTATGCCAGTTGGTGTCTTTTGTTCTCAATAGCTTGCACATCTATTGGAGATCATATATCATGCTCCCCAAGAACATAGTCGTTCCCATTGAAAAAAGTATCAAGAATTTCTTTTAGTTAACAAATGCAACTATAGGGAAAGCCACTAATGTGAAGTGGTCTGACATATATGTATCTAAAAATGAATGAAGGAGTTCAGACCTTACTAGAATTCACACCATAAATAAAATGCTCATCATCAAGAGGATTTGGAAGTTATTTAATGATAGGTGAAGTGGATGCAATCTCATCATTTAAAGTCAACCAGCACTTGGAACCTTAAAGAAAAACCATATAATTCATGGACTCTTAACCAAACGCTAGAGCTTAGGAATTTGGTAAGAATGGAATTTAAGTTAATCATTGGCAATGAAAAGGATACTTGGTTTTGACATGACAATTGGTATGAATTTGGTCCTTTGCAAACAATTCCTAAAGCTAACAGGCACAATCTAACAAGGCAAGAGTAAATGAGATGATACACAAAAGTTACTAGAGTTGGAACCAAAGAGGGTTCTCAACAATTAGGAGTAATATATCATATTGCAAATGTTTTAAAAAACAGACCTAAAGTTAAACCGGTAGGAAAAGAGGATTAAGATTTAAAAAGTTAAACCGCTATTAAATTGTCATAAAATTAAATAAAATTAAAATTTTGAAATATAATTGAAAGAGATTATCCTTACCTATCGAAGAATTTGAAGTTTAATTGAAAAAAAAGATTGCTAAATAAAATTAATTGATTTATTTTAGTTTATAAGAATTTATTAACCGATTAATTAATAAATTAATCAATTTTTAATTAAAAAAAGTTACTAAAATAAATCGAACCAGAAAGTTAAAAACTGAACCGAAAAATTAGAAGGTTTAAGGTTTTTATAATTTAACCATACGAACTGATTAAGTTTTTTAATCATGGCATATTACACTCCAAATACAACAATACTTGATAACGTCAGATGGCTCAGGCACAATTCTGGCACTTTCACAAACAAATCTTGTTTGAATATGATCAAGGAACACAAACAAGTTGCTCCTTGGACTAAAATTTAGATGAGTTCAAACATCCAGATAACTTCTTTCATAATGGACCTTGTAGCCTTGAAAACAGTTAAAAATAAAAAAATGCAGAATCAAAGGCATCAACGATTTGAAGCGTGTGTTATGCAAACTAGAGGATGACAGCATCTCTCATTTATTTTTTGAGTATCAATATTCAGCTGGTCTTTGGAGACTAATACAACTTAAATGCAATGCCCTCTGTCAAGCTTAAGGTTGTGAAAACCTGATTATATGGGCCAACAAAATCAGGTTCAACATAAAGGGAGATTTAAAAATCTTCAGATTAGCTTAATATGGAGAAAAAGAAATGCAACAAAACATGGGAAAGATCCAACCAACAGTGATCAATCCATCTTCAATAGCATAAACTGGATAAGGGAAATGATGCTATTTGATAACATTGGCAAGGAAGCAACCAAAGTCATGCTGCAAAGATGGGAAATTTCTATGGCTTTACATCCTTAATGGACCTATCCAACAGCAACACAATGGTTAACAGGCCTACTTCAATTGCATATAAAAACTTGGTTGAAGTCTACTTCTGGAACTGATATTTGTTCCAGTTATTTTGTAATTGCTTGAGTTATGGTTTTAGCTTTAAGTTGAACTTGACTTGTAATACTTTGTTCTTTTGTTGTGGCCTAGGGGGCTATACACTTCTATTGTTGTCATAGTTCCCTCCTTGAATTGCTTCCTTGTATTCAATTTCAATTTTCAAAAGAAAAAGAAGAAAAAAGATTAGACACATAAGCTATTTTTAACCTCATTTAAATTCAAAAGTCAAGCCTCTACCTTGTGTTTTCAAGTGGCTGGGCTATTTCAAGACACGGTTAGTTTACTTAGTTAAAAGGTTGAACAAGTATAGAATATACACTAACTTTCATGCACTACCATTTGATGAAATGATATATTCAATGCCTAGGATGATGACCTATCAACCACAACAACTAATATATGTACATTTTAATCATTATTTCTCTTTACGACATAATTATCAACAAGATGTTGTGCACAGCTTTAGTCTGGGCAGTTGTAGAGCATGTTGAGGCTTCTTTTCAGAATACCTTAAATAGAACTAGGAATAGTTACCTTCTATGAGGCCCATCATCACTGACACTTATGTGAGTTGATATGTCCACATCAACCTGAGGAATTTCAACATAACAAATGAGCAGCAACTAATACTATGGGATTCAGATATTAATGCTATACTGAATAACTAATAGATGACTAACATTGACTCATGGGCACCAATTCAGTGATAAAAGAGTGAGGAAAAGAGTGTGAATCTTGAAAATGTTTGAACCATGTTAGGGCTATTGCACCAATTTGACTTTTGCACAAACCAATACTCTATAATGGAGAAATTATCACAACAAGCAATTAATTTTAAAAATATCAAGAAACAAAGGAAAACCTGCTCTTTTGGTGGTGTCACACCAAAGGCAACTCCCATTGCTAACTGGGAACTGGATTCCTGGTACACCAATTTGAGCTAAGTTAATTTCCACAAGAGAAGCTCTTCAAGTTGTTATGCCAAGAACAGAAATAAACAACCAAAACAATAAACTACCGGATGATACTGAAGCAGATTGTTTATGATTGTCAAACGAATTGCCTCAAGCAACTCTGGCTCTTCAACTTTCCTACCAGTAGAACTGCCACAGCCAAGTCAATAAGAACTGTTGAATAAAATCTATTGCAAGAATAGTCTTGAAGACCTCATTAGAAGTCAAGATTGACGATAACAATCATATTTTGAAAAGAAAATATTTTTTCCAGTGCATTGCTTATTCTTTGGAAGGAATATTTATTGGGTCTTCCAGATGTTAGCATACTTTTGTAGGTGCTAACTCAGATAACAGATAACAAGAATTTTGAGGACAATGTACTTCAAATTATGGGAGAAGTAAATGCAATCACGTGAAACGTATCCTAGTTTTTACGTGGTTCAACCACTTAAGACATTTAACATTTATAATTGATTGCACCAACGGATTAAGGCGATAAGATATATGCTCTCCTCTACAAACTTAACAGATACAATAATCCTTATGTTGATTAGATGATTGAAGTGGCTACCTTATCAAGTTAATCTATAGCATAATATCGAGTGTTCAATGGAATCAACTTTGCAGTGGAAACAACATAACCAATTTAATATGAGCAAGTTTTTCTCTCCTTTCCATACAAATATGTGGTGAAACCACATTGAAGTACACCTAATTGACAAATCTAAGAGAAGGAGAGAGAGAGAGAGATCGCAAAGCATTATGGCGATGTCACTTACGCTTTGGTGATGCAAAATTTGTTGTGCTTCCCAGAAGAATCTAGAAAGACATTAGCTTTAACAACATTTAGCCCAAGGTTTTTAAGTGCACTCATCTGGAACATTGTTGCCACTATTTTGGTCAGAATGGTTAGGATGTGCTATAAAAAGACACTGACAGCTAATGAAAAAAAATATTTCCAAGGTAGAAAATAAGTATTATTAGTTTATCAAGGAAGTGCTCTATACAGTGTCCAGGAGAGCTCCAAGGCGATCACCAAAAGTTATCTCCACTACAGTTGCATCTGGATTGGAGTCTTGATCAATTATAACTTTTGGCGTTGGAATCGTATCAGTGTCGTTGTAACTTCCGTCCTGTTTACAAAGCCCATTCCATTATATATAACCAAAACAATCAACTATTGCACAACCACCAATAACAAAATACTAGCACACCTCCACAGCTGCAGCTGATGAACCTCGTGCAATTATCATCTTAAAAGACGACAATCTGATAGCAAATGCACATCTACTGTTAGTAGAAATTAGTGTTTATACAGCACAATTTTAGTATGGGCATGCGAAAATGAACCTTATAGTGGTAAAATTCTAGTTTTTTGAGCCATTATACTGTAACCCGTATGATGCTTTCATTTAATTTTAGTTACCAGAGAAAGAAACGGAGACTCAAAGACATCCAATTAGGTAAGGAACTATTACTAAATACGATGATATTCCATCGTTCTCAATGATAAGAATGTTCAGCAACTAATCTGAAGAGGGTAAATAAGGTAAGGTGTGGGAGTTAGGTTTCATTGTAGGCCATAAAGGAGTGAATCGAAGGATTCACAATGCATAGCAGGTAATTCTAACAAAATTTTCCAGTTTCAAGTCCATCCAACAAAATGGCATTGGCATGGGACAGTACACCCACAAAAGAAAAGGCAAACATACCGAAGGACCATAAAGCCATGAAATTATTAGTTACTACAACATTCAAATCTAAAATTATCAATGTCAACGACAGAGACAATAGCGTTTTTCAGTCCTCAAGCAAAAAAGGATCGATCTTTCCTCAAGAAAGATAAGTACACTACTCTGGCAACCAAGTAGAAAGTATTACTTAAAACTTATCTAGAAACGAGAAAGAATCAACAAACTGATAATAGGAATACCTTCTGGATTCCTGGGAAAATATACGAAGTGGCATGGTACCGGAACCAAAAGGCAAGGAACTTTCAACAACTTTGGCATTGCTGCAACAGATTGCGACATTGGCAAAAGCCATAGCTACTGCCATTTTTGTCCTCTCTCTCTCACTGCGCAGTGACAGATGAAGAAGAAGAAGAGGGTAATGACAAGTACGCTACAAACTGACAGAAAGCAGGAACACCCAAACGAAAGAAAGTCACGAATTCCAAGAAAGAGATGAGGTGAGCAATGAAGAAGGATAGATGGGAGTTCTAGTAAATGGTGACATCCACCTGCCAAAACAAAGGGCCACCGTTTATATCCGTTGTTTATCTCATGTACATGTGTGCATAGTTTGGGACGCAACCTTCCCTCTCTATCTTAACTTTTTATCTCTAACATCCGTTCCTCATCTCTCATCGGCATCTTTAGTTGTCTTGTCTTAAAAGTACTTTCCCCTTTCTTTTATTCAAAATAATAAATTATAGAACCCAAGTGAAGCAAATAAGGGAGTTCCACTTCCAATAGCTGTGGAAATGATGCAAAGGAGAGAGAAGCCTAAATCATTAGTTTTAAAATATTTTTATTTAAAAATAAATATTTTTTTGTCCTACTGCTACGTTTGGATAGTGTCCCCGTCTCCGGAGACAGTAAACAAGACTCCAAATTCCTGTCTCTGTTGGTGTTTTATTTCATGTCTCTGCGTCTCCGTCCCCTGTCTCCGGTTTGAATATAAGTTTGAATATTTTAACATTATTTTTAAAAATTCAGGTTAGTATTATAAGATTAAGCAAAGATAAGAATTTTTTTTTACAATTAATCCTAAATTATATACGCATCTAAAAGTCTGATCAGAGATATTTTACATTATGGGTCCTTTTGTTTGGTAGAATAGTTTTGTTTGACATAGACATCAAAAGTGGATGATTTCTTCGTCTAGTGAGAGTTGGCATTTAAACACGATCAGTTTCGGTTAAGATGATTCATTGAATGCTCTAGTTGATCATAATCCAATCTTATCTTGGAATTTTAATGGTTAAATACAAGAAATTATGATCAAATGAGAATGATGAATTTTGAAGGAAACATTTTAAAGTATTGAAGAAAATTGGATTAAATTACCATAATGCCTACACTACAGTACATGATAATTTATGCATATTTTTGGAAACTTAAACAAATCATGTGGACATTTAAGGTTTAGCTTGTCTTGCCTCTCTTTCTCTCTCTTCTGAGTGCAAGCGTTGGTCTTGTCGTTCATGTGCAAGGTAAGTTTCTAGGTTTTGTTTCGACGCTGGTTTCTCTTAGGCTATCGATTTAGCTTCATGGATCCAGGGTTGCAAAGGCTCTCTATTCGGGAGAAAGAGGATAGCGAATTCGTTGTTTCTCCAGAGGACGTTCAGAATGCAACGGGTTTTGCTGCAGTACTTAGGGACGCACAAGGTAAGTTTGTAACTGCTATTTCAAGTTTTTTCTCTGCCCTGTTTGACCCAGTTCTGGCCGAAATTATGTCTATAAGGGAAGCTCTATTTTGGCTAAAAGACCAACAGCTTGACAAGGTAATTGTGGAGTCGGATTGCTTGGCAGCTGTCCAATCAATTTTAGCTC
>JANKOD010000005.1:25570867-25582461 GCA_026284645.1 Erythroxylum acuminatum | reverse complement strand
TTTTATAAGAAATTAATTATTTTATTATTATTATTATTATTTATTTTATTATACGAAATTAATTATCTTTTATTATTTTTATTAATTTTATTATACAAAATTAATTATCTTATTATTATTAATAATAACAACAACAACAACAACAACATTATTGGTATTAATACAAAAACTCAAGTTACAAATCAAACATCATTTTTTATACCCATTCTTATTCCCATTTCCATTCTCATTCCCTTCTACTATTATACCCATACCCATTCCCAAACCCGTGCTCAAACCAAACGCCCACTTAATTTGGAGCTTGATCCAGAAAACTAAAATTCTAGACATTCTTTTTATCTCTAATAGATGGATATTTGACTATATTTTACCACCCATATTTGATTTATTTTGCTCGATATTTTATACTTTTAGCATATATTTGGTACTTAATTTGTTCTAAGTGTGTTTACAAGTGATAATTGCCTTCATGGACTTAAAGGAGAAGAATTCCGATGAAAATGTAGCTAAAATAGGAAAAATAGTAATCTAGAAGAAATGCATGGCTGTGCACTTTCGCGATATCTAACAATTTCCAATTATGCTCGTTCTTATGCATAGTCGTGCACATGACCCTGCATAACCCAAAAACCTAGATTTTCATATAAAAGAGAAGTTTCGAAGGCAAATAAGAGAAGGAGAGTGGCTGGCATCGTCTGAGACATTTAGAGGTAATTCTAGGAGTGATTTGGATCTTACAAAGTGGAAGACGCGGGATTTTTATCCAGAGATCCATCAGAACACAAGATCAAACGTCTAAATTGTCAGAATACATGATAAAGAACAATCAAGGAGATTTAGAATTATGATTATGATGTTTTCTATTATGTTTTCTATATATATGGATATGATTTTGTGTTCACTGATGTATAGCTAATTTTTCTATTAGTATTTTGGTTAGGTGAACCCTAGTTAAACACTTTGACATGTTTTGATTATTTTCTGAAAGCAATTGTGTTCCAATTATCCGTTCTATTTACTTTCTATTAATATGATTTTTGGACTTTTATCTGATTTCATACTTATCGATTGAGAAATTCTAGGTTGAATAAATCTACAATAATTGGAAAGAGTTGATGGAAATCCTAGAGATAGAATGATATAAATCTTCTAGATTAGGGTCAAACCTAATAAAGGGATTCAGAATATGATAATGTAATCCTATAAGTTTTAACCTGATTAATTCAGTTAGAGACCTTATGATTAGTTATTAGTAGACTCAAGGTCAGCTACTAGCATACTTTAGGAATCTCCACAGTCCAATAAATCAATAACATAATTGCATGACAAGGAATCAATCGGTTAAGGTTTAAGGGGATTTGAAGCCTAGGTCCTAATCATCTGATATCAATAATTAATTTAGTGTCACCAATCCCTTGCTTTAATTCACATTGCCTGTTTAGTTTATTTGCTTAATTTTAGTTTCTTAAGTTAAAAGTCGTTACCAATCCGTAGGCTAGATAATAGGACAACAGTAATTACTAATGCTTACCGTCCTCATAGGATCAACTCATTTTTACTAGTACTAGCTATGGCTACACCGAGCATTTACGGTACTAAATATTGACTAACTCGCTTTAGGTTAATCAATCTTCCTTATTTAATCCACATCTGTAAGATGGTGGCTGCGTTTTTTTGGCTTCTTAATGTTCTTCCTATGTGTCTTAGGATTTTGGGGGTGTAACTAGGGTTTCCCCTTTTGTTCGGTTCCAAAAATGCCCTCAAACCTTAAATAGATGAAAAAGTTCACACCTGGGAAACCTTTGTCATGATTGTGACTTTGGAAATTTTGCTCATGTCACGATCCGTGACCCTACCCATGTAGCTCCAAGCACATCCAACATCTTTGTTCTTTAATTATCTAATCTTCAACACCAGCAAACATGTCAAAAAACATAAAACTAAGATTGAAAACATGCTTTAAACACACAAACACTTAGATTATAAGTAAATACTGACATGAACACAATTCAAAGACTATAAATGCAACAATCATCTAATAAACAACTTTAAACACACTAAAACACGTATTAGAACATTAGAACTTAGTATAAACTAAATTTATCAACATCCCCGCACTTAAACATTTGTTTGTCCTTAAGAAAAACAAAATAAAAACACAAACTCAAACAAACCAAACATAAACACATAAGAATACATTCATGCATTATGTAATAATGAGACAATGACATCAAACTTTATGGAATCAATTTAACCGTAAACATTAATCATTCAAGTTGTTTCAACATACTAATTATTTCATCGTTAAGCACTTTGAATTGAATATACATATTAATCAAAATATCAACTTCCTATTCGTTCACCTATAACACTTTGTACACATACATTTATAAATAGTAATCAATAAAAAATTGCAATTATCACTAAGTATCCTTTCGTGAAAATTTTTGCGATTTTCAAAGATCAGTAGGTATTATTTATCCAAACACCACTTTTTAATTTTCTTTAACATTAACCTAGTCTTTTGATGCGAAGACAAATTCTTTGTCACGAATGTCCCCTGATTATTCAACCAGGCCACGTCTTATTAATAAAACCGCCTCTCCCACTTTGAACCTTTTCTTCTTAATATGAAAATGATGTCACTTCTTCACCTTTTCCTTATATAACTTGACATTCTCATATACAGTAAAGCGAAGTTCATCGAGTTCTTTCAATTGTATGAGTCTTCGTTCACTCGTTTGCTTCCAATCAAAGTTTAAAGCTATTGTCACCCAATGTGCTTTATGCTCAAGTTCTAGGGGTAGATGACAAGCTTGACCATACACAAGCCTAAAGGGATTCGTCCCGATTGAAGTTTTGAAGGCAGTTCGATAAACTGATAAGACATAATCCAGCTTTAATGCCCAATCCTTCCTTGAACCATTTGTCGTCTTCTCCAATATTTGTTTAAGTTCATGTTCAAAACTTTCGCTTGTCTATTTGTTTACCAGTGGTATGGAGTGACAACATGATGGTGAACTCCATATCTTTTTAAAAGAGTATCAAAAGATTTATTACAGAAATGTGTTCCTCCATCACTTATATTGTTCTTGACACTCCAAATCGGATGAATAATCATTTAATGAATTTTTGTACCACTTTGCCATCATTAGTTGGAGTTCCCATTGTTTCAGCTCGTTGTGACTTATAGTCTACTCCTACCAAAATATACATATCCCCTATAGAGGATGGGAAGGGCCTCATGAAGTCAAGTTCCCACACATCGAAAACTTCGACTTTTAAAATGTTAGATAAGGGCATCTCATATCTTTTGAAGATGCTCCCCACTCTTTGACATCTGTCACACAGTGCCACAAATTCTTGAGCATGCTTAAATAGTTGTGGCCAATAATGTTGGATCCCGCTTGTTTCCGGTTGTAACCCTATTTCTCTAGTTTAATCCAAATTAAGAATCATCTCATTTGGATAACTAGAGCAAAAGTTATGACTAAAACACCGAAGCATACTCAAAGAACATTATTCAATTACATTTTCCAACTTTTAACTTTCAACATTTCACATATAACCTATCTTGTACCTAAACTATCTTTTCTACTTCATTTCAAATTCAAGAATTCTCCTTTTCTTTGCACATGAATAATCGCCAACAATTTCTCATTTAACAGTTATAGCTTCCAAGAAATGTTCGGGGCCCAACAAATAAAATCCACATTCGTGTACTCTTGTCATCGTCTTGTTTGCTCCGTAATGCCTAACATACATAGCTTTGTGACATTACATCAATATATCTAACTTCTCCTCCTCCGGAACACATTTCCTTATTAGTCTGTCAGCATATGTACTATACAAGATCAGGTCATCCTATAAATAATGGCTATACTTAGATAAGAATTGCTTTTTTTGGTTGATATGATAAATCTAAAAGGGGCCTACCGCTTGCAACAAGGTTTGCTATATCCGTGAACCATGGTGTCACAATGTAGTCAAGTAATATTAGGGTTTCATTAGAGAATCGCTCATTAAACTATAATAACCCCAACCCCATAATAACTCCAAGAGATACTTTAATATTAAAGATATTATCTGTTGGCCTCTCTGAAAGAGCAAGACCATGTTTTTCACACAAATCTACAAATGTATGAAGGTGTATAATATGTTGAGAAATATTATTGCTAGCAATTAAAATATCATCTACATAACAATGTATAAAATCATGATATTTGAAAATATTATCTATTTTTCTTTGAAATATTTGTGGGTCATTTTTTAAGCCAAAGACATTACTAACCATTCATAATAATCTTGTAGAATAGAGAAAACAGTACAAAGAATACTACCTTTATTCATTTTTTATCCGCCAAAATCTACTTTTACAATCAAATTTAGAAGAAATTCGTTTTCCTCTTATTAGGTTAATGTTTCTTTATGAGACCAAAAAAAATCCATCAAATACTATTTTATCATTTAATTTTTTATACTTTACCATTGTTCTTGCTTTATTTTTAAGTATCTTTGCATGATTTCTAACCATAAATGCCGGAGAGGAGTGCAGAGATTTACTATATCTAATAATTTTCACATTTTTTAGTTTAAGTTGCTTTTTAAAATATTCTCGATCTTTCATATTATATCTCATTTTAGTAATTTAAACTTTTTATTTAGCTATCATTTATAAATTTGCTTTTTCTTTGTTATTATCCAAACATGTAATAGATTATTAGAGTAATTCCTTATTTTTTGTTTTAACTACTAATCTATCTGTGTCGGTTTATTGGTATTTGTGTTTTAGAATATTTTTTATTGCCAATAAAAGTTTACCTTTTAGAAAAATCGGTTTTTCTTTATATCCTCCACCTTAAATACACATAACAACAATTGAAAAAAGCAACAACGTATAAATTCTATTGATATGCGAGGTTTGAAAAGATCATTAATACGCAACCTTATGTTTCCAAAAGCAATTTTTTTTTAAGTAAGGAAGAGGAGGAGACTAAGTTCTCAAGAAAGCAACCGAGCACTGATCGCTGTAGAGAATCTCTTGAAGCCCCAAAGGCGGAGTGGGCCAAACCACCCAATGATTGTCACATGAGGAGCCCAGTTTGGCAAGAGCATCGGCGCACCGATTGCCTTCCCGAAGAACATGACGAATGGAGCAACACCACTGTCTACCCAAAAGCTCCCGAATATCTGCAATTATAGGCAGAAGAGGGTGAAAACCATTCGAAGAATCGAGAATAAGGTTGATAGCCTCTGAAGAGTCAGACTCCACAAGAAGATGGCGATAGCCGGAGCTCCACGCAAGCTGAAGACTAGACCGAATCGCCTGAAGTTCCGCAACCATACTTGTTGTAAACCCAAGTGCACCTGAGAAGCCCGTAAGCTAGCGACCAAACTGATCCCGAATCAAACCACCAAATCCTGTTGTCCTGGGATTACCCAAGGCACTACCATCCGTATTGAGCTTAACAAAATTGACGGGAGGCATCTCCCACGCAATCCACCGAGCGTCCCGGGGCTGGGAAGTAGCGGGAGCAGTATGCACCCCAAAAGCAAGGAGACACTCAGAGAGAAGACGCCTATGCCAGTGGACTTGGGATCTCAGAGGCAACAATGAGCCCTGTATGCATTCCTTATTACGAGCACACCAAATAACCCAGCATCCAATTGAAAATAGCATTTCACGTTAATAGCTTAGCTACTCGAGAGAATATGCATAGATCTACTACTACTAGGCGTGCCGCCGGAATTTTGTTCTTTCCACCAAAGTGAAGAATATTACGCTCTGTTATAGCCTTTGCAGTTATGAACTTCATGCAGACTGCCGTGAGAACCAGACATCTACAGTATCTGGACATCTGAAGAGAGAGAAACCGTACGAATATCAGGAGGCTCGCTATGTTGCAACATTCAAGACTCAAAAATAGAAATGGCCGTTGGATAGAGTTAAATTATGGATGATATTTCACCGTGGGTAATTGTCCAAGTAACAAAAACCAGACATGATCAAAGAACAGTGACAGACAAACTTTTACGGCCATCAACAACGCCTAGCTCCGTAGATCAGATTACAACTCACGAGACCTTGCACGAACCAAACGTCCCATAAAGTCCATGAAACATGACTCAATCTATAAATCATGAAGTGACACTGAAATCATGAGACACATGTTGTTTCAATGAAAAGAAGTGCCTTTAGGAGCCATAATGACCTTAATCTATGAAAAACCCCAGAATGAACTTCAAACGGACATGCTTGATGATAATACATTGAACCTGATCTTACCCAGAAAAGGAAAGTATAGAAGGACCAAAAGATGAATAACCTTCATCCTTAGCTAGCTTCAGCAAGTGACAATGCATAAGAAGATTCATACAAGCATCCCCACCCACACTCTTACAAACAGCCATTATAACATATTTCATCTTATCACATAAAAGATTGCCTGGAATTGGATGAGCAAAAGAAAACCAAGTGCATGGTATTTAGAAAAGGAATCAAAATTCAAGCACAAGAGAACAAATAAGCAATGACAAGATGACATATGAATGGGATAATTAGAGTAGAGCATTCGAAATTTGCATAACCATAGTAAAAGATTCGACATTCACAAATGCAAGCCTAATAAAGTTTATTATCTAAACGATTCAGCTCCGAATCTTTCCCCAAAGGTCGTACCATCCCCGCCCAAGCTAACACGGAACCACCAAACACAGAAAAAAGCTTTAACCTACTTGACAAGTTTCTAGTCATCTAGGCACAAAGATGCTTCACAACAGTTGAACTACTACTTTATGTAAAACATTCTAGGGCAGCCAGCTAGCTAGCTAGCTACATCCACTGACAGTAAATAGTTGGTTCTATTCCTTCTCTATCCTATAGCCATTCCATAAATAAAATCAAGATATCCGTTAACAGATTGATTTCCATAATTTGACTGCCAACTTGCTTAATCGCCATTTCGCCAATGTCCTCCTCAAAAAGATATCAAAAATCACAAAAACAAAAATATTTGGACAATGACAACAATAATAACCAACAATTAACAAAGACAATAAAAAAGAAAAGAACTGAAACCTAATTGATTATTATGATCATGAAGAAGGAGAAGAAGAAAGTGGGCGTGGAGGAGGCAACAGCTGATGTAGATTCCCATTATTCCTGGAAATAAAGGGATGATGCAACAGCTGCGAGGCCGTCCATCTCCGCCCCGGCTCTCTCTGCAAACAACGCCCAATAAAATCCCTAAACTCATTCGACGCCGTGTGCGGCGCCTCCGGCGGCTGTGACATACAAATAGCGCACATCAAGCTCGCCCAATCCGCCTGCCGACTAACCGCAAACGGAAACCTACCAAGATAGAACTCCAATATGCTAACCCCCAAACTCCATACATCTCCCGCGCAACCGTCGTATTGGCCGTGATTCAAATCAGTGTTGATTCTCTCGGGGCTCATGTAGGCTATTGTCCCAACAGACGAGTTGCAAGGGTCCATAGTCTGCGCGAGGATTCGAGAGACCCCGAAGTCTGCGATTTTGACGCTCTTTTTGGAATTGATGAGGAGATTGGAGGGTTTAATGTCTCGGTGAACGATATGGCGGCGGTGGAGGTAGGCGATGCCGTTGAGTATTTGACGGGCAACGTCGGAGAGGTGGGACTCGTTGGGGATCTGAGTGCCTTCTAGGGATCCGTCGTCCATGAACTCCAGGAGGACCTGGATCTCGCCGTTGTGGTCGAACATGCCGTGGCAGCGGACAACGTTGGGGTGGTTGACATCGCGGAGGATCTCGATCTCGCGGCACATCTGGAGGCGGACGGAGTCCTCGTGATTACCGTAGATAACTTTGAGGGCGTAGAAGCGGCCGGTGGGGCGGTGAACAACTTTGTAGACTGTGCCGCCGCTGCCGCAGCCGATGCGTTGGACGCGGTCCAGCTCGGAGAAGCTGAGCTGTTGGTGGTGACTTGTGGATGTTGTGGAAGAGTTGGAGGTGGGTGGGAGCGGAAGGGGTACGGCAATTGGTGGGTCCCGCTGTGGAAGAGGTAGAGTGAGGTCCGGGCGCCGTCGGGGGCGGTTTTTGGTGTTGGTTGTGGGAGAAGCCGGCTGAATAGGCCTCATGACTTTGTTTTTGTGTGGTTGTTTTTGGTTTAAAAAGAAGATATTTGGGGATTTTGATGATTATTGGTTGAATGAATCAAAAATGAAATACAGAGAGAGTGAGAGAGCTGAGTTTTGATGATGATCTAACAAAAAGGAAATCACATCACTCACCAAATCATGAGGAAGATGAAGATGGAATCTCACCACTCAGTTATCTACTAAAGAATCCAATGGTTTGGTTATCTTCTTTCTTCTTTTTCTTATAAGTCGAGTTGAAATTGAAGTTGAAGGGGAAAGTTCTTGGAAGAGGACAGAGTACACATTTTTTTAAAAAAAAAGTTGGGAGGAAAATACAATTCCTTGCATGATTATTTCCGGAGACGGAGACGCGCCTGTGAGTGGAGTGTCCAACACCTGCGAGTCAGGAAGAGAAAGTGCAAAGTGGACACCAAACCAAAAGCCCCTTTCCAAATCAATCAATCAATGTCAGACCCCACCCTCCCCTCCTCGGCCCGCATCCACGGACAGATTACTTACTATAGTGTGTTCCTTTTCTTTTAACTTTCCAGAATAAAGTCTGATGTATATACATCACAGTACAAATATAGTGTTTAAATCATGCAGCTTTATTCTAAGTACTTTTTCAAAAGTAATTTAAACCAATTTCAGTATTTTTATGTTCATTCATTGTTTTCCAATAATTGATAACTGTTTACGATAGAACAAGGCCGCAGTTCCGTTTTCAATCACTTCTTAAACACATCCCAGTAGATCAGATCATGTTCATTTCACAACGTTCAAAACTTCATCTTTGAATTTAGTTAGTAATTATCATTAGTATTTAAAAAATGCTTGCAAAGCAAAGCTCTGGATTTAAAATGTAATTGACCTATTTTTTATATTATAATTTGATTTGATTTAATTTTTTTCCTCATCCCAAAATATTATAATATGTAAATATATGGTCCAAGTGATTCATGGTGAAAGCCTAGTAAGTTCTTTTAAGGAGTACACACATTCGTGAATCGAAAACTCTTAGGTAGCGTATTTCCGATTACCTACCGCATTCACATTTGGATTGACAGGCCCAAATAAGATAGTGTCTTATCCCCAGTCACCATCACTTTATGAACATGAAACAAATGTTACAGGGAATAATAACCCATGAGTGATTGGAACGGAACTAACCAAGATCTCTTCCATCTTAAAAAAAATTCAATATCAAGAAATAGTCTCTGTATAAAGACATCCAGCGTATTCATTTCCTTACTACCTTAAATTAAATTGGCATATCTTCTTCTTTATTAACCTAAGCATTGGAGAGAGTATCCTGGTCACCTTTGACCTTTGTGCAGAGGAATCATTATCCATCCAACTTTTTGGGTACTAGCTGCGAGAATGGCAAGTTTAACTTTTACGCCCATTTGAGTAAAATTCTAAGAATATGCTACAAAAATAATGGATCCTACTTATTATGGACCGATTCAACGTAGACGGGGATTAGTTTACCTTGCCATATTGTTATGAATAAGCCTCTTGACCACTCTAGTTATCATACCATAAAGAGATCATATTGCCTATCTCAATTTTACAAGTAAGTTGATGCACCAAGCCCCTCAATTTAAGAATTTGATTGAAGAACTATGAATAACTATTTTTAGGATTCAAGGCTTACATAATCATTCATTTAAGAATGTAACTATATATCTATTTGATCCATAATGATTCTTTCTCACATAAAATTTTGCAATCCTTTTCAACATAAGGAATCTATTAATCTTGTTAATCGTTTCCAATCCTAATCCTCACGCTTCTTGAGGTGGACAGATATCTCTCTAGCTAACTTTTGATACCCCTTTATTCTCTCCCTATTTTCCCCACAGGAACTACTTCATCATGCTTTCCACTGTTTTAATAAACCCTTTTAATAAAAAGATATGAGAGCACTAGTAAGTTTGTATTGGCACAATGACAAACTTCAGTAGTTAGATTTTCCCTTCGTAAGATAGAGTTCTATTTATACAAGGCCCTAGCCCGTTTTGAATTTCTCAATGAGAGGTAGACACTCTCTATATATTAGTCTTCTCAAAGAGATTGGTATTCATAAATGTAGAAGAAGGGGTTCTTGTTTAGTGACTTGAGTCAATGTAGCTGAAAGGTGAGTTGCACTATTTGACAAAATGAAGCAGCTCTTTTGCAGATTGATGCTTAAACCAGAAAACTCCTTATCTTTGTAAGGTGCTTATTAATGTTGAAACTAAATGTGCATCAGTTTTGCTCAATAATATAAGATCATATACAAAACATAAACTTATTAGAGAAAGCAATTTACACTTAGAATGATACTTAAAATTAGGGACTGTAGAGATTTTCTGTTTCAGTAACAATGTGAAGATCTCTATTCATATTAAGAATAGGTAATGGGAAAAGGGATCCCCTTACGCGGGTCCTTTAGCCCCTATGAAAATTTCAGTTGGAGTTCTATTAATCAAAATACCAAAAGATGTAGTGGTGATATAAGCATGGATCTAACTGATAAACATTTGGGAAATTTTAGGACTTCTAGAGTCTGTAAGATGAAGTTCCAATTGACAATGTCAAAAGCTTTAAAGATATCCACTTTAATTGCACAATTATAAGGAGTATTGCTTCTAGTATTCTTTTAAAGCTCCTGCAATATGAGGATATTATCCCCAATATGCCTATTGTTTAATAATGCCCCTTAGTTCTCACTGGTTATGAATTTCATGAAAACTTTCAGCCCATTTGAAATGACTTTAGCAATGATCTTATAAATTAAATTGGTGCAAGAAATAGGTCTAAAATCACCTAGGGTTAGGAATCTTAGGAATTAAGGATAAAGAAGTTTTATTAATCTCTTTCAACAAAACCCCCTTTTTGAAAAATTCATGCATAATTTCCTTAGTGAATTTTCCTACTTTATCTCATATTTTATGTAAACCATCTGGGCCAGGAGCCTTTGAATCATTCATTTTGAAAGTCAGTTCTTTGATTTTATGGTCTGTGACAGGTCTAATAAGATTAGAAGCTTCACCCTCAGGTATCCTTGTAGAGATAAATTGTTTAAGGTCCTCCATAGAAGATCTAGTATTCACCTCAATTCCTAAAAGATATTTAAAGAAATTTAAAGCTTCCTTAGTAACCTCTTTATGTCCATATATGACTTCACTAGAATTAGAATTTATGGAGCATATTCTATTAGTATTTCTTATAGTAGTCATTACATTGAAAAAATCCTTTAACTCTAGCTCTTTGATACAACAATGAACAATAATTATCCACTACATGTGATTGAACCAAAGTTGATCATATAAATTGGCTACACTTTCATGGTTTTTAATGTACTTTTTGACTCTTAATTCGTGATTTTGTGCTTAAATTAGTCCCTTGCGGTGAGTTTATGTTTTATGCAATTTGTTAGTAAAATTGTGCAAATTGACGTTAATTGCATTATAATTTTTCTAAGGACAATT
>JANKOD010000005.1:25541550-25565074 GCA_026284645.1 Erythroxylum acuminatum | reverse complement strand
TATTTTAATTATTTCTATATATAATAATTATCTATATATAATAATTATCTAAATATAATAATTAATTGTAAAATAATTAATTTGAATTATTTTCTATTTTATCATAATTTTGAATTTTTTTTAGAATTGTTATTTTTTCACATTCCATTTCATTTTACATTTAATTAGACATAATCACAATTTCATTCAATATATAAAATTAATTTAATAATTATTAATAAATATAATTAATTTTAAAATATAATTTTAGGAGAGATAGGACGGAGGGAGGGAAATTTTGAAAATTTTTGAAAATTTAGCAAAAAGGTCTCCTAATTTTTTAAAATTTCTGAGACTGGACGGTATTTGACCTATATTTTGAATACCGGCCGGTACAGCTGAAATGGGCCGATACCAACCAGTATTTTTCACTGGTACTACTTATACCCATACCGGTACCGATTTTTGGCTGGAACGGTACGTACCGATCGGTACCGGATGGTAAAGTACAAAATTCGAAACACTGGTTTGAAAGGATCTAACATTCCGATCATCTATCCAAAATGACATTAATTTAAATAAGTTGATCACCTACGTAAATAATTTAAATAGTTGATCACTTACGTAAAATAACATTGTCTTAACCTTAAATTTTGCTAGCTTTATTGGTCCAAAACTTAGTTTAATTTACGACCCAAACGTTCATAACGTTTTTGTACTTTCTAACACCTTTGAAAAAACATCTTCGAATTTTATCACACATATCTGCTTTGTTCTTATGCTTTTTTTATGTAAAATTTTCATATCAATTAATGAGCCTATTTTTAAGTCTGCTTTATTCTTATGTTGTACATATAATTCTCACAGTACCGACGATCTGACTAAAGCTAAATGAAAAGAAGCCAACCTCAGACCCCTTTTAAGTTGGAAAGAAAAAATGCATCGAATGCTTTCCCTTACAATCGTGAGATGCTTCTATGCTTTTCTTGTACTTGTTTCATTTTCCGGGGTCGAACTTAAATCAAACTTCGATTCGATTCGATTCGGTTCGGTTCAGTTCAGTCCAACTCATTGTTATTTCTAAGGTATCTCTTCAGACGAACCCTCTTTGCGGGTTGATTTTGTCTCCAATCACTGAATCTTAGTGGTCCATAAGAGCTGAGCACAATCTGAAATCCAGATTACACAAACTCCACCAACAATCTTTTCTCCCAAGATGTTAACATTATCCATCACATCTCTCTCTCTCTCTTTTTTTTTGTATTTATCCCTTTTGTTTAAAATGATACCAGAGGTTATTTATAATACTGAATTTATAAACTATCCTCATAAAAATTGATTAAATCATAACTTATAGTTTATATCATTCAATTATGGCTTATGTTAGTGCACTATAAAATTAAAAACAAAATCAAACTGGTGAAAATAAAAGAAATTTTCACAATTTTTACATTCATATATTTGTTTTTTTTAGTAACTATTTCTTATAACATATTTATTTTTAAATTAATTATTCACGATATCTGGTCTTTGCTTGACTGTGACACAAACTATACATTTTCCCATTCCTCTTCGTAAAGGAAATCAGTGTGAAGACTTTCTTGCTCGCCAGGTTCTGGTTCCTCAGTGGGTCTTCGGATTTGGAACAAACCTCCTCTAAGTATTGGTTGTTTATTACAAGTAGATGCTTCTGGAGTTGTTTTTAATCAAGGCTAATCCTCTTTAATCTTATCTAATGTACCCAAAAAAAAAAGGAGGTAAGGTAATCCACATTAATATAATGACAGTGCAGGAACTAAAAAGGGGATTGAAATTTACACATTGATTCGTTTTTGCTATTTTATTTTAATGGCAATTCTTTTATTATAATTTAAACTTATCATGATTATTTTCTTAAATTAAGAGTCTTTAAGAATTAAGAAGAGTACTTGATCCAAAGGTACTACGTGCAATTATTATGTCCTGAGTGTTGATCGGAAGCCTTTGATTGTACCGTACCTTGAAAATTATTCGTACTTCTTGTTCATGACAAAAACAAAAAAGACATTATTAGTACTGAACAGAACTGGGAGAATATGGACACCTGGTAAGCCTAAGAATTGGGCTTCAAATTTTTTCTTCTAATTGGAACAGGAAATTTGAAGTGCAAAAATTAATGAACTAATCGACGTCTAAAATTCAGGTACGGTTGTCCTGTTGTTAACTAATTTTTATTTTATTTTATTAAATTTTATCTATATATTTATAAATATATAAATAAAATTAAATAACACAATATTAAAACTTCCTACAGACACTCCAATCCCTAAATTGCATTAAATAAAAATTAAATACATTGTTTGAATTACTTCTTATTTCATATACAATTCTTTAAAATTTCACTACTGAAAATAAAAAATGATATCAAAAAGCTTTCACAATTAATCAATATTTCTTATTTTAGAATTATTAACAATATTGAAATGAAAATTATTACGATGCGATCTTATTCATTTTATTTAGAATTTATTAAATAGTATTCATGATTATTTCGTAAATAACTAATAGTATATTGTTCACTTGATTCAATGAGGCATTACTTTCCAGTTCTGAGTCCTCTTTTGAAAAACACACTTGTGGCGATAGAATATGATACTTGTGGGTAACCCATAGATACAAAAATCGAGCTTCGTTGACTCTCTGTTGGTGGTTACTGTGACTTTCATTCAGCGGCTAGCTACCATAGGTAACCCATAGATGCAAAAATCGATCCACGTAAGGGGTTTGAGTTTAAGCGTTTCTTAAAATTTCCGCTTCTCTTAGAGTTGTCAGAGATAGTATGGAGTAGGTCAAAACAAAATCGATGATGTGAATGAAGCTCTTTAAACTTTTGTACTAACTCTATGATGTTTCGTTTCGACAATTATGATTTCTTAATATAAAACTCAAATTGGAAATTAATTAAACTAAAACAATATACTTTTTAAGAGGATATGCATAAAACTAGTCAATATTAGATGTAATTTTGATGATACCACTTAAAAATTTTATACAACTTGGCATTTAAATTTTATACGATACAAAACATCAATTTTTTGCAGCTAAAATTACTAACATTTGACACTGGTTCAAAATTTAATGTATTATATTTATAGAGTAAAATTTATAATTAGCCACACTTTTCCATTCAAACCACTTCATAAATAGAAACAAAAATTTTATTCTTATTTATTATATATCAATTTTATAATATTTTACACCGATTAAACTTTAAATCTTAAACCTTTCTTTAACTGGTTGGTTTTTAAAACAGGGTAAGTCTATTTGGTATAGAATCCAATCCAAGTCCGTTGGCAGGAGAGATATTGCATTCTGATGAAGCTTCACATTTATACAATTTGACATGAGCCACCCAAGCCTTTCTATTATCATCTCTATAAACTACTGATATAACAAACATATAACCATTAACAATACAAGAAATTTATTTATTTTCTGATATGATCACAACAACGTAGGCATTGAACATACGTGATATAACTATTTATGTTTAGGTTTCTACGTACATTTCCAAGCGGGCCACCACGTACACAGCCTTCATTTGCATGGATGAGCTTCTCAAACTTGAATATTTATTTTCTTTCATCAACACTATTTAAGAGATGATAGGATCTAATCCATAATGCAACATTGGAGGCGGATCAACTCTGCAGATAGAAGAATATAACAGTTAACCTAAGCTAAAGTGGCAGTCCTGTTTAGTATGAGAACATAAGACTCACGTTTGTGAACTATAAGTAAGCATCAAATCAAATACGTGAATCAATGTCCAAAAAGGGAAAAATAAAAAACAAATAAGTGAAACAATACTAAAGGATCACCAAGATATACAATACAAGTGCCCTGTTACACGTCTTTTACTTTTTATAATTAAGTGCTATTAAAAAATTTACATGAATCTTAAATATTATATATGATGAAGTCCTAAACCTTCTTAGAGCAGTTGGTTGCGTTACTTTCTGTTAGTACTTTGACAAGTCAAGCTAACAAGAAATACTGTTGAACTGACTTATAATATTTTAAGACAATTAAGGAATCAATTATTAAAAAAAAAGGTTAAGGGCCTAAACATAAACATAATTAAAAATTTAGGACTAAATATACTCTTACCGAAATATTTAATAACCATGTTTACTATAACAAAGGAATTACTGGTGCTTCAGTTGTCATAATCAATGCTCTTCGAGATAAATGGGCAAAAGTCATGCAACTGTGAAAAAGAATGCACACAATGATGGTGAAATGTCACAAGATGAAGCCCCATGCTATTTCTCTTATAACTAACAAAAATGAAATGTTTTTATTTGAAATATATTTAGCAGGACCAAAAGGGTAGGCCCTTCACAAGAAACAAATCTACTGGAGTTGATTTTAACCTCTAGACTTATGTCCTTGGCTAGCTTTTGCACGTGCTTGAAAATGTGACACCAAAATCAAGCACGAAAAGTAACTATCCAGAGATTCCTACACTCCCTTTTTTGGTCCTCATAAACCTTAAATATGTTTTTCCCCAAGACAATGCATGTCCATGCATCTGCAGGCATTCTATCATAGTTCAAAGACGAAATTTCTTCAGTATTTTACAAACAACGTAGACATGCAACATTTATTCCCTCTCTTAATCATCAACAATTAATATACAAAAAAATATGTCTTACTTGCAATAAGCAAGACCATGGATAACTACGATTACAGCCAAAGAATCACCTGAGGATCAACAACTCAATTTACCGCCTTGTTTAACATCTCGGTCACAGGAAGCCAGCAAAACTTTGATTGATAATGTGCATTCACCAAATGAGAAATTTTCATGCAATTCAATCTTTAATTTATCCATCCAATAATAAAGCCAATGCTCCGACAAATCATGATCATTCTGCTACAATTTTTGAAGTAACTAAATAGCCAACATGTAGCCAAGTATGTTGAATTAAAGGCAGACGCTACAACATACTACTAAGGTATAAATTGCGAGCTATTCAGGTGGCAACCCCGTGCTTCCTAAAGTTTGGATAGGCTAGCCAAACAAAGTATCCAAAAGTTTCATAATGGGTGGTTTCAACCCACTAGTTCATCGACTAGTTGATGGGGCAATAGGATCATGACCAGCTAGCCAATGGTGATTTTCAGAAGTTACCAAGACTTGCCTTTTTATCAAAGGTGATTGGTTAACTGATCCTACCCAGACACTAGTTGTTGTAACGTTTGTGTATAACAACTATTTGAGTTAATTTTCAAGTATAAATAGACCACAATTAAGTTGTAACGCTTGAGTGCAACAACTATTTGAGTTAATTTTCAAGTATAAATAGACCACAATTAAGTTGTATGTTAAACCTTTGGCATACTGTAGAATTGCCAAGAGTCTTGAGAGATTAGAAAGAGCATTTGAGTAAATATGTTAATTACATAATACATATTGAGCCTTATGTGGGTCTATTCGAAAGGCTACGTGCTACTGGACCTTTCCAAGCCTCGCATATCAGCGAGACTTTTACTAAATTGTTGTTGTTGTTGTTGTACATAACATATATTGAGCCTTGGTTTATTGATATGAGCAAGAAAGATACTTTTTAGTTGTATATAGTTGTGCTAGTGTAATAATTGATAAACTAGTCTGGCTACATATTATAAGGATTCCTCTTCAGGTGGACAAGACTTGTAAAAAATATTATTCTTCACCCGTGACCAAAAAAAAAAAAAACAAACTATTGTAAAGGTTCCTCTTTATCTATAAAAAAGAAGTTGTATGGATGATTCTTCTTCACCCACTAAAAAAAACAGAAGATATTGAATTTCCAAATGGAACTTGAGGACTGGACATTCAAAGTTATTTGATTAAATCACTATAAATTGATTTTGTCTCTCTTTTCCTACTCTCCTTTATTATTGTTGTGTTTGTTTTATAATTGTATTAGATTAGACAATTCATTCACTAGTTTTCAAATAGGAAAAAAGTTCCACACACAATTTACTTCTCTCTCATGTGTCATCCAAGGACAAAACAATTAAAAAAGATGTTTGCAAGAGAGTTTTCTTAGATTAAACGTTGCAGCTAGAAAGCAATTGTGCATGACGAGACAAATCGTAGTCTGAAGGCAATTTAATAAAATTTTGGGATCCTAATTTTACGTTGTAGATCTACTACTCTGATTTTGCTAACTGATTATGTTGCACATAATTAATTCATATTCAACAGACTGATCCACATGCAAAATCAAAGAGACACTTACCACACATAATCTATATATATTTCCTAATTTCACATTGTAGATCTACTACTCTGATTTTGCTAATCGATTATGTTGCACATAATTAATTCATATTCAACAGACTGATCCACATGCAAAATCAAAGAGACACCACACATAATCTATATATATTTCCTAATTTTACGTTGTAGATCTACTACTCTGATTTTGCTAACCGATTATGTTGCACATAATTAATTCATATTCAAAAGACTGATCCACATGCAAACTTACCACACATAATCTATATATATATATATATATGAGAAATGCATGGTCAGACATAGCAGAAATTTATCTTTCTAATAAAAAGCAAGGATCAAAATAATTCTACAGCAGCTAATGATCCATTATGTTCTTACCTCTGTTGGACCTTGAGAATTCCAGTACCCAATTGCATTGGGATGCCCATAATGATGCATTCACTAACTCCTTCAATGCTGTCCTCCCTACCATTTACAGAAGCACTAAAAAGGTGATCTGCTGTTTTCTCAAATGATGCCAACATCAACACACTTTTACCCATCTTTTGGATACCAAATCTAGTTATCCCAAGAACTTCACCCTGTTATATTATAACCAAAAATCACAACAAATCCCCAATCTAGTAGTTAGACATTTGATGACATCAACATAAATCCATGTCAACAAAAAGTGAGCACCTTGAATGTCATCAAATCTGCTAAAAGCATCATATGCCGAACATCTATGCTCATTCCATGACTTTCCATTGTCTGTTTTATCTCATCAATGATGCATTTTCTCGCAGCCTCAATTCCAAGTGTTGCCAAAACTTCCATGACATGATTACTGGATGTTTTGCGTCCATCAACTCCTTCTGTACCCATAACCTCTTGAAGCCCATTGCTGAAAAGATGTTTAAGCAACGTAAGATTTGTATCAAAATTATCTGTCAAATAATTTGTGATAAGCTAGCAATGTGTTAACAACAGGAATTAAAATTTGACAGAATAAGCAATGCCACTTAAGTGAGACAGGCAAACAATAGTAAGGCTTCAAAAGACAAGTTTTGCTAGTATAGTATTTAGAAGAATTCAGGAGGGTGAAAATTTTGTAAAGAGGGAATTAAGGGATTCATTAGATCCTAGACTTCGAGAATTTTGACAACTATGGTCATAAAAAATTTAATAAGATCCAAAATTTACACCACTTTGGAACAAGAATGCTATTATGTCGACCAAAGTAAATATTAAAATATCAAATCAAAGGCATATACAAATTTATGTCATCTAAACAGATCAAAGAGAAGAATAGAAAACCATAAGAAACAAAAACATTCAACCATAAGAAACAAAAACATTCATCTTCAGAAGACCATTGAATTGCATAAAACAATGTTATCTGGTTATTTAAACAGACCCCTCCACTAGCATGTTGTATCTTGGCTGCCCTTGATGAGTCTCTTTATCATCATGCTTTTTTTGGGCAATGACAGCTCGTTCAACAGTTTTTATACCCTGGCATCAATAAAAAATGTTAACCAACATTTTCCTTTTGCAATTCTTGCCAAAAAGTCACATGGGCAGAATCATAGAAGAAGGATATACAAGTCTTGGAAGTCTCACCTTTACTACAATATTTGGAAGCATATTTTTAAGAGAATGAAGTTCAAAATGAACTTTGTTTCTATCACCTTGAGGAAGAACTTCCAACTTTCTAATATCCAAAACTTTGATATGCTGCATGTTACACAGCCATTAGTATGAATAACTAACTCGTGAAATTATCAAAGTACAACACATGATTATTTTCCACCTGAGTCTTTAGTTTAATTCTAGGCATTTGTAAAATTGATTCCTTCACAGTGTTAGCATCCAGAGACAACTGTAATTCCTGAATCATTTTCATGTCAAGCGTGACCACAACTGATGCCGATCTTGAAGTCATTACAATTTTGATGCTCTTAGCAACCTGCAGTATGACAAAAAACCAGATGAAGAAAACAAAACCCAATTCGATAAAGTGAAAAGTTAAATAACTTATTTTTCAGAGAGACAAAATGTGAGAACTGCAAACAGTTAACTTGCTTTTCATAGAGACAAAATATGAGAAAAATTTTGATCTTGAAAGACTTAAAGTTACATTTGTAGAGGATTTACCACAAGTGCAAAAGAAGTCTGGGTCCTGAAGAAAAGTTAACTCTAGAAAAGAGCATAATCATGAATGTGAAATAAGCAATGATGAAACTGATGACAAGATATAGTTATTTCAAATATCTGAAAAATTGGCGAGTAAAAGACTCAGTAACACATAACCAACATGATCAGAAAATTAACAAGTAATTGACATTGACTGCTGTACCTGTCCTAAAACGGTTTTTTGAATGCGTCCTCTTACAATTCGAGCAGCACTTACATTAGTGTTATGCTCAAGTTCTGCAGTTATGATAGGTGTACTGATTTTTTTGGCTCCATTTATAATTTCTTTAATACGGGGAACTCCCTGTGTTATATCTAAAACAAGGCTAAGAAATCAAAATTGAGATGCCATCAATAGACAGGGACCTTAAGATTAATTTGACTAATAAATAACCATCAAATTCAAAGGATACTCATGCTTGCAACCCCAGCAAAGTGGAAAGTCTTTAGTGTCATTTGTGTCCCTGGTTCCCCAATACCATGAGCTCCAATGCACCCAATTGCAGTTCCAGGTTCAACTCTTTTTCCAGTGTAACGATCAATGCAGGTTTTCAGAAATGCCTGCATTTTGCACGTAAAAAACTGTAGTTAAACAAGGGAAAGAGAGTACAAAAGGAAAATTCTTCAAACTTATGATAAGCAATATACAACCATGCATCAAATCAGATATCAAAGGCATGCAATCAATGGGTGATCATGCCACAATGGGCTGATGAACTCATGTAAAATTCATATTTCCTACTCTAAGATCAGTTCCTTTCTTATAGATATGCTAAACATCTATGCCTAGTACTCCCTCTAAGGATAAATATGCTAAGAAGGGCAAGCATATTCCAACTCCTTGTTCTTTTAGAGAATCTCAGTGCCATGATCCTCAAATTTATCATCATTGCCATATTAAAGGAAACATAGCACCTCATTTTCCACAAAGACCTCTAACCTTGAAATGACCAAATGAATCAATTCTTGTGTGAAACCTATGTTTTAAATGCTGCGTAAGTACTCTATGGATACGATAAGTTGCAAGATGATTATTCAGGTAAGGAAAATCAAGTTTGTAGAGTGACATGCATGCTATCCACCACTGCTATCTTTCATACATTCTCTGGGTGTCAGATGAGACTTCAGAGTTAGTCATTTGTTAGGCTATAAGCAAGAGTAGTACTATGAATATTGACCCTAAACCAAAATAAAACATTCCAGCCTTAATGTGAAACCATACGTTCAACACTTCAGTGTAGCTTGAGTCACTAAAATCACACAATAGTCACTGAGATATGTCTAGTTCCTACTTATACTTTATGTTGCCCATATATTTTGACCATGACCTCATGACTTGGATGTCATGAATCATGGGAGAGAGCACAATTTCATCTTTAGGCATATAATAGCATCATTCCTGACCACTCTAACCCTCCTTTTAGATAAACAAAATCAGAGGGCACGTTACATCATAATTAGCACAACATTCATCTATTAAATTATAACGATTGTGAAGGGAAAAAAATTTGAAAAGTCCATACCTAGCTTATAGTGGTTAGGTAACGTCTCTTCAAGATTTAAAATCCTATTTTGATTGTCATCAAAAAATACGTGCTTTGCTAACTAAATTCCCTAATCTCAAAAATGATAATCTTCCAAATGAACTTCCATTTAGGCAAGATAGTGTGCTATAGATTCTGTCCAACTCCCAATTGCCTAACCTTCCATGTTACAAGTTGAATTTAGATGAGGGATGAATTGAACGCGCAAGTCACAGATCTTTTCCATAAAGAGTTTCATCCAAGAGTCTTAGCCCGTTAATTGTGCCAATTTTTGACACCTAAAATTAACGAATCCAATAGAATGTGTTATCTACATTATAATATTCAAATATAAGTTTTCCTGACGTAGGAAGAATAGAAGAGATGTCAACTAGGTGATAAAACTCACAGAAATTAGATTGTATGAGAAATAGAGGACATGATAATATTTGATAAAACAAATATAGACAATAAATTTAGAGCTGCTAGAATGTTGAATATAGGGCTTGAAATTAAGAAAGTAAGGAATTGAAATAAAGGATAGGTCTAAGAATCACCTCTTAGGTTTGTATCGAGAACTAGGAATCACAACTAGGATTTGAAACAAACAAAACTACTGGAATCCCACCAGCAGGTTTCTATAAATCACTTCTAGAATTTAAGGATCGCTCCTAAGTATCTAAAAATCACTCTATAGGGAGAGATGCTTCACACTTCAAAATTAATCTATTCTTCTTATTCCTTGATTGTTGAAAACATAACATATATGTAGAAAAGATCTTGAAACCCTACTCCTAATGGAATCGGAGAACCCACAAACTAAACTGATAAATCTTTTTATTCTGCATCATTTTGAGGCCTGAGGACCTGCTCAATATTTTGGTAGATTATAACTGGTCCTCTAGGATTTGACTAACAAAGCAATGATCATCATATTAGGATCAGACTAAAAGAAACACAGCAATGATCATCATATTAGGATCAGACAAAGAGAATGAGCGATTAAAGAGGAGAGAGTGTGCATCAATCAACGCTATTAGCCAAATTCAAATCTAGAGCATGTCAAAAGCAATTTACACTCAATCCATAGAGCATATAATTGGTGACTGCTAATGTACTATGTACCACGAAAATAACAAAGTAAAGAATTTACCAAGACATTGTGAAAGCAATTAAACCATTAGTTCTTACATCTATATTAATCTCCTGCTTGGTCACATCACGTCACTTCCTTAACGCACTAAATTTTTGCATACTTGTCTCATCCGTATTTCTCTCACTTGTTATCCACCACAATTATAGCTCTTTGGTTCAATTATAACCGTTTTGGTTACAAAAGAAATTCAAGACACAAACAAATGAATGGATTACTACTAAACCACAGCAGTAAACTATTAGTGAAAAGAAAAAAATTCACAAAATGATGCGTCACCTGTAGCTGCCTTTCAGTAATACCATATACTTTATGAGCGAAATTTTCTGTAGTTGTCAAATTTTTTCCTAGACCTTTGATCTTTTCCACATCCTCAGAATTTTCACCTTCAATGCCACCAACCATCTCAATCATGTTTTGCAAGCTCTTAGTACGATCTTCAAGGAAGCAACTCAATTTTCTCGTAAAGGCATCAGAGCAAGTGCCATCATGATCGTCGCTGTACATTGAAATCAACTTTGGTACAATGTCATAGATATGCTGAGGAGAAAGGTAGTCTTCCCTGGGAGGACAAATGGCCTGCAGATTATGGCTAATCAGCTTACATTCATTTTCAACTTTGTGAACAGTCAAGTGACTTGAAGTCAATAAGAAAGGAAAAGTTATTTACCTTTACTTTCATGAATAATCTAGCAAAATTTAATGGCACTCCACCTTTTGCTTCCATTTTTGCCGGATCCAAGCCATCATCTCCATACACAAATTGAACAATGCATCCACTTGCATTTCGTACTGTGTTATCATATTGAATAGATAAGTCTTCCAAACCTTTGATAAGTCGGCGAGACATGTAACCAGTTTCTGCTGTCTTGACCTGCAAGAATAATTGTGTAACAATAAATGTGCCAAAGGCAGGAAAATCATCATAATTCATCCATCCCACCCAGTGAACAAAATAGGCCCACTAATCCAAAGTATTTTACAATTCTAATTGCAAAACAGAATAACCATGACGAGATCATGCTACGGCAACAATTGTAATATCCATGTTCAAAGGTACCAAAAATGTAATATTCATGTTCAAGTTCCTTCCTGCATTCATGTACCACAAATTGAACTTCAAGTTACTAGAATGTGGTCTGATTTTTCTCTAGTTCATTCTATAACATAGTTATTGGTTACTTGATGTCTTGCCCCAGTTACAATATTGACAAATGAAGTAAACAAGTATTCAATCTTGATGGACAACTAAATGAAATAAGATAATTCATACCGCAGTATCTACAAGGCCTTCTCTTCCACCCATTGTATGGAAAAAGAACTCAGTTCCCGTCAGACCAGTATAAAATGAGTTAGCAACAAAGCCTTTAGCCTGTCCACAATGTTACAAAACTTCAATCGTAATTAACTGATGCTTTGTCATTGAGAAACTTGAAATGATTTCACAACATAATCAACTTTCCCGCTGTAACAACTATAATATTTTGTTTAAGTTGATCCTGATGAAAATGGTTCCCTCTTTAAAACCCCATACAAGACTGGACAACTTTCAATGATTAAATTAACATAGATCTTAAGACAAGGTGAGAGACCAACAACTTTAATCCACACCACTGGATTTTGCATGCAATTATGCTAAAATTGTACAGACATTAATTAACCTCCTAAAAGGAACTATTGTCCATACCAAATTGGCATTTGCTATCTAATGAAAAGGGTACAATGTATCTTCCAAATATAAATGAAATGCGATTGTTAGAGAAGTGTTCTGAGCATACTGCAGGGGTTTTGGATTTTCTTGGGAAATGAGGAAGGCTTCGTTCTACAAATCCATCAGGAGCACGTCGTCCTCCAACTGACTGCTGACCAACGCAAGCAATCATCTGACTTATATTAATTGGGGAACCTTTGGAACCACACTGTGACATGATCAATGGACTATTTCTCCAATGCAACTCTTTCATGCAAACCTTCAGTTAAAGATGTGAAGTGATTCCACAGAACAACAATAGGTTAGCTCACCATTATACAAAAGAAAGTTGACACAAGATGTTCTAACAGCATAATCTTATGTGCATACAGTTTCAGAAAACAGACTGTCTTAAAGCTACAAACTAGATTTTGTTGCAGAAAAATTGTCATAAAGCTACAAACCAGATTTTGTTGCAGAAAAATTGTCATAAAGCTACCAACCAGATTTTGTTGCAGAAAGAAATGAATGTAAAATACTCTCTTTACTTACTGCCAGCATATTCCATCTCTCTTTTTTCTATGTCGCTAAAGATGATATAAAGATAAGGGGCTCAAAATATGAAATCCTTTTCTTATTCCTTATTTGAAAGAGAGTTGAGCAAGGATACAATCTTGGTGGACATTCTGCTTGGTTTCAAAATGCACAAATTAAAAAAGACTATGCAGGTTTCAAGAGGAAACAGTCAATCATTTGCTTCTCTATTGTGTGTATAAGCATCTCCTCTAGCAATATTTGCACGTTTTGGAAGACTGAGGGAAAAAACATGAGAGAAAGCTTGGGTATGGAAGGAATCTTTCCACAGGAAACTGAATATCACACTCTTATTCCTTTGACACCATCAGATGAATTTTCAGTGCTTTTTATGCAAAAAAAAAAAAAAACCCTCTGAACCTTTGTATACATAGGGGAACTAATTGATGACGCTTAACTTTTAGAAAAGTGGAGAATGAATCTGCTAGACTTTGCTAGTTTCTTCAAAGGTTTGTGAGGGTCTAAAAGATATTAAAAGATAGTGCCAGGGTATGGCAACCCCTATATGCAAGCGTGTCCATAACCACGCTTTTGAGATTATAAAAGAAATGAAGGTATGGCATGAAATTGACCTACTCTAGCAGTGACATTGTTAATACATAAACATATGCTAAAATGCAATGGAAGATATGTCCTTACATCCCCAGCTTCTTCTCGAAGCTTGTTTAATCTCTCAGTTATTTCAGCTTCCAGCGTTTGAGTGGCATCACAACCAGGTTTAAGTGTCAACTTTCCTTGATTGTAGTCTTGTATTAGCTTGTTGCAACGTTGATAACCATTTGAAATTGTTTTCCCTTTTTCATCATTTAATCTTTTCCCAGGTTGGACATCATCAATCCCAATTGAGAACCCATGGTTTCCAATCCATCGAGCACTGAATCCAGAAAGGAAGGGCAAAAATATTGGTTTCCAAACATAACAGAACAACAAAATATACATGTTTTCCAGGTATTAGCTAATGTCAAGGTTTGATATCCTGGATCCTGCATAATATAATTGTCACACAGGAGCAGCCAAACTAAGCAAATGCCATGATCTGAAATCTAACCCTACTTTCTAAGGTCATTAGGCCCTTTGAGGAGCTTTGTGTATAGTTTAGAGGCTTTCTAACTGGACAAATTCAGAATGTCTAACCAATCTGATTAAAATGGAATGCAGGAGGTCAGTTTTGATATGAACTCTTTCAATTGGTCAGTTTGGATAACTTCGTGAAAATGACAATATGGATTGACTTGGGCGATCTTTTGTCAAAAAATAATTTGACTTGCACGAAAACAATCACACATAATATTGGAGATAATTTGTATTCTTCTTCTACAGACCCAAAGTTAAACTAAACAAAAATTTAAGAATGACAATATGGATTGACACAGGAAATTTTTTGTCAAACACTAACTTGAGTAGCACGAAAAAAATCACACATTATATTGGAGATAATTTGTATTCTTCTATGGAACCAATGTTAAATTCAATTAAAAATTGAGAGTTAGGTGCAATAGCATAAGAAATGCGCGAATCAAAGAATCAGTAACACAATGCTCAATTGAGATATTCTTTCCAGTCTTAATAGCTGGCACAAAATATACAAGAACATGATTGGAATTGAAAAAATTCAAAAAATAAAAAGGAACTTGTTTATTTCAAATGTGTACTTTAGACATCATATCTATTGTCTTCACCTGAAGGTTATGTTTTCAGTTGCACCACTAATACATCCTTCTTTAGGCAAACAAGATTTCGTTTGTTACTATCCCTAAATTTTGTTCTAACATAAAACCCCAATACCAAGCCTAAACCAACCCGTTTTTAGCCCCATTCAAATCATAGCAAAAACCTAAATGAAAAGCAAAGTTATATTGCTTAAGCTAAATGTAAAATAGTAAAAACCCAAATTCAGATGTCATCTTGCCATCTCACACAGAGAGTTCTCCCATACTGAAAAATATCTTACATCATAGTTTGAAATAGCGTAAGAGTAATACAGCCAGGCTATGATTCCACAGGTACAAAAGTTTTAGAAATCAATTTAAATGAATTATCCATTCAGGCTTAGTCAGTCAATGCATTACACACTAAACTTGTACCAGACACATATGACTGGAAATTCAACGGAGAAAATCCAAGTGACTAATTAAAGAGATAGCAGTGTGCATTACCTCAACTTAGCTAACCGATTCATGCAAGTAGCAGCAGCATGTGCATTATAGTCTCTAAGAAGAACAGCATAAAGTCCATCCATATTGCCATTTCCTATAAAAAAACCAATTAAAAATTATGTATTCAAAAAGCATAACTAAATATGGACACATCACAAACCTACCAAGTACTTTCATGAATCGAGTAAAATAAGTTTGCCAAAACATTAGAAATTAAGACATGCAGGAAGAGAAGGAAACTTCAAGATCAACAACAATGAAAAGTATATACTCACAGCAGAAATAAGTGTTAGTCACATGGAAATGCAACTATGTCAACAGAAATAGCTTAAACAAATAAATTACATTTTGTCGATGGTACAAGCGTAAGGCAACAAGTAGCAAGAGATTATAACAAAAACCCTGATATTAATATTTAACTGAAAAGAATATGTAATTAACATTAGGATTTCAAAACTTCATTGTTATAGTCCGAACTCCAGCTTTCTCCAGATCAAAGTCAGAAATTTTAAGATCAAGAAAATGCACCTTGTACTTAACTATAAACAATAAACTCATCTAGATTACCTAAATAACATGCAAGGATTAGCACAAATGTGTAAGAGCTATGGAAGAACAAATTCTTGTTGCTCAAAGATCCTAAGCTCCATTTAGGCAAGTAAGAGAGACTTCAGGTAACAAAAACATCAAAGACTAGTGGACCTGACCTAAGCTATCAAAACCACAAAAACACATGTGAACAGCAACTAGACTTCTTTATGACATAAGTCTTGAGAATAGAAAGATAAGCACAATTGAAGTTAATAAATATTCCCAGAGCAGAAATTCTGCAACATAAGCAACTCAAGTTAAAAAGATAATTGATGATACAATCAGTTGAATACACATAATTCTATCATCTATGTTTGAAGGAAGAAGTAAACTTACCAAGAGTAGCCTTTCCTAGCTGTCCAGATATAAGCTCGCTATTCCGGAAACAAACAAAACCGTCATTTGGACACATTGTTTCTTTTTCTCTTTTATCTTCTTTTCCAGGCTTAGAATAAGTTTTCTCTTTAACTGTTAGATTCACATATACTCTCACATTGGCATTTGGACGCACTAGAACACTGAACAATTGTTTGCCAGTCCAAAGCTCTATTGGCTGCAGAGGAAAAACTGCATCAAGATTACAGATGAAAAAATGGAAAAACAAGAAAATCATCTGCTCAGCAATTCCACTTCTCACCTTTAGTATTGCAGGAGTAGGTAAGTCAACAATGCCCATTCCATCATCCATATATGAACACATCAATGAGAAGGCTGCACGATCATAGAATGTGTCTTTTCTTGTTATGAGAAAGGAAGAAGTCAAGAAGTCTTGAGTGGATGCAACCAGAATCTCCCCATTTTTCGGTGTGCACAAATTGTTTTGAACCTGAGTAAAACAGAGAGCAATCTCAAATATCAAATGCAGCACCTCTGCCAAGGCAATATACTCTACACAGTCCACACAATTGGGCCAACTGTGACTCAGTTAACATCCTACCCCACTTTAACAGAATTTTAGCCAATCATAAAAAAAATTACATTATCAATATCTTGCCACCAATTACAAACATAACATTCAAAAGCACCTAGAGAAACCCAGTCCAATCCAATATCATTTAAGCTGCCTCTGACACCATGATAGCCTTCAAATGATCAGAAGTATAGCAGTCTTAGCAGATAACCCATCTAACAATCAAATAAATTACTATAAATTATTAACCATGTTGATCAATCACCTAAAAGACTATTGAAGTAATTGAAAAATTGCAAGCTCCCACGGTTACTTAGTTTGACAACCTATAAGTGCTCATAACGTAAGAAAAAAGATAATTTTCAAAGATATGTCAAACATCTGTCTGCATGAATTTAAGCAATATACTATGATGATTTAAATTAACCAAATCCAAGGGCCTTCTTAAGGAGAATTACGTCCCTTTGATCTCATCAATTCAAAATGGAATGAAAAGGCTTCCAAGTTAAAGGAATGAACTTAACCAAAATTGAATAATCCCCTAAAAGGTCACAAGTCTCGTCAACATATTTATCAGAGTTGGAAAAGTTTCAAGGAATTAATTTCCAATTACTTGAAGCAATCAGAATTACTCAATAATGCCAAAATATTCTGGAAATGAAACAGTGAAGAAGGCTTCCAAAAATGACAGGAAAAGCTCAAGAAAAAAGAGTTAAAATAGACCAGATCAGGTAAAAGAAGAAATAGCAGGAAAGAGTGAGAAGGAAATGCTTTAGATTACTACGTTAACCAAAACAATGTCATTTTAACAAAAGCTTTTGTATGAGAAAAGAGCAACCAATTTAACCAGGCTGTTCCAACCACTTTCAGCAGATTTTTTTGTTATGTACCCTAGCCACCACTACTTTTTGTCCAATTATCCAAACTTGGCTGGTTTTCCAAATGCTGTATTAAGCTGCATCATAAGATTTAAATGAAAAGAAAAATGGTCCAAGAGAACTTACACCCATCAGTGTAAGAGCCTCTGTTCGGGCCTCTTCTGTTTGTGGGACATGCAAATTCATCTCATCACCATCAAAATCTGCATTATATGGGTTGCATACTGATTCGTTGAACCTCAAAGTTCTCCAAGGCATGATTCTAGCCTTCAATCAACAAAAGACAATCAGATTGGATGAACAAACAACAATTATAATAGGATTTGACAGGTACTTTGAAACTAGTCCAATCACCCTATGGCACATGATGGACATTCTATGCAAACTTGGCTGTCTGTTAAAAAGAACAGCATCCCCATCCTCCAAATGACGATCAACTATACAACCATATTTCAGCTCCTCAGCAATGCGTTTTCTGTAATTACCTATCAAAATTCTGAAGTATAAAATATCGGTTAAATCATGTCATCATAAAATAAGAAATTAGTCAAGAAAACACTAGTGTGATGACCAACTTCATTGAACCATCTGGATATCTGACCATCCTTGCTCCTGGGTATTTAAAAGGGCCATTACTGACACACTGCCTCAACTTCTCAATATTATGGTGGGAGACACGTTCAGGATAAGTTAAAATCCGAGCCATATGAATGGGTATTGCTACCTATATTCACAGAAAAAAGTTCAAACGAGGAAGCTAAAATAACCCCACAACTTGGTCAAGTCTAGCAAAATGCATAACCTCAGTAATTTTCAGATTGGGGTCTGGGGATATAACAGTCCTGCCAGTATACTCAACACGCTTCCCTGATAAGTTCCCACGAAAACGTCCCTGCTTCCCTTTAAGACGCTGAACAAAACCACTTAAGGGTTTGCTTTTTTGCTTTTCTTGTTCACTGTGAAGGCGAATATCACTATTGATATAGAGTCCAACCACACCTTGAAGGTCATCCCATGATAACTACATATAAAATATAAAAAGTATGCAGAATGATATCCCAAAACAAACCCAAAAAAAAATCATAAAATCGAATAATGGATAATAGTCATGAGCTTGAAATGTAGAAATACAGCAGAAATTTTCTTTTCTGAAAAGTGAGATGTAAAATGATATTAAATAGCTGTTGAAATACAAGAAAATCATGTAATGTTCGCAGCAATAAGATGAAAACAGATCCATAATCTAAGACTCAGAACTGGATAATAACATATAGATTCCAGTTAGTTTGACAACAGAGATGTTTGACATAAATTGTTGTGGATTGACTCCAAACAGATCTTGAGAATCATAGGAGATAATAATGCAGAGATCTGCAACGTAGAATGAAAATTACAAAGTACAGAGAATGCATCCAATAACAAAAGTTTTATAGAACGATCATTATAGGCCATGCATACACATAAAATTTTTTAAAGAACTTGAGAAGATGTCTTTAGTTAAGAAGGAATATAAATCATAAGAATGGTACAGAAAGTGATATGGAACATCCAAAGCAATGGAAACTTGTTCAAGACTAAAGCAGAAATCAGAAAAAAAATAATTGAAAACACAATACACAAGAAAAGCACTTTTATTGACAATTGAAGTTACAAACACTACAAGTCACATACATAAACAAGACTCTCCACTTTACCAGGTGTTTGTTATCGACTTTCTTGCCTTCCAGCAACTCAGACCGAACACTCGCATTTGCTTGAATAATTTGCTTTAACCTCTCAGTTATGTCATTTTCATTGCTGAAACATAGAAGAATTATTATTAACATCACACGCCACACGAGTTGTTCAAAAAAGAAAAAGAAAAGTAGTCACAACATATTGTGAACCTCTGTGATCCATCCACAATTACAGAAGGACGAATGGGTATAGGTGGCACAGCAATGCCTGTTAGTATGAGCTTCTCGGGTCTATCATGTAGATAAAATAACTCACAGTCCTGAAGACCAGCATAATGGTGTACATTGTGCTTTAGGAAGAACTTGTAAGAGGAAGGAGATATTCAAGAAGTTCAAGTGCACATAGGCATACCTCTTCAGGAATCCTTTTAAAAAGAGAAAGAACTTTGACAGGATTAAGAATATAACTAGCCGGACTAAAGGGAGCCCTAGACTCTTTTGCATGTAAAATAGCAGATCTACATTCTTCCAAGAATCCATCACCTAGTTTTGAACGATCATGAATAATGGTCACTGCAGAACCAGCCTTTTTCACCATACCTTAAAGTCACAACACATCAAATTCATCAGTACCAGCTTTTGTTTTCACAGAATTCTGAAAACTAAAAACATGTATGACACAAAAATGAGAAGATATTATCCCTTCAATGATGAAATGTTATCCACAAATTTTATCAACTTTTACCTTATCATTGAAGCAATTAACTGTTTTATATAGGATCCTTAAGCAAGAAAATACAATTGAGAAAAGAAAAATCTCGAGGGATCTTTCAAGCATACTACAGACATTTTATTGCACTTGTCCATAAGTCAAAGGAAAGAAATATATCAGCATATGACAATCATTCACAACGATTAGCTAAACAAACAATAAGCTTCCAGTGTTTTCATCTAAAAAGAAACTTATAACAAAAATCATCTGTTATTATAGAAGGAGCAAACCGTTCATGAATCCACATCGCCAGCACTTGACAGCTTTACTGCTCGCCATGCTACTACACTTCTTCACAATCTGCTTTACAATATCACCCTTCCTCAAAGAATCTATCTTGGGATTTCTTATCTTCTTAATGTGCAATTTGCATTGTTTATCCACCAGAAGTATACGAGAACAAGACTGCAGAAAAAATTTAGGCATTTGCAGCAAACATAACAATGTAAATAAGCATTTGAAAGCATCACTAAAGCATCATGCAAATAATTTTACTGCAAAATCAAACATTACCTTGCAAATACACTTCAAGATGTCCAAAATAGTACTCATATACCCAACATTATAAACTGGCAATGTAAGTTTAACATATCCGAAGTGCCCTGGACAATCAGCAAAGCTCCCACCACATGTTCCACACGTTGAATTTTTATTTGCAGGTCCCTGACACCCAAACAGAAGAGTATCTGTTATATTTAAAGTTGCCTTCTCCATTAACACGCAATAAAAAAATTATTTAACCAACGGACTTAAAAGAAACACGGAAATGATATACATTCAAGTATACGAAAACATACACAAAAACTTATGTAAAGTGAGCACATACCATTCGGGCATCCAACAAGCCGCCTTCAATGGGCTTTCTGTTGGGATCATAGTACTGTCCCAGATACACTTGACATTCCGCAGCTTTTAGAACCTCAGCTTCAGACATTGTACAAAATTGCATGCTTTTACTGTAAAGCATAATCGTGAAAAATCAATCAGCCCACTTGATGATGTTTAGAAGACAAGAATAGAGGGGAAAGAAACATCTTGTATAAGAAAAGAAAAGAAATGACTTCAACAATGGAAGAGCATATAAGCAACAAGCAGGCTGCTTCAAAACGGAAGATCAATCAAGAAAACATGTTTGAACATAAAAAGTTTACGATTAGATGGAATTGATGAAGAGAAGACAAACTCACATTCTGCGGGGACCCACATCCTCAATGTAGGGCTGTTTCGTAAACACTATGTCTCGGGGTTTCTGCTGCATTTCTGAGCTTTGCAACCGATGCCAGCCGATAATAAAACACCAACTTCAAGAGTGCGGAAAAAAAGAACAAGACTATATAGACCAAAGTTTCTGAATTGTAAGAGAAAGATGAAGAAGGAAAATAGCTCAAGTAGTTAATGGTGTGTCGGGAGGACTTTGGAGAAGTTAATCACTAATAAAACACCCAAAGAAAAATTGAGACAAGACACATAACAGAATCCACCGCCGGTATCCAGACAGAAACCACAGGCGAAGCTCAGATGATGGTGCGAGACAATCGCACCAGTAGCGGACACCTCCGAAACCCTAGACCGCCGTAAAACCTCTTGCGTCGTTTAATGTTCGTCGAATGGTGGTGGGAGATTCTGCAACAACCGGCGACGCAGCAACTTGTTATGGCATGCAACTGGTACGGTACCCGAACCCACCCTTCTCAACTTTATCACTGTTATAAACACTAGCGACTTGAGGTTTATGTAAATTTTTTGGTGATCATCACTCTGTTTCCGATTATCTGTGCCACTCTGTTCCTTATTGTAAAGTAGCGCCGACTGGTGAGTGCAACGCTGAAAGAAAATAAAGAAGGATCGATTAATTCCATAAGAAATGGTAATTAGTATTCCAAGGAAACCTTATTCTTTTTAATTCTTTTTCTCAGAGGGTGATTTTTCTAATTTAACTGTCTTATTTTCAAAATATCATCCGGATAAACAAAAAGACTTTTAGAAGCAGTTTATTTTAAGGGTCCTGACTTAGCATGGATTAGGTCCCTCTTTTTTATTTATAATCTAAATGAGTCTCGAAAAAAGATAAATATAGCTTCTAATTGGCTAATTCAATTGGTAGAGTATATTACTCATATATCTATTAATTTAAAGATTTTACATTTGAGTATGATTGAGATACTGCAACGTATTAGAAAGACTTAAGGGTATGTTTGGATGTAGGTGGAGGGATGGAAGGGAATGGAATAGAATGACCCAAATGACTCAGGCCATTGTTTGGGAGTCTATTTTGAAACATGGTGGAATGGTAATTAATAGCTTTGGAAGCCATCCTTTGCCATCCAAAATCTAATATTTTGTACCTCCCAAATTGGGAGGTTAGGGATGGAATGGCATGGCTTGCCTTCCAAACCCTAATTTAATGACAAAAATACCCTCAAAAAATTAATAAAATTACAACCCCAGTCCAGCAAATACCTACGCGGCTACATGTTACTACCCCCATTGTGTTTCTCCTTCAACTGGCTTCTTCCATTGACGAACGTTTTCCTTCACAGCTACTAAGGTCATCTGTCGCTCGGAATATAACATTGCTTAGAGGATATTATAATTGTGGTAAAACTCACATGTATTCCAACATTTCAACTCAGATACTGCGTGAATACATGACAAAATGAAGAGCAGAAATGAAGCATGAGTTGAAGAACAGAATGTCGAAGAAGGAGACAAGAGAGACTCTCGGTGTTTTAGTCTCAAACACAACAAATGACTTGTACTAAAACCCATTCACGTGACACTCACATGACTGATGCATTAAGACATGGCCACGTGTTATTCAAAGGAGCAGCACTTATTAACACACAATTAAAGCAGCAGCATTTGTAACTTGTAAGGCACATCCAAAACGCACAGCATCAGTGGAGTCATTAAATATCACATGGAAGGCACGTGCAGATGGGTAGATGCAGTCCAAACATCCCAAGTCTTCATCTTCCTCACTTCATCAACTACAAACACGGCAGTACATACAACACAAAGGAACTTCAATTTTCTATCTTCAATTCTTCATTGTATTCAGTCAAGTGAGTGAAAAAATCAGAGGGAAAATAGTAAGAGATTGCTAGAGTACACATTGTGGGTACTAGTAGAGACTTTGGGAAAGGGCTCTTT
>JANKOD010000005.1:25517249-25529105 GCA_026284645.1 Erythroxylum acuminatum | reverse complement strand
TCATTAGGTTCCGATTAAGAGAGACGACCCGAGGTTGCATCCTGTACTGCAATCCTTGGTATTTATTATTTTTGACCAGTTTTCAAGGATCGATTTTAGGAACGAACGACGAGCCGCGATCACTACCCCTCCATGGAACTCTCACAGTTGAGAGTTTTGCTCCTTTTCTTCATTAAAACCAAGAGCTCCCAAGAAGAAATTGCTTCAACCCCTAAGAGCCTCCACCAAAGACCCTCTTGTTACAACTCTCTCTTAAAACCTTCTCTTCTCCCCAATGTAGCCAAAATGGAGCCCCTTTTTATGGTTTCATTGTTTTCTTTTTATTGTTCATTTCAATTAGGGTAAAAACTAGGTTTTAAATGGCCCAAAATAGCTGCAAAAACCCTCAATAAGTTGAGTTTAGAAGCTTCTGGGCACTCCATCATTCTTTTGTCATGATCGTGGCCACAATCATGGCACTGGATTCTACCTCCAACCTTCTCCAAGTATTCTCTTCTTTGCTCTAATTTTTCTCCTTCTTATTCCACGAGGACAAGTGAATATTAATCTTCGAAAAATGACCCAAATATCGTACTTTTGACTCACTTTAACTTCTTTGCTTCTGAATATTACCTAAAATCACATATGAGTCAAAGTGAGTATCTTAAGCATTTTCATAGCAATAATTATTAAATGTTATAGAATAAATTCATAATCAATTAAGCATATATCAATCACCACCCACTTGGAGCTCTAGTAGAGGATTGTCGGGCTCTGATCAAGGGTAATTGGGTGTGCAATATCAGATATATTTATTGTGAGGCAAAATTTTATGCCTATTTCTTAGCCAAACAGGGATTTAACAGGGATCTTGGATGTTCAATATGAGATTCTCATCTTATGGAGCTATCCACCCTTCTTGAAGCAGACTTGATCGGTGTTAGTTTTAGTTGTTAGTTGTTTGTTTCAGTTCTGATGTATCAATATATTTAAAACTTATCAAATTTGAAGATCTCATATCTAGATTTTAACTTGTTAAGCTTCAAAGTTAATTGTAACTTAATTCAAAGTAATTTTTTTATCCAATTACAATATACATGAACCATTAAGTTTCAATATATTAGCAATAGATATAAATATTAATATTGACTAATTTATAAATTAAAACTTCATTTTCTAATAGAATAATTTATAATCATAAATTAAGATTAACATCTAATAATACATCATAACCACTTAATGTTATAAATGTTAATGTGTGATTTTACTAGCTTATTCATGCATGACCATAGTGTATAATTTCATACTTTTATCATCCATTATTCTAATTAGAAATGAATATAAAATTAATGTTTACTCTTCATATTTATCGTTATAAATACATAATTAATTTATGATGAATATTTGAAAACAATCTTTTTAAAACTCAATAAAATTTGGAAGGAAATTTTTTTAAAACAATACTAATCAAGAAAATCAAACATTATCCTAAATTAGTTTTGAATAACAAATATTTTGACATATTCAACTATTTTAATATAGTTCATACTGTATCCAAATATTACGAATTAAACTTATGCTAAGTAAAACAAGTCATAAGTAGTACCAAAATTAAATAATAATAATAATAATTAAGAAAGTCAAACATTACCCTAAACTACTCTAAAATAACAAATCATATGTTGATTTATTTGGATATCTTCGTATATTTCACATCATATCCAAATACTATTAATTAAGCTTATTCTAAATAAACTAAGCCATAAGTAGTACCAAAAATAATGGTTCTTATGTACGATATTAAATTTAAGGATAAACTATTCAATTGACTTCCGTATACACAAGTAAATTTTGTGAACTTGTTCTTCAATAAACAAACATATATTTATTTAAGTGTATCCATACTTTAGTTTTTAATACTAGGTGTCTTCTATAATAAAAAAGTATGTTTTTTTATAACTACATTGATATTTCTTCTTAATGGAAGCTCTAGTAAAAATAATACTTAAATATGATTTGAAGATCATAATGGCGAGTAAAATATAATTAATTAAGTGCATATTATTTCTTCTAAAGATTTATTATTATTATTGTTGTTGTCGTTGTCGTCGTCGTCGTCGTCGTCGTCGTTGTTGTTATTATTATTCTACCCTTTGAGAATAATTTTAATCAATTTTTAAAATTTTTAAAATAATAATATTATTTAAATATATACAAATAAATAATGTCACAATGAATCCAATTCCACCAACCTAAAACATTTCTGAACGCCTAAAATGTGTAGCAATCTTAGGCCTTGTTTGACAATCAACAGATTGTATTAACTATTAGTTAATTATATCAGTGGCTAGCTAATAGTTGATTTGACCAGCGAATAAGATTAACTATTTATTAAAGATGTTTGATATAATTAATTATTTAGTATTAGCTGTTTAAGTATAAAATGACTTATGAGGATATGATTTTTAAAAAAGAATTTATAAGGCCATGATTAGATGTATAATTTTACAAAATTAAGTTTTTAACTCTAATAAAAAATATAGAACATTCTTAAAAAATTTGTCGTCGTAGCATATTTTTTATGTTGTAACTAGAAGACTTATTTCATTAGTAAAAAATTTTTGTCACTAGCATAATACACACTCCTAAGTTTTGTAACTAAAAAGCTTACTTTAGTATAAAAAAATTATTACTATAAAATACATGCATAATTTTTAGTTACTTATAAGTTTTAGTTTGAATTACCTATAATATCACTGTATAGCATAATTAGCATAATTTAAAAATTACAAACAGAGTGCATAATTGATTTTGTACTTATAAATTTTTGGTTAAACATAAAAAACGCTCCTCTTATAAAGTTTTTTAAAAATCAACTTATTAAAATTAAATAAATCAATCAATTAGTCATTTATCAAATACATCCATTAGTTTTTTAAAATGATCAAATAGTTAACTTGTGTTAATCAATTAAAAAACATCGGATAAGCTGTTTGCAAACGAGTGCTCAAAAGGATGAAGAATCTAAATTAGCAGTTTCCGAGTTTCAACGGTAGTTTGGAAAATTTGTACACTCTGACAACGATCATATGCTTGACCAGAATTGCTGGAAAAGTTAACCAGCTAAAATAACTACCAATCCCCCGTAGAAGCACACACACAAAACACTCTCTTCAAGCACATAAGCAACTAAAGATCTGCGCAAATTTAGTTTTTGAAAAAAAAAAAACACCACCTCGCTATGGCTTCCACCACCAAAACCATCTTAACACCACCTTCCACCACCGCTTCCCGCTCTTTTAAACCACCAGCACCCACTCGCCGCTTCTTCTTCCTCCATAACACTCCCTTTTCTAGCAAATCAAGCATAAAACTCTCCCATTCTCGTTGTACAACTCACCGTTGTCTATCCATCAACAGCGCAATAAAGACCGAAGAATTATCAAGCGAGACATCACTTTCAACAGCCTCATCATCTGAAGAATCAAAGCCGACCATATTGGTCTCCGAGAAGCTTGGAAGCGCGGGTATCGACCTTTTACGAAAGTTTGGCAACGTGGACTGTTCGTATGACATTTCGCCGGGGGATCTTCGAAAAAAGGTCGCGTCTTGCGACGCGTTGATCGTGAGGAGTGGGACTAAGGTGACGAGAGAGGTGTTCGAGGCCGGAAAAGGACGCTTGAAGGTGGTGGGAAGAGCAGGTGTTGGGATTGACAATGTGGACCTGCAAGCTGCTACGGAGTTCGGTTGCTTGGTGGTTAATGCCCCAACTGCCAACACCATCGCTGCGGCTGAGCATGGCATCGCTTTGCTCGCAGCTATGGCTCGAAACGTCTCTCAGGCCGATGCCTCCATGAAAGCTGGTATTTTTCTTAATTAATTTCACCCTTTTTATCCAAAAGGACAGTTGCGTGAGTGGCCCATTAGCAACTACGCATCACATGTTGCGTGAGTGGGAAGGAAATTTCTTTTTCAACTCTTGGAAATTTGGCTAAATTATTGGACAAAGAAGGTCATGAGCCTATCAAACATTAAAGTTAAACACCCCGAAATTTCAACGAATTTATTATCTGATTGTGATGTTAAGTTTTGAGCAATTTGCTATCTAGGCAATTTGCTTATTGTATTTAACATTATTATACATACCCGATGACGACCAGTTGTGACGACCTGCTGATGATCTTCGACTAGAAGATTAATCCATCTTTTCTGTTTCAACAAACACTAGCTATGAGGGAAAGGAGAACATATGAAAACAACAGTGTCATATAGATCACAAACCAAAATGATCAACCATTGCGTCATTGAAAACCAAAACAATTTCTGCTATTTTCAAATAGTATATGAGGTGAAATTCAATAAGTGATCCAATCAAAGTTTTGCAGGGAAATGGCAACGAAACAAGTTCGTTGGGGTATCTATGGTGGGCAAGACATTGGGTGTTCTGGGATTTGGTAAAGTTGGATATGAAGTTGCAAGACGAGCCAAGGGTTTAGGTATGTACGTCATTGCTCATGATCCTTATGCGCCAGTTGACAGAGCCCGTGCCATAGGTGTAGAGTTGGTCTCTTTTAATCAAGCCATCTCTACTGCTGATTTCATCTCAACTCATACGCCGCTCACTCCTAACACTAAAAACATGTTCAACGATGACACCTTTGAAAAGATGAAGAAAGGAGTACGCATCATTAATGTAGCTAGAGGTGGAGTTATTGATGAAGATGCATTGTTGAGAGCCCTTGACAGCGGAAAAGTTGCTCAGGTTGTGCTACATGCTACTAGTTCATATTATGCAATGCCTCTCTTTGGTTCAGAAGGTTTCACAAATTTAGGCCTTCAATTGGCACCTTATACAAGACTGATTTTCTTTTTTCTCTTTTTATAGGCGGCACTTGATGTATTCGCGGAGGAGCCTCCATCTAAAGATTGCAAATTGGTGCAAAATGAGAAAGTCATTGTTACACCTCATCTTGGAGCCAGCACTAAAGAAGCACAGGTATATGACTGCCTTCCTAATCCCACCACTATTACGTTTCTTGTATGTCTTGAGCTGTACGACATATTAACTTGGAAGATGATCTCTCTCAGGAAGGTGTAGCTATTGAAATAGCAGAAGCTGTTGTTGATGCATTGAAAGGAGAACTTTCTGCAACTGCTGTGAATGCTCCAATGGTGCCTCCCGAGGTTTTGTCAGAACTAGCTCCTTATGTTCTGTTAGCTGAGAAGCTAGGAAGGATAGCAGTACAATTAGTGTCAGGTGGGGACGGAATCAGATCGGTGAAGGTAGCTTACAAGTCTGCAAGAGGCCCAGATGACATGGACACAAGACTACTCAGGGCCATGATCACCAAAGGGATTATTGAACCTATATCAACTTCATACATCAACCTTGTCAATGCAGATTTCGTAGCCAAGCAAAAAGGACTCAGGATCAACGAGGAACGAGTAGTAGTTGACACGTATCCTCAATTGCCAATTCACTCAATCCAGTTAAAGATATCCCACGTGGATTCTAAGTTTGCAGGTGCTGTTTCGGACAACGGAGAGATAAGCATCGAGGGGAGGGTGAGGTACGGTGTTCCTCACCTGACGCGAGTCGGTTCGTTTAGCGTAGACGTGAGTCTGGAAGGCAGCCTCATACTCTGCAGGCAGGTTGATCAACCAGGCATGATCGGCCAGGTTGGAAACATTCTTGGTGACCAAAATGTGAACGTAAGCTTCATGAGTGTGGGAAGGACTGGAAAGAGAGAACAGGCAATAATGGCAATTGGTGTAAATGAAGCTCCAAACAAGGAGGCTCTAAAGAAAATTGGGGAAGTCTCGGCTATTGAAGAATCTGTGTTCCTCAAGTTATAGACCATGTTGAGGAAGATGTTTCATTGACTTCGCAGATATGAAGGATTCGGGTCACCATCCCAAGGGTTGTAGCGGCCCACTCGATAGTTCTTTTCAACTTCCAATCTTTACAATATGTTTTTTTTTTCAAATGTTGGATGTAATCCAGGTTAATCCACTCGATAGTTCTTTTCAACTTCTGATCTTTACAATATGCTCAAATGTTGGATGTAATCCATGTTATGTGAGTAAAGTGTTAGTATTGTCGGCTATATGATTAGGTCTAAGTCACCTTCTGATGTGCTTTTGTTGGTAGAGGAAATAACAATGTTTGCTGAAGTTATGGTCAATAAAACAAATGAAATATAAGAAAATAAGAGTGGATAAATTTTAATTTGTCAATTATTACCAAAAAATATTAATAAAATGAGAATTGTAATAATATAAAAATTTGTGATAAAGAAAATAAAGAAAACATTAAAAAGAGTTTATTAACAAAATGACTGTTGCTTCCAACTTTGAAATTACAATTAATTAGTAGTACAATAATTATTTCCACTACAAGAAAAATATAACTTATTGACGGAACATTACCGATGGAAAAATTATCGTAGTAAATTAGTGATAGAATTTGAATATCCGTCGGTAGAATTGTCGAATAAAATGACATTTTATGAAAGACAAAATATCTGTCGGTAAAGGTGGAGGGAAATTATCCTCGAAGATTGTCATAAAAATAGGCAACAATGGTTAGTGGCAAAATAACCGTCCAGGGTGCACCGATGGAATGTACTTTTCTTCTGTAAAAATTAAAGTTAAACGTCGTCGTTGGGTCTTCAGCCTCAACAGAAAATGACATCGTATGGTTGTTTTCGTTTGATTTTAAACCTACCCAAAGGCTCCCTTCCCTCTCCCCTACGTCGTTTTTTCCTTATTTTCTTTTTTGTCACCGTCAGTCTTCTCTCATCCACCGTCCAGCGTCTGTCGTCCATGCTTTGCTCTTGTCCATCTTCCATTGTCTTTAGTTAAGTTGAGGTTAGTCGTCCATCTAGTAGCTCTCAGGTTTATTTTTTCTGTGGGAAATTCTATTGTTAAATGGTTATATGAACGTCGGTTGATTCATTTTTCTGTGAGTATTTTGTGTTTTTAAAAGTGTGGTTGATTCATTATTTGTTTGAATGTGTTTATGTGGTAAATAATGGAGGGATATCATATCTTGATTTTCTAAAAATGAGAAATGTCTCTTAGGGATATTGGCGAGACTTGGTTAAACAACTGTCAAGAAAGTTAATTCATGGCTAAAATAATTGACAACTTTAAATATAACTTAAAAAGTTGGGATAATAGCTATTATTTTGTATTACTTAAAAACAACTATAAAGGGGTTTTTTGTTTTGATGAAGTCATGATATTATTTGTACTTAATTTGGTATTTACATATTAAAGTAAAGGTGATACACATTTTTATACATTTACGATATTTTGATGAGTTATTTTTTTCCATCTATTTTTATACAAAATATTTAATGAATTTTCTTTTCTCTTTAGTGTGATAGAAACTCAACCACCTTTGCCCCTCTTAGTTCTTAATATTAGTGATCTCTTATGTTCTAGCTTTCTTATCCCATGTATTTTCAAATACCCACCATTTTCTATTAAATGTTCAATGTTTTTCCTTTAAATGTTCCCCATCCATTTTTCCTTAATATATGTGCTATTTCATTATGATGGTCAAGCAAAAGGATGGACTAAATTCTTTAGAATGGAAGAGTTGTATTATAATAAATTAACTTTAGAAATTTTATTAATTAAGTCCATAAAAATTTATGCTTGAATGATAAAGGCATCGCTAGCTCTTTGCTATGAAATAAAAACTAGAACATGTCATTTAATGAGTTTGTAGTAAAGTATGAGTTTTGATCCTTATACCAAACCAAAGTTGTTCCATCCAAGGGTAAACTATGATCAAATGATCTCCCTGAGATAAATACTAAAATATAATAGGAATATATTGTAGGATAAATCCATCTATTCTCCCACTGGGTCCATAAATAGGAAAATCATATATGTTGTTGTTCGTTACTAGCACTATATCATCACATATCCCATTATAAGGAGATTTAAAAAGAATGACATGGTTATGCCTTGTGATCTATTCTATCTAAAGCATATTATGGTGAAAGCATCATGAAACCCTAGATTTTTCTTTACAATATATTAAAAGAATATGGAAAAACAATGAATATAAGTTATTTTCTAGGACACCTGCTAACCGAGTTATCATAGAAGTTTGATTGTATATGATAACGTCACGAATTTGACATTTGGTTCTTTTACAGTTAACATAGACTTTAAGGTGATAAAAGTGGACATAATGAGAAAAGTCAATGATGAATATATGTTAACTTGGAGTATATGATACCTAATTGAGACTATAGATGCTCCTACACATCAAAAACTAATCAAACTTATATAGAACAAGATTGAGGTACAAATTAAGATCAATATGATAGTGATGAAACTAAAAAATGTTTTGATATCATTGCAAATCATCTAAATCAATTAGAGGAGCAAGTTTCCCATTATCTTGTTGATAAGAAGACTTCCAAAATACTACCATTTCTTACACCTAATTGCGTGGTCATGGTATTCTTTAGATATTATGTTGATCCTATTTATACTTAATTATGGTATAAACATATTAAAGTAAAGTTGATACTTATTTGTATAGTGCAAAGAAAAATTAAAATAAAGACAGTACTCATTTATAAATTATGATGATATTTCTTATATAGATTTGTAGTATAATTTCTATAGACTTATAGTATTCGTTATAAGTTATGATGGTATTTTTTGTACTCAGTTGTGTATTAATATATTAAAGTAAAGGTGGTACCTATTTCTTTGTACTCAATTACCTTATTTTCTGATTTGCTTGCTTTAATATATTAAAAATATAACAAAACTATTGAACAAGTGTATTATATTAAATACAAAAAATTCTTTTTCGCAGGCCCTATTTTGTGTTAAAAAGCGTCACTCATCCTTCTTCTTTGTAGTCTGTAGTTGTCTGTCCATCCAGGTAAGTCGTCCAACTAATGTCTACCATATGTGTTGCTTTAATAACATGATTATGATGCGTTTGGGTTTTGTGTGAATGTAAAGGAGGTCTTGATTTTGTGTTGTTATTTAGAATATTCTTATAATCATTAACGAGTTTTTATGTTCTTCTTAAATAAGCTATAGTATATATGTTTGGGTTTTGTTTGAATAATTGAAGAGTAGATGTATGATTACATAAGTATTTACTATATGTTGAATGAGTTTGAGATCTTATGGATGATTTGAGGCATAATAAACCCCTAGGATGATATATAGGTTGGAAACCCGTGATGTAGCTCCCATGAGGCTTATCGGTGAAAAATCCCATGAGCCTAGGATTCATGGTGAGAACTTGCTTTCTTGATTCACAGGTGTAAACAATGCCATGTACTATAGCATTAAAATCAATTATAAATGATTAATTCAATTGATTAATACTTAGGGAATGTTGTGTAAACTTAGGAGACATGAAGGATACTAACTATGAAATCACTTTTTTAAATTGACAGTTTTGCAGAAATGAGTAATGTTGATAGATCTTGGATGTATAAACAATTGAAACCTGATGGTTTCATTAATCCTGAGTTTGTTGATGAAGTTAAAGCTTTTATTCCTTATGCATGTTCTCAACCTGCATATATGAATGACCCAAAGATCAGATTTCCATGTAAAAAGTGCAAACATATTTCTTTCCTTCCTATTGATGAAGTGAATGGCCATTTGATGAGAAAATGGTTTGTTCCAAATTATTTTGAGTGGACACGACATGGGGAGCCATTGATTTATAGCACCTCATGGGGTAACGAAGTAAACTCGTCAGTAAATGTGGATGAGTTTAAAAGGGGGATTGGATTTATAACAAATAATATGGGTGCAACTTTCAAGAAAATATAGAAAATCTTGAAGAAGAACCAAACCTACATATAAAACAATTTTTTGATTTACTACACTTAGTTGACCAAGAATTATGGCCAAATTGTGAGACAATGACTCAATTGTCTTCAATTGCTCGAATATTGAACATAAAGTGTGAAGGGAATACTTTTGATCGTAGTTTTGATAAAATTCTTGGATGGTATAATGAATCATTACCTCCTGATCATACAATGGTTGATAGTTTTTACAATATGAAGAAACTTATTAGGGGTCTTGGTTTGCCTATTGAAAAAATTGATTGTTGCAAATTGGGATGTACGTTGTATTGGGGAGATGATGTGGAATTACAAGAGTTCAAGTTTTGTGGTCAATCTAGGTTCAAGCCAAAAAAGCGTTCTATGAAACAGAAATTGGTACCCTGGAAGCAGATGTATTATTTCCTGCTTACTTCGATATTTCAAAGACTATATGCTTCTGATATTACTGCATCTCATATGGGATGGCATATTAAACACGAACAGGAAGATGGAATAATGAGTCATCCATCAGATGGATTCTATGGAAACATTTCAATAACACCCATTATCAGTATGCAACTGAAAGTTGAAATGTTAGGATGGGATTGTTGATGGATGGATTCCAATGTTTTGGTTAATCTGGCCAACAATATTCATCATGGCCAATCATAATTACTCCTTATGATTTGCCTCTATGGATGTGTATGAATGAGGCATATATGTTCTTGACAATGATTGTGTTAGGGCCTACAAATCCAAAGCATAAAATTGATGTATTCTTATAACCATTGGTATCTGAAATGTAACATCTTTGGGAATATGGTGTAGAGACATATAACGTGTTTCTGAAACAAAATTTTGTGTAGAGAGCAGCTTTGATGTAGACTATTAGCAATTTTTTGACATATGCTATGTTGGCTGGATGGAGAACAACATGGAAATCGGTTTGCCCTTATTGTGGCAATGATTCTGATTCATTTTATCTTCCAAATAGGGGCAAAACATGTTAGTTTAACAACCACAAGAAATTTCTTCCTCCATATCATCTATTTAGATGTAATAAACAAAAGTTCATATCAGAATAGGATGGTACAAACACCTCCTCCCCCTCACAAAGCTGGGGAAGAGATATTGCAAGAGATTGATGAATTATGGTGGTTCCTGAAAGTTACAAAACTTGAAGCTGATGAAGATAATACAAGCATTAGTAAAAACTTTGGTTGGAGAAAGCGAAGCATCTTTTGAGATTTGCCATATTGGAAAACCAATTTGATAAATCATAATCTAGATGTGATGCATATTGATAAAAATATTTTTGATAATTTTTTCAATACCATAATGAACATTAAAGGGATGACAAAAGACAATGCAAAATCACGAGCTAATTTGAAACTTTTTTGTAGAAGGAATGAGTTAGATAAAGATCTTCGCATCGGTAAATATCTGAAAGCATGTTACACTTTGGACAAAAAAAAAGGAAATATTGTGTGAATGCTTGAAAAGTCTAAAAATTTTTGATGGTTATGTTTCAAACTTGGCAAGGTATGTGGACATGAGGAAGTACAAATTACTTAGGATGAAAAGTCATGATTGTCATGTGCTTATGCAAAGGCTAATTCCAATTGCATTTCAGGAGTTGCTACTGAATTACGTTTGGGAAGTTATAACAGAATTAAGTTTGTTTTTCAAAAGCTTAACATCAACTGAAATAAAGTTAGCTTAAATGGAAAAACTAGAAAGGGAAATTCTAGTAATTTGTGCAAATTAGAAGGAATTTTCCCTCCAAGCTTCTTTGACTGTATAGAGCATCTACTTGTGCATTTAGCACATGAGGCTAAACTTATTGGTCCAATTTAATATCGATGGATGTATCCATTTGAGAGGTAATTATAGTAAATATTTAAATTGAAGTACTAACTGTTAAGTCAAGAAGACTTCACTTCTATTAATTTTGATAACAATCAAATAAAAATAATCTTGGAAATGTATGAACTGTTTTGATAAGTTTGTTAAGTGTGCAGAAAAATGTAAGTAACACTTAGTCATC
>JANKOD010000005.1:25487846-25508744 GCA_026284645.1 Erythroxylum acuminatum | reverse complement strand
TAAAAAGGGTAAAGATTGAAAGGAGAATTTAGAATGATCATGTACAAATGAAGTGTAAGTCTAAGTTCAATTAGACATATATGAATTATGAAATGGGAATGAGCTTAATATGTGAATTAGAACATATACTTGGGATTTTCATTGAACATGCATTGTGTATAGTCCAATTATTTAATTGGGAATAAATGAAAGCTTATACGTGCGCAATTAATGGTGGGTGTGAAATGTGTGTTTTTCATACATGGGTTGTGCAGGTCAAGTGTCCACATTCAGGCGTTCCAAAATTGGAAGCAAATGCTATTTTTGGAGCGTATTGTGAGTAGACCGAGATGGTCTCACTTTATTATTTGCTTTATTTGAATTTTGTATACATTGATCTCTGTATGATGAATGTGTATATGAATGTGATTGATTGTATTTGGATTCCGAACGGAAGGTCTGATGATTGTGATGATTGACCTGAATTATTGAAGTGCTCATTATATGTGAATAAGATGAATTAAGTATTTTCATAATACGCATTACATGCAAGATGACGAGTGATTGCTCAACTAGACGTTGAATGCTGGACTATGGTCTGATGATAAGTGAATGTGATTGAACAAGTGCATGCAATGTAAGTGATGCATTCCATCTCATGAATGCATGAAAGATAAAGGAAGTTATGACCGGAGTCACCGGGATAAAGAGCTTAAAGCTCAGAATGTGAGTAGAGCCTCGAGCTCGAGTGCGACTGTACCCGGTATCCACTAAGGGATATGGGATGTTATATGCTACAACTCGGTATCCACTAAGGGATATGAGCGAATAAAAAGGCACTCGGTCATAACGACAATAATAAATGAAAGAGAGTCTCATGCGCACTGCATATGCATAATGAAAAATGTAAATTATGATGCATAGTATAATTGATTAAATGTGTTGATTATGAAATAATATGAAATGTGAATTATTTATGATGTGATTGGGTGAGCCATCGATGATGGTCACTCACTGAGTTCGCAAAACTCACCCAAAACTTGCAAATATTTTTTAGGATTCAGAAGAATACCCCGTTAGGCCAACGGGAGTATACCTACAGTATTCATGTGAAGGATAGAGGTCGGGATCAGTTCGTGTCTGCATTGCATTTCTCTATTTTGTATTGAATTGTTATTCTGCAACTTTTGTATAAATTTGTATTTTGAATTGACTCAAGTGTTTTGTAATTGTGAAAGGGCCCAAATGGCTATATGGGAATTTTGTAAATTACCTTGTATGATTGAAAAGGGCTTATACCTTATTTAGTTATTGACTTCCGCATGTGTGTTTGTTTTCAAAAAAAAATTAATACCAATTTTTGAGTGATTGAGTGCTTTAGCATGCTACCCTCGCGGGGCACGGATTTGGATATCACCGTCGATGTCGGGTTCGGGTCATTGCAGGAGTAGGGTGCTACATCTTAGGAATATCAATTTCATTTCAAACTCTAAGACATACTTTTAGGTATTTTCTCGATTTCAAATCCTTGAGTTTCATTCTAGACATTTTCTTTATTTCAAGCCTTAAGAATCAACTTTAGTCGCTTATCATTATATTGATTATAAGCATTCTATTTCTTTTTATGTTATTTTCAAGTCCTAAGACTTAGCTTTCAGCATTTCATTTTAATTTTAAAACCTATGATCTATTTTTAATTTTTTAAGATCTAAGATCCATTATATATTTTTAATTTTATTTCAATCCTTAGGTAAGACCAGGAACTCCTAGGCATTCAACTGCATCACTCTCTATTTTTTTTAATTTTAAGTCTTGGCTAAGATGTCAAAATCCATTCAACCATATATGTTATTTGTAATTTGCCAATATGCTTTCATTTAATTTCACGATTAAATTCATTTGTTTTCAAACACCCCAAATTTGTAAAACATTTTAGATACCTGGGTAACGGATTAGGTATGTAAAGTAGGGTTCCTAACAACTTCCTTAATTTATAAATCAACCCTGAGACATAATTTTTTAGTTAGGAGTCCTAATTTCTTTGCTTCAGTAATGACTCCATTATATTTATTCTTTCTTAAGGGATCGCATTTCTATTAAGGTCATGAACGAAAATGTTAGTGAATAGATATTAACTACAACTTATTTAATTAAGAGAGCTACTAACCATAATAGTAAAAAGTGTATTGATTACAAAATTATGAATTGGGACATTTAAACTCAAAGAGGGGCTAAAGTGTCTAAGGCATATCTCACTCAATTTCTCCATCAATGTCTATATTATGCAACTTTCAATGATCCAGATGTAATGTTAGAAGAATTTATTTAAGTCAAGGACTATTGAATAAAGACTTATTCTTTTGGGTTGTTAGAGTTTTTAGCTATCGTTTTTATTCCTGTTATCTAAACCACTTTATGTTATTTGTGGTCTGGTTTTTCTCTTTCTTATTAAAGTGTAAGGTTATATAAAGCCTAGAGTAGATTCAATAAGATCATCGCTTAAAAACCCAATTGTTTATGTTTCTGTTTTAGCTATTTTGCTGTCTAAAACTTTACAATTGGTATCAGAGCCCCCCATTGGGCTTTTAGAAAAAGAAGTAGCAGACTTCGGGTGATCAAACACTAAGAGGATAAGTGAAGACAAGACTCTGACGAAGATTCCTCACTTCGATGGTCATTATGATCACTGGAGTGAGCTGATGGAAAATCTTCTCAGGGTAAAAGGTCTTTGGAGCTTGGTGGAGAATAGTTTTGAAGATCCACGGGCAGCGGCAAGGCTGACTGATGCGCAGCAGGCACAGCTTGATGATGCCAGAACTAAGGATCATCAAGTCAACATTATTTATTCCAGGCAATTGATTGAACTGTCTTTGAACAAATCTCGGATCGTCACATAGCCAAGATTGTTTGGGATTCAATGAAGCAAAAGTTTGGAGGAAATTTAAAGGTGAAGAAATCTCTGCTTAACTCATTAAGAAGAGAGTTTGAGGTTCTCACAATGAAGAAAGAGGAAACCATTAATGAGTATTTCGTAAAAGTGATGATGGTATCCAATAAGATGAGGAGCAATGGAGAAGAGATCTGACATAAGATTGTTGGAAAAATCCTACATACCCTAACTAAGAAGTCCATATATGTTGTCGTGTCCATTGAAGATTCTAAAGATACTGACAACATGTCCATCGATGAATTACAGAGTTCCTTAGTGGTGCATGAACAAAAATTTTGACGGACAAGCAATGATGATGAGGATCAAGTTCTGAAGTTCGAAGGCCGATCTAGAACAAACAACAGAGGGAGAGCACCCTATAGAGGAAGGGGACAAGGACGAGGAAGAACAACATTCAACAAAGCAACTGTTAAATGTTATAAGTGTCATAACATGGGACATTTTCAATATCAATGTCCAAAGTTGAACAAGGAAGCAAATTATGTAGAGTTAGAAGAAGATGATGATCTACTGCTAATGGCCTATGTAAAAACTACATGAAGCAAAGAGGAGTGATGCATGGTTCTTAGATTCTGGATGTTCAAACCACATGTCTGGGAATCAAGATATGTTTTCAAGCTTAGACACAACTTTTTCTCACACTGTCAAGCTTGGAAATAATACTAGAATGAAGGTTACTGGAAAGGGAGTTGTGAAACTATTCTTGCAGGGAGTTTGCTATACCGTTGGTGATGTGTTTTGTGTACCTGAACTAAAAAATAATCTCTTAAGCGTCGGGTAGCTTCAAGAAAAGGAAGTATCGGTGCCATTTAAAGATGGTGTATGCAGTATTTATCATCCACAAAGAGGAAAGATGGCGGAATCCATTATGAGTGCAAACCGAATGTTTATTTTGCTTGCTGAACCACCTATTACAACGAATGAAGAAAGATGTCTCCAAGTCAGCAATACAGATCAGTCAACACTTTAGCACTACCGTTATGGCCATCTCAGCTACAAAGGCTTGCGTACTTTGAAATACAAAAACATAGTGATAGGTTTGCCACAAATTGTAGTGCCAAAAGTCACTTGCGAGGCATGCAAGAAAGGCAAGCAACATTGAACTCCAATTCCTAAAAGAAGTCAGTGGAGAGCAACTGAAAAATTAGGTCTTATCCATGCGGACCTTTGTGGTTCGATTACACCAGCTTCAAGCAGTCAGAAGAGGTACTTATTGTGTTTCATAGATGATTTTTCTAGGAAAGCATGGACTTATTTTCTTTTAGAAGAATCAGAAATGTTTTATCACTTTAAATGTTTCAAAATACTTGTGGAAAAGGAAATTGGAATGCCCATTAAATGCTTAAGAACAGATAGAGGAGGAGAATTTAACTCTACAGAGTCCAATGATCTACAAACAAAATGGAATGAAGAGACAATTAACCATAGCTTATACTCTACGATAAAATGGAGTGGCCGAATGCAAGAATCGTATTGTGATGAACTTGGTGAGAGCTATATTGACAGAGAAGAAAGTACCTAAGACTTTCTGGCCAGAGGCAGTTAGGTGGATGATTCACGTCTTGAATCGATCACCTACCCTAGCTGTAACGGATATGACCCAGAAGAGGCATGGAGCGGAGAGAAGCCATCAATCGATTATTTCTGAGTTTCAGATGTGTGGGACATGTTTTATTCCATATGCTAGGAGAAACAAGCTTGAAGATAAAAGTATGAGCTGTGTACAATTTGGGGTTAGTGGAGAATCCAAAGGGTACATAATGTTGGATCCGGTTTCTAAAAGAATATAGTAAGTCGCGATGTAGTTTTCGAAGAAGATCGTGAGTGGGATTGGAATACAAATTTTGAAGGAGAACAACTAATGGAATTAGAATGGGGGGACAATACTGAAAGGAATGAAATTGAAGAAGAGAACATAGCTGAAGAAGAAGAATTCACAGAAGAAGCCAAAATTAATTTGTCGACCGAAATTAATTCACCAGCTGCCACAATAGACTTGGGAGCAAAGGAGTGCAAAAATCAATGTCCACTTGTATGGTCGACATATTATACTTCCGGTGAAGGTTTGTCTGAAGAAGATGAAGGAAACATGGCATTTTTGATGATATCAGATCTTGTAGACTTTGAAGATGTCAAAAGCCTGAAATGGAGAATGGCCATAGATGAAGAAATTAAATCCATCGAAAAAAATCAAACCTGGTGCTTAGTGGAACTACCAGCTGATGCAAAGAAAATATGAGTAAAATGGATTTATAAAACCAAGCTAAATGAGCTTGGAGAAGTTGACAAACACAAAGCAAGATTGGTGGTGAAAGGCTACACTCAGCAACATGAAATTGATTATATGGAAGTGTTTGCACCTGTGCCCAGGATGGATATGGTGGGAATGATCAGAGCCTTTGCGGCTCAAAGAGGCTAGAAACTCTATCAATTAGATGGCAAATCGGCTTTCCTATATAGAGATTTGAAGGAAGACGTTTTTATTGAACAACTGAAAGGTTTTGAGAAGAAAGGAAGTGAACAAATGGTGTACAAGCTGCAAAAGGCCCTTTACGGACAAAAACAAGCACCTAAGGCTTGGTTTAGTCGAATACAATCTTACTTCATCGAGGAAGGATTCGAAAGTAGTTCCAGTGAGCAGACATTTTTTGTCAAGAGAAAAGGAGGTAAAATTCTCATTGTGAGCATTTATGTTGATGATCTTTTATTCACTGGTGATGAAGAAGAATTGTTAGGTGAATTTAAATGTCTTATGAAAAAGGAGTTTGATATGATAGACTTAGGTCAAATGAGATTCTTTCTTGGAATTGAGGTGACACAAAGATCTGATGGTGTATTTATATTCCAAAAGAAGTATGAAGTTGAGGTTTTGAGCCGATTTGGAATAGAGAATTACAAATTAGTGTGTAATCCTATTATTCCAGGACAAAAGATTGGTAAAGATGAAAATGGCATAAAGGTGGATGCAACTCAATACAAGAAGATAGTGGGAAGCTTGATGTATCTCACAGCAACTCGTCCTGATCTCATGTTTGATGTAAGTCTTATTGGTCGATTCATGGCATGTTCTGCACAATAACACTTTGCAGCAGCAAAAAGGATCTTAAGGTACTTAAAAGGAACTGTGAACTATGGTGTGTTCTACAAAAAGGAGGAGCTAGTGATTTGGTTGGGTTTATTGATAGTGATTATGCCGGCGACATGGAGGACAACAAGAATACTTCAAGCTACGTGTTTATGATGAGTGGATGAGCAGTAGCTTGGTCATCTCAAAAGCAACCTCTAGTCACCTTATCAACCATAGAAGCTAAGTTTGTTGTGGCTGCTGCATGTGCCTGTCAAGCCATTTGGATGAGGAGGATACTAAAAGAATTTGGTCATTTGCAAACAGAAGGTACAAAGTTGATGTGTGATGATGCTTCAACTATAAAGCTATCCAAAAATCCAGTTTTACGTGGTCGTTCCAAGCACATAAGGGTAAGATTTCATTTTCTTAGGGATCTTACTAAAGAAGGTACTGTTAATTTACTATTTTGCGGCACTCGAGATCAACTAGTAGATCTGATGACAAAGCCTCTTAAGTTAGAAGCATATCAAAAATTACGTAAAGAACTAGGCATGTGCACTGATTCGGATTTGAACTAATTCTTCATAAGAAGAATAAGTTCAAAGGAGGGACTGATAGAAGAATTTATTTAAGTCAAGGACTATTAAATAAAGACCTATTCTTTTAGGTTGTTAGATTTTTTAGCTATTGTTTTTATTCATGTTATCTAAACCACTTTACATTATTTGTGGTATGGTTTTTCTCTTTCTTGTTAAAGTGTCAGGGTATATAAAGCCAAGAGTAGCTTCAATAAGATTATCACTTAAAAACCCAATTGTTTATGTTTCTGTTTTAGCTATTTTGCTTTCTAAAACTTTACATGTAACTGTCTAGTTACATAACACCGATTTTATGTATCTTTTAGCCATTCATATGCAACTTTTCAGTCACGCGCACTATTTTTTATGCAACTAAAAAATGCTTGTGACTAAAAAGTTGCATATGGATGGACGGAAGTAGTAATAGAATAGTGTTTGTTGATGAAAGTTACATATGGATAATTGAAAGTTGCATCAAAACATAATAGTGCTTATGAATGGATGGAAGTTGCATTAAAATAGAACAGTGATTGCGAATGAAAAGTTGATGTAGATGGCTGGAATCAAATACGCATATGTGGAGAAATTGGGTAAGGACGTTTTAGACATTTCACATCTTCATTAACTTTGAAGGTCCCACCCAATCCATAGTGTTGATCCTTGGTGGCCCTCTACATTAAATAGGTTCTTGCTAATAGACCCTAAATTAAATTGCCCCATAAATTTATTTTATAGCTTTGTTGTGAGATCAGTAGGAGAAGTACATATAAACATGATATACAAAATCACGTATAATTAGTGTAGTTTCTCAGTTAAAGCTTAAAGTATCTTCTCATTATATAATTATAAAATTTGTAGGCTATATAGATCATATGCTTATAGACAACTGCCAATAACAAGATGAAATTGCATAAAAGAAAATAAATATGTGCAAGATTAAATGAATAAGGATAATAAATATTTGGTTATACTACTATAATACATTGCTTAATGGAGTCTTTCTATCTCTATATTTGACACTTTATCAATTTAATATTTTTATTATTAATTTCATTAATGGAAGCAATAAATATGACATGCAACCGTCAACATATGGCAGTTGCATGGAAGAAACGTTAACACATATAGCATAAATGATAGTGTGAGCCTTGTAATATTATGAGCTTATCATGTCACCGTGATGTTAACATGTCAATCAGTCAGCAACCATTTTTTAACTTTATTATCATCATTAGTAGTAGTAGTATATTTATTTCATATTTATTTCTTAAATATTTATTTATTTATTTATTTTTATTTTTATTTTTTACTTGGATTATTCAAAAATAACTTCTCTATTAGTGAAGAGTAAGGCTACGTACTATTGAACTTTACAAAATCTCACGTATTAGTGAAATTTTCGCTAAATTATTATTGTTGTTGTTGTTATATAATGATAAAATGTCACATATAATACACCTTATGTGCTCCCCTAGTAATTCCTCTATGTTAATTTAAAGAACATAACATAGAAATTATTAATAATTGAAGGAGTTGGTTATAAACTTTGGTCTGATCATCTACTAAGCATAGAAGGTATGCCTAAAATAATAATAAATATTAATCAAAGGTGACAGTCCTTAAGTTTTAGCTAAAACCTTTATAGCAGTGGATGGTTGGGAATATAAGCTAGATAGAAACTAATTATTTATTTAACTATTTTTCCATATGGATTAATTATATTCGTGAAGATTTATCAGTCTTTTCTATTTAAATTTTATACATATAACTTTCTAATGAAAATGGAGTTATAAGGTTGAGATAGGTTGATTGAAAACTAAAATTTACATAATTTTGGTGCATTTTACACAAGTTTATAAATATTTGACACATCTTAAACCATTTTTTTTTGTAATTATGATTGCTCTTGATTTGGGATTGTGTTTATAATAACCGATGAAAATGTTCATGATGGTTTATGAATAGGATTTATTTAGGGCTTTTTGTTTTTTTCTTTTTGTTGTAATTTTTATAAAAAGAAAAATAGTTCATTAAAATGTGATTGGTTGAGTGTTGTTACAATTTTTTGTTTTCAAAATTTAAAAAAACATGTCTTGCCTTTGTTTCCTTTTTGCCTTTACCACTTTGTGCTTACTCCTTCCTCTTTGAGAAACGGTCAACAATAGAGGCAACAAAGATTTGTACTTGGCAAAGTTTTCCATCGTTTCTTAGAAGTTGAGGGTTTGATAGTCACGTTAAACTGGTAATTTTAATAAAGGGAAGAAAAAAGAAAAAAATATTGGATATGTTCTTTCTAATGTTAAGATAAAAATTACATATATCGTTATTATTCCCTGGTCATCAACTTCTATTCTTCAAGATTGAAGTTTTACGTAGCATGCTTATAGGGTTGCCCAGCAACATCTCGCCGGTCTTTTCGTCGGTGGTCTGCAAGTAGTTGTTGCCAAAGAAGATGACAGTATCCAGAAAATGAGTGGTTGAGCTAAAGAGAGATCAAAATGAGGCTAAGATGATAGGCAATCTTAGGGAATGCAGAAAAGAGTCCCTGATAGAGGCTACAGCCTACGAGGATAATGATGACATTGTGTTTGTAATTAAAAAGATTTTGTTTGATTTAGATTTATGTGCAGAGAATCTCTGAAGAAGGGAGAATTAGAGTTTTTCTTTTTTTTAATGAAAAATTGAATTAATGAAGGAAAGGGAAAATTGCAAAGTCATTAACAAGGAAATACCCTTAATATACAAGATAACATAAGAGATCTGAATAGAACAATAGATCTTCTTATTCAGCAATAAAATTCTACAACAACGTACAAGTAGAAGGGGACTTGGATTGCTTTACGTCATATACTGCTATAGGTGTAAAGCAGGGCAAAGAGTAGAGCTACAAGTTAGGTTCTTTGTCAAAACAATCGCCCGAATGTCAGACATTATCAAGGAGATCAGGAAATCAAACTCTCTTTTGTAGAAGATTTGTTCTGGAAGCGTCGAAGATTTCGTTCTCTCCAAAGCGAGTATAGACAAATGCCTAAGACAATAATCTTAAATGGTTTGTTGGAAGCTACATATGAAGAGAGATAATTTGTGATATCCATAATCTCCGACCCTGAATCAGCCCAAGAATATAAGGCACAGACGATTCTCCAAATGGAGTTGTTTTAGAAGCATGCAAAGAAAAGGTGAGGACAAGATTCCAGCTGCAGGGAACACATGGGGCAAGAAGGATCCATGAGCACATATGGAATTCGATCAGCTGTGGAAAGTTTATTCTAAATGGCTAACTAGAATATGAAAGAAATCCGTGGCGTTAAATGTCTGCTCTAAACCGTGGCTGACCAAGTAACAGTGATTCTATGTCTACACAAGTTGTCGCAAATGAGACGATTAGTCAGTTTGTTCAAAGGATACCCTTTCCAGAAGAAGGTGCCAGATTATTGAGGAGTTGGGGAATAGTTAGGTTGAAGATGGCACAGACTTTTAGGAAAACTCCATGAGTTCCCATCAAGGAAAGCTATCATCCGTGTTTTTAGAGGGAACAAGGGGGAAGCTCTTGAAGGATTCACCTGTAGGATTAAGGGACCTCTATTAGACCAATTATCATACCACAGAGAGACCAATCGTCCATATTTAATAACATATGAGGTCTCCAATTAAATAACATCCCTTAACTTCAGTAGCTGATTGAGGAAAAAGGAATATGTAGCTTTCAGTTGAAAAGCCCAGATGTTGTTTCCTTTAACAAAATAAGCACGTAACCATTTGATCCATAAGGTTTTCTTATCCTGCAATATCCACCAAAATCTTTTAAGAATCAAAGAACTGTTAGAAGTTTTAATGGATAGAATATTCAGACCTCCTTCATCCTTAAGAAAGCAGATATCAGCCCATTTCACTTTTATTGTGCCACGGTTGCCATTCGAATGGCTCCATAAGAAGGTTCTGAGAATCCTTTCAATCTCTTTGATGATGCTTTGAGATAAGAAAATATGGGAGCTCCAATATATGTGCAAGGGATTAAGGACTGATTTAATAAGCTGAAGCTTACCCGCATAAGACAGCGATTTGTTCACCTAAGATTTAACTCTTTTCTGTATCCTTTCTAACAGGGGGTGACAATCAGCATAGGAGAGCCTTTTAGTAGATACTGGGAGACCAAGGTAAAGTAGTGGGGGATTTCGCGACATCTTACCCGTTGCTTCAGAAATGGAGGTTGCCAAGGTAACAGCTCCTTTAGACAAAAGAAAATGGCTTTTGATCAGATTTATCTGCAACACAAAAAAAAGTTTGAAGATACTGAGAGCATGTATAAATGTTCATATAGACTCTAAATTTGCCCTGCAAATTAAAAGAAGGTCATCTGCAAAGCATAGGTTAGTATGGCTAAGTGTCTTGCACTTTGAATGGTACTTGAAGTTGGGGTTAGGGAGAGTTCAGTTCTAATAATCGTATTCAGGATTTCCATGGCTAGGAGAAAAATATATGGGAAAATGGGGTCACTCTGTCTAATACCCCTAGCAGCTTTGGAATAATGAGTAGGGGATCCATTAATCAATACCGAAAAAGAAGCTGAGGTAATGCATTCCATGACCCATCTGGTAAATTGATTCGGAAATCCGAAAGCCTCCAACATAGGTTACAAGAAACTCCAGTTGATACTATTAAAAGCATTGTGGAAATCAATCTTCAGGGTACAATTTGGGGGGCTCTTAGAAGTAGAATAGCCTTTAAAAAGCTCTTGAACAATAAGAAAGTTGTCACCAATAGATCTATCCGACAAGAAGGCACTTTGGTTATCACTAATCAAATGAGCCATAACTTTCTTCCATATAGCAGCAAGTATCTTGGATATCACTTTATATAGAAAATTGGTGCATGAAATGGGACGATAGTCTGCAAAGGTGGATGGATTTGCTCCTTTCGGAATCAGGCATAAGAATGTTCTGTTAATCTCTTTTAGCAATATCCCATTTCGAAAGAACTCATGGATGGTTTTCTTGAAAAAACCACCAATAGTAGGCTAAGATTGTTGATAAAAGTAACCATTAAAATCGTCAGGCCCAGGAGCTTTCTTACCATTCATTCCAAAAACACAAGCCTCTATTTCGCTATCCTCCATTGATTTAGTTAATAGATCCAAATCAGAAGGGGAAACCTTCTTAAGGTTAAGATGCTGAAAATCCCGAGAAGTAACATGAGTTCATTATGTAGTACCAAGTGAGGAGCTGAAAAATTCAAAAACTGCTTCCTTAATAGTCATCAGATCATGAGTAACATTACCATTATGAGAAATGAAATAAATCTTGTTCCGGTTCTGTCTGGATAAAATCGAATGGAAGAAGAATTGAGTGCAGCTATCACCTTCTTGAAGCTAATTGATCCTAGCTCTTTGCTGTAAAAGGGAGGAATTATTAGTGACGGCTTGAACATAATTAGTGAGAGCTAGCTTTTCCTTGTCAATAAGAAGTTGATTTACAGGGGTAGATGATAAGAGATTTTGCACCCTAGTTAGCTCCAATCTAGTGCTATTGATTGTTTCAATAGTTGAGCCCTGAGAAGACTTTATAATCTTGAGTTCTTGTTTAATAACTTTTAGCTTCGGTATGCATATGAATTGTTTTGTGCCCCTGCAACCGTGTATAGTTCCTCTCATGCAAGCCTCCCCAAAATCAGGGACCATTGCTAAGTAATTATTGAATCGAAAGGGATGATAAGTAGCCATGCGTGGAGACAAGTGAGAGATACGAATGGAGGTATGGTCTAAAAATAAAAGGTCCAAAAAACTAGCCATGCTGCTAGGAAAAGACTGAAGTCAGAGGTCATTTATAAGGGCTCTGTCTAGTTTCTTGCGAATAAACCATCTGTCTTTTTGTTTATTAGACCACGTGAATAAATGGCCAACATATTTAAGATCTGATAACCCAACATGCTCAACACAGTCCAACATATCAATTAAGTAGTTTCGCAAAATAATGTTGCCCTAAGCCTCAGAAGAATAGAGTGTGGTGTTGAAATCCCCACATAAGAGCCATGGTTTAGAAATAGTGCTACTGACTTGTCGTATGTTGCTCCATAAGTCGCTTCGCTGAAAATCAAAATTGCTGGCATACACAAAGGAAACATTGAAATCAATATTACCTTGCAAAATCAAGATCCGAAGATGCATAACCTGATCTGTAGCCTCAATTATGTCAACATTCATCTTATTTGCATTGAAGCTTACTATTATCTGACCATAGGCATGATGATTGTGATTAGATAACCATCTCCATTAAGGACGCAAAATATGTAGTTTATTCATATTAACCAACCTGACTTTCGTTTCAAGTAAACCAAGCAAAAGGGGTTTTTCTCGAATCACAAAATCTTTTAAAGCTTGTAACTTAGAAGGATTATTGATACCTCTGACATTCCAAGCCAAAATAGTCATAATAAGAAGAGGTGTTTTTTAGGCTTTTACCCCCTTGCTTGGATTTTCTTGTGGAGATTGAGAGGGAGTTCCCACTGTTCTCATCTGCAGTATTACATGGAGAAGGGTTAACAATATTTACTGCTCGTATTAAACTTGCTTATGAGGGCTCATTTGTACAAATAATTTTCTTTTGAGGGAAGTTTGCCGCAACAGATAAATTATCTGGAGTGCCACGTGAGGCCTTAGCAATAGTACCCTCAACATCGATATGTCCACACGAATCAGGTTGTTGAGCTAGTGCAAGAGTATCAATCGCATTCAAATGCACAACCATGGGTTTCCAGATAGAGGTATAAGTCTTAGCAGGGGGCCTCCAATGATAAGATACAGCTATGCTATCTTCCTATAACTGATTCCCTTCGTCAAGTCGCATGATTGGTATTTCATTTGGAAGGTCTTTTGAGACTGCAATACTTACACAAATTTGGGCATAACCAATTCTCTTCTTGTTGGCCGTATTCTCATCCATACATAGCGATTTACTAATGAAGCTGGCTAGTTGGCTGAGTCCCTACATGGTCTAATACTCCAGTGGAGCGTTATGGAAATTAATCCATATAGGGATGTATCTTTATGGTTTCCAGTGTAAGACCCAGTTGCCAAATTTGTAGAAAAATTAGCTGGCTCCCGAAATGCCATGGCCCCTCAGAATTAGTTGTATCGTCGGGTGCTGATGTGCTTGTGTCATTTTGCTATGTATGTGTTTTCATGAAATTGGCTTAGTTACCTGTATATATGGTTTAAGTTATTTTGGAAAGGGTTTAAAGATGTGATCTTGTAATATTTTTAGGATTTTAAAAAGTTGAGAATTATTTGTTTGTAGTTGCTTGTGATGTGGACCTAATGTCCTAGTCCAGAAGTTGAGATGATATATGAAATATTAAAAGTGTTTAAATTATGTTTTGTAGGTTTTTAAAATTTGGGAATTTTAGAAAAGTATCTATTATACTGTTAAAATTTTTAATAAAATGATTTGAAAAAAATTTCCACTATAAAGTAGGGACCTTGCTTATCACTAATCTAGTTTAAACAAACTTGGTAAAGATTTTCTTTCATTCTCTAGTTAGCACTTAAGGGAAAATTAAGCACCTTAAATAGAGTATGAAAATTCCTAAGCATATTACATGATTATGTCTTCTGCATCAAGAAAAAGAATCCTTGGAACATCTATTCTTTAAATGCTCCTTCACGTTAGTCATTTAAGGCATAGTTCAATTCTTATGCAATATTTCCTCTCTTAACTCAAAATGATAAGAACTAGTTCAATGGCTTCAAGCAATGATGACTTTACCGTTTACAAAATTTCACTAGTCAAAATTTTATACGGTCTTTAGATAGAGAGGAAAGGAGAGTTTTTTTCAACAAAAGCATATGTATATAGCTTCTCTTCAAAGGGAGCTACTCCTTTCAATCTGGGTGAAAATTGCTATTTGCCAATCTAATCTCTAAGTAAGTAGTTAGATGGTTTTTAGATGGAGATCAAAGATCTGCCAGCCTCACCATGTAGTGTAGAAGTAAGAATTGAACAAAGCCTTAAGTTTTAAATTGTTGATTCATATAATTCTCTAAACTCTCTTCATTTAAGTAGCAAGACCTTGTTTATGGCTAATAATTCCTTATATCCTTAAAGAGATACTATTCAAGTCTTAGATAAAATATTATAGTGATCTTATTTCGTAGCTTACACTTTGAGTATACTTACTATGATTTTACTCCCAATAATACTTTTGTTTAAATTCTTTTAAAAAAAAGCCCTTCTTCTTTTTCCATTCTCACTTTTTTGTTAACATTTTTTATGTTTTATAATCATCATTATCAATTTAGACAAAAATATTTTGTAATGTCTATTCCACGTATAATGTCATATGAATTAATAGTTTATGTTTTTTTAATCTTAAATGTAAATAAAATATAAATTTTCATTTATAATAATCTCTTAATTAGGAAATATAAAGATGATTGGTTACTTATTTGGTTTAATAATGTTAAAGGAATAAAATTTTCTATAATTTTAATATAGGTTTACGTATATAATTCACACCTAACAATATAGAAATACTTTCCCAATTTACGAATAATTAATACTTATTATTATTTTAAACTTATCTTTGATACTTGGAATTATGCAAAGTAATAAAGATAGATAATTAAATTAAAATTGATAATTTTAAAGGAATAATAAATTACAAGATGTCAAACTTTTTATTTTATTTTTTCATTTTAGTGTCTAACATTTTAATTTTTTAATTAAGTGTCTACAATTGTAAAAATATGACAAATTAGTTCAAAATTTTGTTTCTATTCATATCTTATTGATGTCTCTAATGAAACATGTATAAACAGATATTTGAAGGAATTATGTGACATTTTCTTCCTTGAATAATTTTTAAGCATAAAATAAGTGACCACATTTTGAATACATAGCCACCAATATGTTTGTCACAAGAGGTTCAAAAACCATATTAAAAAGACAAAGAGTCATATAACGCCTCTAAATGTTAATCTTCACATTCTTCATAAACCATATGGTTAAAATGTTAATAGAGAAACTTTTTAAAATAAGTTGTCACATTTTTTAAAGTTTAAACATTTTTTTAAAAGTTGAATTAAATTAATAATAAAGCCCATAAAGGGGAGGAATAAGGTCTATAATAAGCAAAGTTTTAACATTTGACTTAGAGATCACTAATAATAAATATTCCATCAATCCTTAGTAGATCATGTATAAGTACAAAGGTACAATTTTTTTCCTATCAACAGGGAAATTATGCATCTTAAAACTTTTACAATGCCCCTTCCATTTAACTATTATTTGACCAAATTATATTATAATATGTTGTCCATACCATTTTATGCCTTTCCTTAATCAGTGGATGCTTCAATACTTATAATAGGATTATAGAACCAGATTTATAATGAGCCTTTTGAGTTAAATAAATCTTTTGTTAGAGTTAACAAGGATTCATTTCCATTTCTAATCCTTAACACCTTTAAATGATTCGATGGGACTCTAACTACTTGATTTAGGAATAGATATACTTAATTGCCATAAGATTGTCCTTGCTTTTGCCTAACCTCAAGTATAGGCCTTTGAGCTTTTATCCTGCTTAACTACCAAAGTGAGGTATATTCCATCTATTTTCCATTTCTAATCAAATAGAAATATGTGATTCTCTTATTATGATAAGCTCCTTGATCCAAATCATGTTGTTTTGAGTTATTAGCTAAATATGTTACATGGTGTTCTAGAATATTCTTATATTCCTTTCTTACTAGATTGCATATACTAGACAATCAAATGCAATTTAAAAGCTATATAGTCACCATTACTTAAATAATATGTTTTCCTTGCCACTAAATGATATCATTCCACTCATGTCCTTAGTCGTATAAGTTACATTAATTTTGATTTGAGCCTAAACTATAAGTGTGAATTGGCATTTAAACAATAGCAAGCTAAAATGCTCAATCTCCTAATTGTAAAGCTTGCAATTAAAGTTAAGGCTAGTGTTGTGACCCTTCATCCTTTCAGTAGTTATAAGTTTGTTTTGAATAATTAACCATAGTATAAAAGAGACCTTAAGTTGTAGTCAAATCAAACTAGTCTAAACCATAACACTCTCTGTAATGTTGTTCTAAATATCCCTTGACATTTTTTTTTATTTATGTTCTAAATATCCCTTAAATTGCAAGACCACTCATTCATTGGATAATTTCCTAAACCTTTGCCTAATCTGTTTCCATGTGTCATAGGTTAGAGAGTTCATGTGTTTTGTGAAGAGGGCCTAGCTCATTCTAATTATCATACTAAAATGAACTTGAGTTCCAATTACCTATTTTGTTTTTCATTATATTGCTCATTTTGCTCCTTATCTTCAAGAGTTGAAGCATTGTCCATGAAAAGTCATATCTATCTCTTTTTTAAGAAACTTTCCCCTTTAGACTTTGAGCATGGATTTATTTGACCTAGAGAGCTTCCTTGTCTATAAAAATTCTCTTTATTCTCTTTTCCATTATCACCTTATTCATTAATTTGATTAGGGTTATACTTAATCCTCATTATTTCTTAGGCAAACAAACATCATTCAATCTTATTTTTACTCTTAAGACATTAGAAGATGTCCCTAACTGTATGAATTTTTTCAATAGATGTTTTATAGCTTTAATAAGGTTCTTAAGAAGCATGAGATGTGAGGTCAATACATATGCAAATAGCTGTAACTTATGTACAAATAGTAATATGTTATTCAAATGGCTAACTCGCTTATGGATTCTATTAAAAAGTGGTTCGACAGTTTATATATGTCAATCTCTTGATAATTATAAGGATGCCTAGGTATTTAAAAGAAAGTTCCTTGATGCTTAGCCCTAAAATTATGGCAAAGCTCAGTTAGATGTGTTGCACCAGTTCAAATAAATAGGTGGAATTTGTTTATGTATAAGAGCTTATTGAATACATATAATAAGTTCATTAGGGTCTTGATTGAATTAAAGTCTTGACAGAGCATAATGCTAAGAAGTTCTCATTCCATAATAAATGCAAGAAGCTAAAAAAGAAAACAGAATAACAATTTTATTAAATGAATGTATGATAATTAACAAATATTCACCCTTAGGTATTTATTTTTAAAAAATTATTTGAATTAATGGTCTCCATACTTGTCACAATATAAAAAGAAAATATAAAACAATATAATAAGTGATTATAAAAATTATAAAAAGCAAAATCGTAATGTATCATAAATTATAGAATTTACCTTGAATATTTTTAGCATATAACCAACTTTGGTCACACATTATAGCTTCCATAATTTTAATATAAAGTCAAATACAATGATGATACACTATCTGAGCACTAATAGTAAATGTAGAATCAAAAGCAAATGTAGATATTGGAATAAGTAACAATCTTTGTGTATGTGCTTGTATAATTGGAAATTGATCTCTATTCGATTTCCACCACGATAATGTGTCAAAATGCTCATGAGTTATCATCATAATATCTGCTTCCAAATATTTATCCAACTTAATCTTAATGTAAGAAATCCTAACCTTTTCCTTTATGAATTCCTTAAAATAAAGAATCAAACTTCTAACTCTAGTTAATGATGATATATAAATGAAAGATGAAATTGATACTAAACTATTGTGATCCAGCTCTTTGTCCATTATTAATTGATAATTATAAAAAAAATCATCCAGAAGTGTTCAATAATATCAATATGTTCTTCAGTTTGATCACTATACAAACCTAATAAAAAATTAAAGTACCTCCATCTTGTATCTCAGGTCCAGTACATAAACTATTGGCACAGTATTACCAATCATAAACTAATAAGTACTAAATTTCCCCATCATCTATTATGCTATCGTTTAACTTGCCTTAATGGAATAAAAGAGCTACTTGGATAATGCTAGATTGACCTCGAACATATTAACAAAACAAATATGTGAAGTTAAATATTTTGTTCTAAAGAATAAATCAGTAATAGTTTGAATCATCACCAACTTAACGTAAATTGCCTGTGTCAACTCCTGTTTCTCTTTTGTCAATAAAAAATTATATTGAGAATGTCGTTGCTTAAACTTCAAAAACACCTCTAAATACTAATTTGTTGACTTTAACACCTTGACCGTAAAATTCCATGTTGTTGGATAATTTAAAACTAACTTCTTTATACATGGGATACATAATTATTATGTAATTTCTTTCAATTTTCAACATATTTAAGTGTTGCACTCTAATATCCTAACTTATTCTAGATTGCCTCTACCCCTTCTTTCATTATCTTTAAGCCATCCTTCACTATCAAATTTGTAATATCTGCAAAATAGTGCATATGTAATCTCCCATCCATTAGCTAACTCCTAACATGCAACTTGGTCTTATTATTGCATCATTCATGCTACAATTATCTAAATTAATGGTAGAGAGCTTTATGTTGATGTTCCAATCCATTAAACAATCAAGCAAAATAGTTGTCAATGTAGTATTTATGTTCATATTTAACTATATAATGGATAGCTTTATGATAATGATGAAAGTATAAAGTCAAGTGTTTATAGTTTACTGAAATGTTACATAATAATGTGATCCTTATAATAAAAAGTTTATATCCAAACATAAAAAGCAATGAAATTCATGATTATTAAATGTCAATAGCAATGAAAAATAGATAACACATTATATTTTTTCAAAATTATGCACCATAACACAAATCTAAATCGAGAGTAACATATATTAATCAACAAGTCCTAAATGATTATTATAATTGGTGTCTAACATAAATATCAAACAACCTCAAAATTAAAGCAATTAGGATTCAAGGCATAAAAACAAAAAGTTCATTCAAAGAGTTAAAATATTGGGCCCTGATCCGTATTGAGCATGTTTTATTTATTATTTTGAGGTTTAAATTAATAAGTCCCTTTAGTTAGAATAATTTGGGATTTCTAGTAGTTAAGTCATGATTATGAATTGGAGGAATTTAGTTAAATTAGAGTGTATTTTAATAAGGTGTTAGACTTTAAAAGAATAAGATAGTGTTAGGATAAATTAGGAAGTTTGTATGTGGTTTTAAGGCTTAAGGTAAATTAAGTGGGCTTTTAGCCCTTTTAAATGTCATTTAAATGAAAAAGGAAGAACTTACATGGTGGATTGCTAGGAAGCCCACGAAATTCAAGTGTTAAGGAGGGAAAGATGGAAATTTGGTAAAGTTTGTAAGGAGGGAAAGATGGAAATTTGGTAAAGTTTAAGTTGTAAGGAGGGAAAGATGGAAACTTGGGCTTAAGTGGGCTTAAGTATTAAGTTAGTTAGGTAAATAAAATACAAGACTTAAGTCTTGTAGGAGACTTACGAAAATGAAGGGGGAAGGAGGAAAATTGGACTATGTCGTTTTTAGCTTAGGTTTTAAGTTAGAATAAGTCTTGCCCTAAGAAGACTCACGACATTTCTAGAGGAAAGAAGGGAAGCTCACGTTTTTTTTTCAAAGAAAAGAGAGAGAAGGTTCGGCCAAAGAAGAAGAAGAAGAAGAGAAAGAAAAGCTTAGGTTTTTATGCTTGAGAAAGGAGGGTTTAAGGGTTTTATGCAAGAAGAAAGTGCAAAGGAAGAGGTTATCCTCCATTGGAGTCAAGAAGAGGAGTTCGTGGGTTTCATAGAAGGTAAGAGAAATTCGAAATTTCTTGGTTTTATTGTTAGGGTTTTTCCTTTCTTGTTTAAAAATGGTGGTTGAAGAGTGATTTGTGAAGGAAAAGGAAAGAAGAAGAGTTATGGAGGCTTAGCAAAATCAGATTTCGTGGAAGGCCCTAGGGTTTAGGATTTTCGAAAATAATTGATTAAATTGAGAGAGGTTATGGTTGTTATAGCTTAGGAAAGGTATAGGTGAGGTTATGTAGGTTTAAATTCAAGTTTTCCATTCCTTAAAATTTTCCAGCATTGTTATCTTTTGTTAATTAGGATTTTTATGCTTTGATTAAGGTCAATTAAGGCAATTGGAGATTGAGGAGGGGCAAGTTAACCAATTGCAAAGCCAAAGGAATCAAGGTGGGTGACTTTTTAATATTTGAGTTAATGAGCTAATTAATTATCTTGAATTAAATGACATTAAATGCTTTCCGATGACTTGTGAGTTTTACATGAATTATTATTTGTAATGATTTGAACTTGTCGTAGATGCTTTTGTTGGTAACTATATAAGAAAATGTTTGAAAAATTGTTTGACAAAAAGAAAAAGATTGGATTATGTGATTTTGGAAAAATGCCATTTTAGGCACTCATATGTGAATGATGTGAAAATACATGATTATTTGGGTTTGTAGTGATCCCCTCCGTTAGCAAGTGCACTTGTCTATTATA
>JANKOD010000005.1:25458437-25487746 GCA_026284645.1 Erythroxylum acuminatum | reverse complement strand
TAAATTGTTACCCACGGAGCCGTCGTGCTCACACCCCCTTCCTCCCCTCCACAGGTATTGAGCGAGAAACCGGGTCACCGCATCGGGACTGAGGCAATACTCCGATGCATTTTGCTTTTGAAGTTATGTTTTGAGAAAACCAAAGCATTAGCTTGTTCTTTGTAATTTCACTTTTACCTTTTGGATGTAATCGGGCTAAATGCCCTTTGAAACTTTGTATTGCTTTGGTTTCATGTAAATATTAAGGTTTTGAAGTTTCAAATGTATATTGTATATATTTCCTAAGCATGTATGGATGTATGGTTGAAATTGATAAAAGCAAAGATGAGATGGTATTTCTTTAGGAATTGAAATGATAGATGCCTAAGATTGTGTTGCTGCCATTTTGAGTTGATGTTGAGATAATTGAATTGGTTTGGTAGTTGGATGCTTGTGAGAATTTGGAAGATTGAAGTGATTTTTGTGTAGGTATGGAAGTTGGGTTGGAAATTGAAGTTTTGGGCTAGTTGAACTTATAGGGAAGTGCTGTCAAAATTTTTGTAAATTTTGACAGCAACTTCAACTAGGGTTTAAACCCCTTTAGAATGTGATTTTGAGTGGGAAGTCTTCTTAAAGTTTGTAGAGCATGTTAAGATCTTTAAAATGGTATAAAATGGGTCATTTTTAGACTTAGGATGAAAAAGTTATGAACATTTGAAGATTGCTGCCACTATTCATTTGGTTCTCGGGTACTATTCATTTGGCCATTTTGGGCTGAACTTTCGGAAGGATTTTTCGCCCCTTTAGAGCGGTAATCGATTTTTCCATCCTTCATGAAAGATGTAGAGGGTCTTTTTATCTTTCCATGGAGGTATGATATGTCCTGTTCGGAGTTAGGAGTAAGAAGTTATGAGGGTTGGAAGTTGGCTGATTACTATTCATTTGGTCAAAAATTACTGTTCATTTGGTTTTTCATTAGGCTGAAACTTTGACACAACTTATGACCTTCTTAATGGATGAATTTGTTTTTAAATCCTTCTAGAAAGTTATAGAGTTTCCGTTTATGTTTCGATAGGCACTAAATTTACGAAATTCAGATTTCGGGGTGAAAAGTTATAAATGCGCAAAGTTGGTTTTAAATAAAATATAACACCCTTTTTCTTATTTTCTTTGTCTCTTCTCCATTTGACCTCCAATTTGCACGACTTTCGAAGCATTTGTTAACTAGTAAAAATTTTTATTCCTTTTTGGTAAAATAAGAGTGTCGGGTTTTAATGGACTTTACAAATGATATGTGACGGTTTTGTGCGAAATTTCGTTTTTGTGATCTATAAAGATCCGATTGAGACGTTTTCTGTTTTATTTGACCTAGAGGCATGGAATTTCGTATTAGCTTAGGAATCGGATTTAATCATGGGCCCTAAGCAGAGCAATTTTATTGGAGGATAATTAGGGTAAAATTTATCAAGTTTTATTCGGATGGCAGTAAAATAAGTTCGCTTGGGTTAATTTTCGTGGTGAGGAATCCCTCTCTTGTGAAATGCGCGTCCAGATGTCACGTAGGACGTCGGACACGTGTCGCACCAGGGAGAGGTTCCAACATAAAACCCATACCTAGACCAAAGCCTCCTATAATAAGAGATGATCCCTATATTTTGGAATCCCAAAAAGAAAATAAGAGGGAGTAAAATCATAAAAGATTTCCACAACCATGCAATTAAAAACATAGAAAGGGAGTCTCAAAGTTTAATTATTTAGTTTTTTTAAAACAATTAAAATATGTTGGTTGAAAGTTATGGCAAATTTAGTTAGAAGATTAGAAGAGGTAAAAAGAAGTTCTAAGAATAAGAAACAAAAAGGAATAAATAGAAATATAGTTTATGGAATTGATAATTGAACTTGGACAAAACATAACTGATGAATAACCAACAAGCTTGATATTTGAAATTATAGTAAGTAATGTGTATGGAATAATAAAATCTTATTTAGTTATTCTTAAATACCCCTTAAGCATTGAATTCATACTCTCATTTAGAATTGCACAAAACCTTTTCCTTTAACATTTTCAAACACAAAGAAGATTAATCTCACCATACAAAGCAAGAGCTATAGGTGGTAGTGAATGATCAAGGCACAATGTAAGTATAACGATCAAATGTGGGTTGAAGAGATGTTGCACAATTAAAATCTTCTATATTCACTTAATAACGAAATGACATCATTTTGTTACACAAATATAATAATTTCATATCATTTATAAATAAGGTTTGGTCCTTAGAGGATTGAGTCTTATTAAAGTTCAAAATTAATAAAAGCTTAAGCCCAAATTAAAATCTAATTAACTTGGGCTAAACTCATTAACTTCAAGTTGGTTTAGACTAACCTTAGGCCTTTTTTTCTAGGCCTTATTGTAGTGATGTTGATAATTAGTAATAAGGGTTCAATATTTCCTTAAAAATCATCTCCTTTTATTATAGGTATCTACTTCTAATTTGGTTTTTTGAGAACCTATCAAGGCAAGCTTTTCAGTCAATAAAAGATCTTATATTATCCATTTTTGTTTTGGCAACTAAGCCTGCTTACGCTTCACGCTATGACTAACATCAAAGGGAGTGGTGTATGCTGGTTGAAGCATTTGGTTTAATTTTTCTCTTAGATCTTCTTCCCTTTGCATGAGTGAATTCATCCTCCAATGTTCTAAGATCTACATCATCATTTACATTCATAGTTTGAGGGAATCCCTTAATATCAATGCTTTCTTGAGCTTTATCGTGTTTCTATAGGAGATTAACTTGCTTTGTAACCTATAATTATTTTAATTCAAGAGCTTCCTCTTGATGAACTTGTTTAAAGTAGTGAGGACAATCAACTACTCTAACTTGTTGAGGTATTTAGGGTACTCCCTTCTCAAATACTATGGCATTTGTTTTCTCTTTGGTAACTTGATTATTAGTATTACTAGCAAAATTTTCATCCCAAGTTCTTACCAAATTGGGATCAGACTAGTTTTGTTGCACTTCGGTACTCGACCCAAAACATTCTGCCTTTATTGAGTGTTATAGTCCTCTTATTAGGTTCCTCAGCTCCTATAAGTTTATTATAGTCTCCTCTCTTAAAGCGTTTCTCAATAGTTTGCCATTTTTTCTCTATTATATCAATGATGGATTATATTGATAGCTGAGCTCCATTAGAGATTCTATCCTACAATCATCCTCATTGAGCTTCATAATGGTTATTAAATTTGGTAACTCCTGGTTTATCCTTACCTTCACATAAACTCATATATTTAATACGTTCCATTGATGAAGTAACTTCATCCAAACACATAAGCTTCCTTGTGACGCTCACAAAATTCTTAAATCATAATTAACCAAATAGTTCCCAAAATATATCATTAATTATTAAATTCCTCATTAGTTCCAATAGAGAGGATTGTTCGTCATATACAAAAGTATTGGACATCACACAACTACCGGAGTTGTCACATTAAAAAATATATACATTCCAAAAGCTTTGTACAAGTAATTACTATAGGGTTATCATTAATTACTCGATCTCTTGAAAAATTAAAATGGCAAGGGGTGAGCTGCCTACTCAGTAAGGATAACCGACCATACTCTTAAAATCAAGGAACTCCGTGAATAATTATAAAACTTAGTCAATTGATTAAATCATACATATAATACATATATACACAACAGCACTCAGTCTAATCCAAACAGTTGACAAACATCTCAAAATTTTGCCAAATTATGATTAACACAAATATTAATTATAACTGTTATTTATGCTTTATTACAATATTTAACTGTTTTTTTTTTTTGCCTGGGCTCAGTTTAACCTAGTAGACGTACATCCAATGGTATGTTAGCTTATCTCATTATAATCTCTCATAAGTGGAAATATAATTAAACGTATAAATATCAGCATAAAGTACCTCAATTTCTCAATCTTCACGTTGGTACTACTCCAATACTTAGCCATCGACACAGGATATCTCATAGACTCAGGATATCCCGGTACCACACCGGTACCTAGTCATCGGCACAGGACATCCATGGGACTCAAGATGCTCTAGTATCTGCTCCGTAGACAAATACCTAGCCACCACTCACTCGTATCAACTCATCCTATCCATTTAAGACCATCGAATGTAGCCTATCCTAGGCAAGCTATAGATTCTCATTTTCACCAATTATTCACAATTTATTATCTACCAATCTCTATTTAATTAACACATTTCTTGTTAATTTAACAAGTAATACACCTCAAAAAACGTAACAAAATATAATAATGAAACACCTTATACTATGTTAATTATTTGATAATTAAAGTAAATATAATTCATGTATGTAAGTATTAATCATTAATTAAATTAATGACTAATTCAAAATATAATTTATTAATAAAAAATGATACTTAATTTTAAAAGTAAAGTCCAAGGTTATCCTTACCTCGGTTTCGGACTCAATTATTGATAACTTAATTTCTCCTTAATCAGACTTTCGAACCTATAATTTACAAAATTTTATTATACTAATTTACTAAAAATTTCTTACCCTGTTACACTTAATAATCTAACATTAGGCTCTCTTCCAATTTATTCTTAATTATAAAAATAATATTCTTACTAACCTAACCCCCATAATTACTAAAATACCCTTAACTAATTAAAAGTCTATTTTACCCTCCTCCATTTCAATTAACACCAAAAATGCCCTTCTTATAACAAAAATCCAAATTTACTCTTAACTTTCTGCACTTCCCATTATGCCCTTACTTGCAACTTAAATTCTAGATTCACCCTTAACTTTCTGCACTTTCCATTCTGCCCCTACATATAACTTAAATTTTCAAAACAAAGTCATCATCTTCTCCCTCCCCTCTTCTTCTCTCTTTTCTTCTTTCATTATTTTCCATCCCTTTTTATCCCTTCATGCAACTTCAATTATTGTCCCAATCAACCACAACATGCAAACCAACTACAATCTAATGTAGAATGATCAAAATCACACAAAAAGAGATTAAAATGGCTGCCAGAATTTTACCTAAATGTGAGAATTTTTGATATTGTTAACTCCCACAACTTCCTCTAAATTTGTTGCAAAACAAACAAAATGAAGAAACTTATGAGAAAAGAGTTACATGCAGAACAAAGTGGTGCATTTTGACACACTCACCAGCTAGAAATGAAGAGAAAAGACGAAGAAGATAGGGACTTTCATTGGTTTTTAGTTCATATTTTCGTTGCTTATTTATATACTCCTCTTTTTAATGGCTTAATGGGCTGGGCTGTGGGTTTAGTTTTAATTTAGTTTTGTGGGCTTTACATTCCTAATGAAGCTTAAGAAGTAACTTAACCTCATTGTTGACCAATATTCTAAAGGTAAATTATGGAAATTAATCCATCTTGGAACATTCCTCATCCTAAGTTTCTCCATTTTTAAACCAAGTCTCCACTTTTGTAGAAATACTGGCTAGTTTTTAATATGCCAAGGTCCAGTTTTAATCACCTTTTTCATACCTGCTTCTAAATTGAATTTGAAAATGAAAAGATCTTGTTCATTAATTAGAACTTCTTCCAATACTACATTTTCCGTTAATTTTAAGCCTATACATTCATAGTTGGAAATGTCGATCTCTCTGTCCACAAAAAAGCTAGCTAATGTGGATGACCGTTTAGAAACACTTACTTTTAACACTTCTATTGGAGGAATGATATTGTTGTAGCCCTCTGTTAATAAGGAGGTAAGTATCTTAGCTTTTCAAAAGGATTTAAATCGTCGACCACTTGACATCATATGGTTTTATAATTGATTTTTGACCTAGGAACACTCCTTAGTCAAGTTGAGAAGGTTTAAGATTATATAAGGAAATGTCATGATAGTTACCGTAATGAAGTAGAAAGAAAGGTTGTTATGGTTTAGAAAGTGTTCCTAAGTACTAGCCAAGTTATTGGTAATTATATTTGTAATTAGTGAAGTTTGAATATTTAATTTGTTTTTTTAAAGGATAGATAGGGATGGCAATGGATCAGCACCATCAAGTTTTTTAAAATAATTTTTTAAAATTAAAATATAGAATAATTTTTTTTAATCAGATCAAGGTCTGAGTTGGCCAGATCCAACCTTACATGAGGCTCAACTCTTCTAAGTAAGACGATGTTGTTTTGCTTAAAATAATTTGACCTCAAATTTGTCTTGAAAATAACTAACTTTAGGCCTATGGGCCAAAAATTGTCATCCCTAAGGTTAGACACTAAAATTAAAATTTTAATTTTTTAGTACTTTTAATTTGTTATATCTTTTTAATCTAAATCCTTCAATTTATTAATAATTTTTAATTAAATATTTTAAATTAAAGTATGAGGACCTGAAGAAAAAGACTTGAATACATATCAACATTGATTGACCACGTCAACTTTAAATACATTATTAGTGTATTGACTTAACATGCTTACATGCTACTTACGTTATGTGACGTGGTTTTGTGAGTTGCATATGATCTATTCTTAACATGTTATTGTATGACCTAAAGGTAATATTGATCGAGTTTTAAGTCACATTTTGTTATATGCTCGGACACTACAATCTGAATCTAGCTCGAAGTGTGACTTCATTCATATACAAAGTAACGTTATTTTGTTACTAAATGAATTAAAATAAAGTTTAAATGATGATATTTCATGTGACCTAATTAGACTTGACCCAATCAATTAAATTTTAGATATGATTAAGTTCAAATTGGGCTGATATTTCTGAATTCGATTAGATCTTAAGTCTGAATTTAAGCGTAATTTAAAATGTTTGAGTTGGGTTTAGGTCATAAGCGACCAGGCCGATCTCAAATGATAACTGAAAAATCCTATTCATTATCTCATATAAAAGAGGAAATTTTGAATTAAAATAGTATAATACAATTCATTACATATTAAGCCAAAGAAAGATCAAATTCTCCACCAAAGGAATAAAAAGGCAAAAATGGCACAATAATTCCTAACATTTATAATGATGTTTGAATTGCACCATAACGTTTCAAGGTATTCAAAATGAACTCTAACAATTACAAAATGTTTAAAATAAATCTTAAAATTTGAAAAACGTTCAAAACAAAGGCAGGGGAATACAAAACCTTTTTTCCTAGTTCAAATCTAGGTCTTGCTTGATCAACAAAACAAACAAAAGACGTGAAACACTTTATTACCATTTTATTGATAGAACTTGTCGAATTTGTCCCCAACAAAAAACAGAAACACGTGAAAGAAAAGGACTCTTAATACTTCCTTGATTTAAAACATCTGCAAGTTTTATTCTCTTAATTGTTGTAAATTCTTGTGTCTAGCGTTCATAGAATTACTATACTGACCTGGCAATTTTCTTTAAAAAAATTAAAGGGGAACCCACTCCTTTGTTGGTTTGGAATTTTAAAAAATAAAAGTAGGTCCCCATATCTTAAACACTGCATTAAGATTACTGAAAGCTTATGAGAAATTAAACATAGGAGTGGGTCCATTGTATTAAATAAACAAACTAGTTAAGCAGCTCTAGGAACTGCCATGCAAACTAATGACTTCTTCGTCTCCATTGAAAGCTTCATGCACTCAGTTAAGTCCACTTCACATTGATCACACGACACCCATTTGAAGTTTTGAAGCAATTGAGCTAACCATAGATGAACAGTAGCTAATCCTAAAGCTTTTCCAAGACAAACCCTATGTCCAGACTCGAAAGGAGCCAAGAAGTTCTTAATACTCCCTACAAGAAGTTCTTAAAATGCTTTGGATTTAGGTAGAGTTGCCATTGCTTGCATATGAATGTGCAGAAATGAATGATTAGAAAGACTTTTTCTCTAAATACCCATTAAAATTGAAAGATTGAGAACCTTCCCTTTATAAACTAAGTTTCTGACATTTTACATGTTCTCTTAATCCATAGTAGTGTTTACAAGTTTGATCTAATGCATGAGAATCATACAGGGATGGTCAAAGAAATCAAGGCAAAAGGCGTAATAGGTAAGAAATGATGTCTAAGTCACTAATTATGTAACATAATTACTATGATGTATAGAAACCTAGGTATATTGTGAGCTTAGAATTTGTCTTAGTGATGAATACCAGATTCAATCTAATATTTAGCTTCTAAATAATCATGTCTGTGAAGTTTTTGCATGTTAGGTCAAAAATAGGGAGATACAAGTAAAGGCATTGCAAACATTTCACATATTTGTTTGTTTCTTTTTTGTTGCTACTGTTTGTTTCTTTATTCTAGTGTAAGTCTTCTTCATATGTTGATCTCTTATATTTATGCATTTATATGAACGTGTTGATAGAAACTGATCCCTGCATCAGTCAGCCACAACTAGCTAATAAGAGATCCATAAATGAAAAAGAAAAGCATGGGCTTAGGCCTTAGGGGACCAACTGTAATATGTAATACAGACCTTATTAGTACCTTGGATCAAACATGAAAGGATTAAAAATGAAGGTAATTCAGAATACTTAATTTCAGTTCCATCTCTGATTTCGATGCCGTTTTTGAGCTCTAAATAATCACAAATCTCTCGGGACCTTTTATGAAAAGTGTTTACCAACACGTGGTTTAGGTTCTTTTATAGTTTTCCCAATACATAAGCTCTCTTAACGGGTCAGAGATTTCTTATGCTTACGATTGATATGAGCAACCGCAGGAGACGTTAACCTTTATATAGCTTCCATATCGGGCTTCCCCATCATAAGACCAATATAGATCCGGTCTATACTAATTGGGATCCATTTTTCACCCAGGCTTTAAGCCATTGATTTACATCATTTATTAGGTCACTTTATTATCTTTATCTGGATAAAATTACGTCACTTAACCAATAAGTTATTGAAAACCAAAAAATGCAATTAATAGTTGTCCAACTTTATGAGAAAGGACAAAATTATCCAATATTATCCCCCTTGGACAAGAATCAATTGCAGTTTTGACTCTAGTTTAAAAACAATTTAAAAACTCAATTAAGCCATGCTACTGAATTAGTCGACTAAGTTTTAAAATAAAAACATTTGCTCCAAATATAATGAAGGTCCATCATTCTGTCCTGCAAGGCTTTCGATACCAAAAAGTATCAAATGCATGTGTCATGTGTGACACAGTTCCAATACAATCACGTATATCTAATACCTCACTAACATGAATGAGAAAATGGAGTGTGGCAAATTAGGATGATACCTTCATGATCCAAATTATATCATCTTCATTTTTAGGTCTCGATTTCTCCAACTTTATGCTAAACTGCATTAAAGAAATCTTGTTTTCTCTCACCGAATGCTAAATAGCATTAGAGAAAACTTGTTTCCTCCTACCAAATGCTAAACTGCATTAGAGAAAACTTTTTATGTTCTCCAACTGAATGCTAAACTACATTAGAGAACACCTTTATGGGATTAAAAACTTATATCCCCTATGTCATGTCAAATTCATGGATATCTGTAATAAAAGTGTATGTGTCTAAATGACATAGGCACAAGTTCAATCTATATATATGCCCAATGAACTTTAAATGCTTAAGATCGACACAAATCTTAAGACTTTTATACTTATTATGACAATGTATGACAACACGTATTACTAAGGATAAATGATGATCATCTTTATTGATGAACCATCATAATGTCATAATACATCAAAATGTACAAATGTACATGGAGCAAACATAACGATCCCTTAACTAATAGTGTCTAAAGACGTCAAAACACCCATACTGTATACTTGTGTCATAAACACAAGTGGGCGAAGTCTTTTAGTTAAAGGATCAACTTATAGTTTCTCAGTCTTTAAATGCTCCAAACCTTAATGTCACCTTTTCATATCAACATCTTTATGATCAAATAGTTGACCTTTAAATTCTAAAACCCTATGATATTCTTTGTTATTATTAAACAACACGGAAATAAGATTATCACAGTACAACCAAATGGGTCTAGCCACTAAATCAACCACTAAATTAAGTTTATAAGCTAAATCGTCTGTGAAGCAGCCCCATAGCATGCACTCTACATGCATAGTCAAGGAAGTTACCTGTGTCTTCTTAACATACTTCCATGATATTGTATCATCTGCAAACTTAAAGCTGTAACCTTAAGAGGACTTTCGATCATCCGGACATAGCTAAAATCTGAATCTGAATTTCCTACGAGGTTTAGTATGTTGACTTTTCTATATGTCAACATACAATCCTTGATTCCCTTTAGTATCTTAATGCTCGCTAGACTGCATTCTAATGGTCTACAACTGGATAAACTATATATTGACCAAATAGTCAAACAGGGAATGCAATTTCCTACCTAGTACATAGTCGAGCATACATCAGGCTATCGACCGTACTAGAATATGGAACATTCCTCATAACCTCTCTCTTTAGTTTATTCTTTGGATATTGTACCAAAGATTATTTCTCACTATGAGAGACAGATGCTACGATAGGTTTATTGTTAACCGTATTAAACCTTTGTAACGCCAACTCAATGTATGCATTTTATGAGACGTCTGATGAGTGTTGAGATTTGTCCTGGTAAATCTAAATACCTAGGACAAAAGATGCTAGACCAAAGTACTTCATGTCAAAGTTCTTGACCAAAAGTTGCTTAACCTCAGACAACGTGGTCAAGTAATTTGAGGTGAGCAATATATCATCCATATGGAGTAATAGGAAGATAACTTTGCTCCCCTTGACCTCATAGTACAAGCATCTTTTTAATTTTATTTTCCATGAAGCTGAAAGAGGTCAAAACCTCGTCAACTATAAGGTATCACTTTTAGGAGGTTTGATATAAACCATATATTGATCTGCATAACGCGCAAACCATGTCAGTTCCATCTGCAGCTTGGAATCCTTTAGATTGTACCATATAGACCACTTAATAAAGGTCTTTACTCAGAAGAGTGGTTTTGACAGCCATTTGACGTAACCCTATATCATCATGAGCTACAAATTGCCTTAATCACTCAAAATGTATCCTACAAGGATACGAGAGAAAAGGTAACATTAAAGTAAACCTTTTTCTCTGAGTGAACCATTAGGCAACTGAGCGAGCCCATAAACCGTTGAACTTTATCCTGAAATCCTTTAGGTCTTAAATCTTCATTTACAACTGACGAGTTTACAGTTCCAATGCAAATCAACTAGCTCCCAGACCTTACTATGCTTCATGGCTTGCATCTTATCATTCATTGCATCCTACCACACATCCGCATTGGGTTCAGAAACAACTTCTGTAAAAGTAACTGGATCCGTAACATGTCTAATAACATAGTCTTTTACACCTGATAGACTATGTTATCAGATGGGATAGCAAGTCGTCTCACTTTAGTACATTCACTTAACTATATTAGATCATGTACCACTAGGAACCTCTTTGTGTACAGGTATGAGTTCCAGTTCCTATACAAGCACGGTACAAAGACCTAGATCTACCAAGTCTAACTGTATGAGTAGTCGATACATGATAATTGTAGTATCCGCCCTGCTATCATCTAAAGGTCCAATAGTCCCACCATCATCATAGACATGGTATTCCAAAAACTTAGCAATTTATGAGTCCACTATTCTGGTCCCTTCTTATATACAGCAAAAGTTGTAACCTTAAAGTGGTTGAGATATCTTACTAAATAGTAATGAGCGGAACGAGCATGCAATCTTTCTTTATAAGGATTGCACTACCTCAATAGGGCAGCCCCATATACGAATGTGTGCAAGGCTGGGTTTTTAAGCTTTTAAATAATTAGGTAGATTAGTCATGTTCTGCATTGACTTCTTCAAGTCCTTTAGGGTGCAGTTATACCTTTCGGCAATACACCATTTTGCTCAAAACTACTCGGCATAGTAACTTAAGTCACTATTCCAACTGATTTCATATATCTGGAAAACGGACCTTTTAAGGTCCGGAAACACCATATTTTCCATGATATTCTTCTCTACGGTCAAATCTAACTATCTTGACAAAATTTTCCAATTGGTTCTCAACCTTCAGTCTTTAAACAAGAACACATAATTGTGATGGGAATAATCATCAACAAATTTCAGAATACATTTAGAATTGCACAATGCAACTATATAAGGTCTACTGATATCTTTTTGTATCATACTCAATAAGTTAGAAGCATGAGTTGATCTTAATATCCTTATTAGTCAACTTACCCTTGCAACAGTCATCACATGTTCCCAGATCATCATAATCTAGAATTGAGAAATGCTTTCCTTAATCAATCTCTCAACCCTAGCTCTGGAAATGTGGCTTAAACTTTTATTTCACACCGTGTATAACTTCTCATTCATTAGGGTCCTTCATTTCATAACTTGTTTAGCAATATACAAAAAAGCATTAAGACATATTCTATACAAACTATATGACAAGAAAGTTGTACCATTATGTTTTGCATTAAACTACAACTGTACAATAGAAGTATTAAATGCAAAACATCAACCTTCTTTGTCCAAAATTGATCAAAGGATCACAAATAAAATGTGTCGTGTAAAACTCAAATGAACCTTACAACAAAGTTCAGTACATACATCCCCTACAGATATTACTTCCACTTCTTTATTGTTGTGAACTATCAGTTTCTCCTTCCCTTTATTTGGCTTTATCCTGGATATGAACCTTTGCATTATGGAAGCACCTTGATCAGATGCTTTACTAAATAGCCACCATGTACTTAATGCGACTACTGTGTATGACTTCTCATTCATCAGGGTCCTTCATTTCATAACTTGTTTAGCAAGATACAAAGAAGCATTAAGACACATTCTATACAAACCATATGATAAGAAAGTTGTACCATTATGTTTTGCATTAAACTATAACTGTATAACAGAAGTATTAAATGCAAAACGTCAATCTTCTTTGTCCAAAATTGATCAAAGGATTACAAATAAAATGTGTCGTGTAAAACTCAAATGAACCTTACAACAAAGTTCAGTACATACATCCCTTACAGATATTACTTCCACTTTTTTATTGCTGTGAACTATCAATTTCTCCTTTCCTTTATTTGGCTTTATCCTGGATATGAACCTTTGCATTATGGAAGCACCTTGATCAGATGCTCCACTAAATAGCCACCATGTACTTAATGCGAACACCATGTATGACTTCTCATTGATCAGGGTCCTTCATTTCATAACTTGTTTAGCAAGATACAAAGAAGCATTAAGACACATTCTATACAAACCATATAACAAGAAAGTTGTACCATTATGTTTTGCATTAAACTACAACTGTACAACAGAAGTTTTAAATGCAAAACGTCAACCTTCTTTGTCTAAAATTGATCAAAGGATCACAAATAAAATGTGTCGTGTAAAACTCAAATGAACCTTACAATAAAGTTCAGTACATACATCCCTTATAGATATTACTTCCACTTCTTTATTGCTGTGAACTATCAGTTTCTCCTTCCCTTTATTTGGCTTTATCCTAGATATGAACCTTTGCATTATGGAAGCACCTTGATTAGATGCTCCACTAAATAGCCACCATGTACTTAATGCGACTATCGCAAATTAGATTCATAAATGGACAAGCCAAAGAGTAACTCGATGGCCTCAATCTTTCCTTTTAAACCTCATGCTACTGGTTTCTTTATGTCCCTAGGACATTTATCAGCAATGGTTTGACCAACATTAGCATATGGAGAAGATTTGAAGTTTCTACCTTTGAACTCATCGGGCTTCATCTTTGTCTTCCCTTAAGTTGCTTCATAGGCTACTTTACGAGCTCTTAAGCTCATAGATGTAGTTGGAGACGGCTTATCCGTCCATATTGCCATATCAACCTTAGCTATCTCCATAACATTCAATACATCCTCTGTACAGTTCTTTGAATTGAAACTGATTAGGGTTTCAATGGTGACACTGATTTTGTTGACTGAAAAGGTGACTTTAAGATGATAATCTTTAAACCAGCACTAATGTAGGACAACAGCGATACTCAAAGCCACTAAATAGTATCTTTATTGAAAATTCGGTCACACATGTTATGAAATACAGGTGGGCTGAATACATAATATATGCAACTAATCCTCCACATAAAATCGATCAGAGTACAAATCATCAACTCTCATGAAACTACCACCTGTGGGCTAATAAATCATTCAAGCAAAAACTTTCCTCTAGTTAATGCCTTTATGCACATCTCAAAATCTCATGTAAGGCCAACACTTGTGAGCAGAATAACCAAACATAAGACCAAAGACATCCCCTAACGTGTAAGTAGAACAATTCAAAATACTTACTCGAAGGCCACTGTGGTTATTACATCCTCATCATCACTCAAAAGTTCACAAACATAATGGATACATCTTTATATTATCTTCATATTCTTTATGGGCTATAGTATGTGACAATGTAACATCAATAAATGCAAAAAACCTAATGTACAGTCTCATTGTCACATACTCGTGCTGAAGACATTCTCTGAAAACTTTATTTGAGACTTTCATAAAATAAAAATCTCAGTAGAGTGACTATCGTGTGTCACCGACTACCCGAGACATTAGAACCTCATGTATCTCCCTTATGGTAAGTTCGTTGCATCAAAATTCACTCAAAAATGGCTTCAGAATGTCTCAATTCCTTTTCTGATTGACTATCATGCAATCCCGAATACTGAACATGAGACCCGAGAAATGAGAACCTCATGTGATTTTAAAGCATAAAAATTCACTTGAAATCAAATTCAGAATACCTTAATTCCTTTTTCCTGGAGTTAAACTTTAATTTATTACTAATGTAATAAATCCAGAAAATGGAAAAACTTACTTTATAATTTTCTCAGACCCGGAAACTAACCCAAAACACCTCGGGGCACCCTTACAGGAAATTTGAAATTTTAGTGTTCTTTTAAAATTACTGTAGCATTCGTATTATCGTCAGCCGCTGAGGTGGCGCACCACGTTAGTGTGCGTGGCACGGGTGGGACATGTATTACAAATGCTCGAGCCGACGCGTGCCAAATGTGTCTCACGCTCTCCCCACGCGCAGACGCTTGCCCTTACACGCGCTGCCATGTGTCCTCCATCCAGCGTGCCACGGCGTGTGCTACGCATGCGCTAACCGTACACCACTACCCCGCACGCTGTAGCAATGTCTGGTGAGTGCACTACACACGTCCGACATCTCTTCCGTCTACCGATGTTGGAGGTGATTTTTGACGTCCTGAGATGTCATTTTTCACTCCATTCAGCCCGTTTTCCACCCGTTTTTTATAGCTAGCCTTATGTATATTACTTTTATGTAATTATATACGTAAAAAACTGAAAAACGAATCAAAAAAATGAGGAAAACCATATGAGATGAAAAATTGAAAAACCTTCGTTTCCAGCAATCCGATCACGTAACCGCTCTCATACCACATGTAATATGTAGGACAAACCTTATTACGTACCCAGAATCAAACATGAAAGGATTAAAAATGAAGGTAATGCGGAATACCTAATTTCGGTTCCATCTCCGATGCCAATGCTATTTTCGAGCTCCAAATAATCATGAATCTCCCAGGACCTTTTATGGAAAGTGTTTAACGATACGTGATTTAGGTCTTTCTACAGTTTCTCAATACATAAGCTCTCTTAACGGGTCAGAGATTCCTTTTGCTTACGATTAATATGAGCAACTGTATGAGACCTTAACATTTATATAGCTTCCATATCGGACTTCCCCATCATGAGGCCGATATGGGTCTGATTCACACTAATTAGGATCTATTTTTCACCCGAATTTTGACGTATTTATTTAGATCATTTATTAGGTCACTTTATTATCTTTATCTGGATCAAATTACATAACTTAGCCAATAATTTATTGAAAACCAAAAAAATGCAATTAATAATTGTCCAACTTTATGAGAAAGGAAAAAATTGTCCAACACCAACACTAAACATGATTGTGAACTTGATACTTCTTGCCTCTATATTAGCGCAGTAATATTCTACACTAGACTAATGAAGAACGGACACAGACATTACCTTGTTTCCCATGTAGCCCATGAGACCAACTCCAATAGGGTAGACCTTCAAATGGTTTATATGCCTACAAACCTCTCTCGAACCCAAACTGATACATATATACCCACCATTTGCTTGCTCACAATATGTACATTCTTAGGACATGACTTTTAGCTATGCTGGAGGCATTCATTGCTATTCTGTTCACTTAATAATGCTAACAAAGTATCATCTTATTCATCAGATAGTCCATCATTAACATCCTTAGAAGTATCAAGAGCATCAGGAATCCTAAGTCCTTTTTACCGCTCCACCCATATTTTGCTCAAGTTTCTAGGGCTGTGGTGAAATCTCTTTAATCCATTGTCTTCCAATGAAAAATTTTAAGGACTGAGAAGTGAAAAAGTTCGTCTCCCTGCCTACAAAGTTTTTCTTTCTAGGATTCCATGATTCTTTCTAGTTTGAACTTCTCTGGTTTAGCCATTCTTCTTTGTTGACCATAGTTGTTTTTCCTGAAGGAATAAAGCTACCAGCAAGATGAATATCGTTAATGGATAAACAAGCCCAGGAAAGTAAAGGTCCTAGTGGATGAACCCTTAGAGTCTCCTTCACTGTTGCTTGAACATAAGAAAGGTGTTGAATATCACCATCACAAATAGACCTTGAGCTTCCAATAACACCATCGATCTCAGCTTGAGCTTTGGCTTGAGTATCTTGGTTTAATACCATTCTAGAAATAACCCACTCTAGTAAAATGGCTACAGCATCTGTACCTCTAAAACCCATCTCCTGGAAAACAATTATCACAAGACAAGAATGAAAAAACCTCCAAACTTTCATTAACAAAGGATGCATATAAAGAGAGAATATAAACTTACCCATAACATAATAATCATATCTGAGTCACTGAGTATCTAATCTTTCTCCGTATCAAGTAATACATTGACAAAATCAGTTGTACTACCAACTTTCGAAGTTTCAGACACCCTTCTCGTTCTGTGTTCATTTATGATTTTTCTCATGAAGACATTGAGACCAAGTTCTTGCACCTCTTCCTCACACCTTGCAAGTCAAGCAAGCCAAGAATAGGAAAGTGATCGCTCCAGTTGAAAATGCCTAGTAACTCATAGCCTTCATTGAACAAGTTCTCAAGCAGACCATCTTCATAATTGTTAAACCTGTAGCTTCTACCTAAAAATACCTAGTAACTCGTAGCCTTCATTGACCAAGTTCTCATTATCTAAACCATCTTCGTAACTGTTAAACCCGTAGCTTCTATTGAATACGATCATCATCACATTGTTCAGAGATCTGAAATGAAGTAACTTTCTAACCTCAATTTGACCAACTTTAGAGATGCAATCATTAACCTCCTCAACTATCTTTATACTCATTTCATGTTTAAAAGGCTCGAAAGCACCTATTCTCATGGGATTAAACAAATGAATTGGATTCTTCTCAAGTTGCGACAATACTCACCGTAAGGTGCAAAACCTATTGCCTTATTGAAAAGCAACTCGTATGCTGACTCTTTCACGGGCCTATCAACCTTTTTTCAACATTTCCTAGGCAGTTTGTGAAACCCTCAGAGAAGGCCATCAAACGCTTGGCTTTGAATCTCTCAGCAAGTTTACAAGAACACGATGTGGTGTGGCTCTAGTTAACACACTCAATAACCAAACCAAAGGCAAACTAGACAAACTAGGAATATAAAAGAAAAAGCCTTTGGATGAGCTCTTGCCCATGCTAGTCCACCACGAGAGAACCACAAAGCAAGCATGGCAACAAAAGCCAACACAATATGAGAGAATAACCAACAATCACCAAAATAGCGGCAACACTTCAAAAATCACGCATTCGACTAAAAAAGTAGGAAAAGGATAATGTCTTTTTTGTATTGATTAAGAGAGGATATAATGCTTTATATACAATGTTGATGATTACTGGATAAGTAGAACTAGACTAAAGATAAGACTAAATAAGAATTACAACAGAAGAGATATTGACATGTGAAAATAATGGTAATATACAGTTAAGATATCAAGATCTTATTAGCTTCCTTTAAGCTCACAAGAGGATGCGACCGTGAGCTTGTCTCATAATTGTTGAAATGCTGAAAAGGCCCTCTCTTTGGTCATAATATCAGTGATTTGTGTAGAGGATGAAATGTGGCGAATGAGTAAAGCTTTGTTGGCTACTAGATCACGAACAAAGTGAATGCCAATTTTAATGTGCTTGGCACGAGCATGAGAAATCGAATCCAAGGCAAGAAAAGTAACATCGAGATTGTCACGACAAAGGGTAGGAGAAGGATTTACAAGTACCAATTCTCCAATAAGAGTAGTAATCTAACATAATTCTGCAGAAATAAGAGCAATGCTACAGTACTCAGCTTTAGTGCTGGAGTGAGCAACAGTTAGTTGTTTCTTGGCACTCCAAGAGATAAGATTAGGCCCTAGAAAGATACAATAACTAGATGTAAATTGTCAATCATCAGGACAACCAGCCTAATCAACATCACAATAGGCTTGTAAAGAAAGGTTGGAAGATTTGGTGAAATGAATGCCATGAGAGGGTATGGAGAGGAGATATCGCGAAATCCGTTTCACCACAGAACAATGAATGTCAGTGGGACACTAGAGAAATTGGGAAACTTTATTGACAGCAAACTGAATATCAGGACAGATGAGACAAAGGTAATGAAGTGTACCAACAGTGCTACGATATTTAGTAGGATCAGAAAGAAGAACATCATGATTTTTAGACAAGGGAAGAGACGGAGTGATGGATGTACAAACTTATTTAGAATTTTCAATGTTAGTTCAAAGAAGAAGATCTTTGTTTATTGGGTTTAGGTGAGAAGAAGACCTTAAAAAGTGGTGTGAGCTTTGACACTAAGAAAATGATGAAGAGGACTTTAATTCTTTGATAGAAAAGGCAGAGTTAAGTTCATGAATAAGAGTGTTGATGAAGGAGGGTGAGGAATTAGTTACCAAGATATCATCCACGTAAACGAAGAAGAAAGTTATGTGAGAGTTGGTTTTACGAATAAAGAGAGAGGTGTCAGATTTCGAAATATATCATCCACATAAACGAAGAAGAAGTTATGTGAGAGTTGGTTTTATGAATAAAGAGAGAGGTGTCAAATTCGAGGGTTTAAAATGAAGTTCAAGAAGTTTTTGACTAAGACGATAAAACCAGGCTCAAAGGGCCTGCTTGAGACCATACAGGGCTTTATGAAGCCTACAAACATAGTAAGGATGGTGAGAATCTGTGAAGCCAAGAGGTTGAGACATTAAACAAGTTCCTGTAAGTAACCATAAAGAAAGGCATTATTAACATTAAGTTAGCGAATAGGCCAATGATAGGACATCGCCAAGGTAATGATGATTTGAATAGTGGTGGGTTTGACAACAGGATTAAAAGTAGCAGTGTAATCAACTCCTAGAATTTGATGGTAACCTTTGGCGACAAATTGAGCTTTATAGCACTCAAGAGAGCAATCAGGATTTCGTTTAGTGCGAAAAATCCATTTACAACAAACAATATTTGTGTTTGGTGGGGGTGGAACAAGAGTTCATGTGTGATTGTGATGCAGGGTGCTGAGCTCTTCAAGCATTGCTTGGTGCCAGTGAGGAAATTTGTTGGCTTGCGTAAAAGAGGTGGATCAGAATTAGTATTTGGTGTAGTGATAGTATAAGTGATATAATCAAAAAAATGGCAAGGTGTACGTGCGTTATCTCAAGTACAGGTGATCATCGGATGAGGAGGAGGCTGGATGTGTTTGTAGTAGGGGGTAAAGGAAGTAAAAGGTAGAGGTGGAAGTGGTAAAGGTAAAGAAAGAGGAGAGGAGGAGAGTGAGGTGGAAGACGACACAGGTAATTTATGGTAGGGAAAGAGATGTTCAATAAAGCAGACATGACAAGAAATATAAGGTTTGGAGGTGATGGGATCAAAACATCGATAGCCTTTATAGTGAGAGGCATATCCAAGAAAAACATGTTGGATAGATTTGGGGGTCAATTTGTCTGGACGAGTGGAGCCCAAATGAGAAAAACATGCACAACCAAAAACACAAAGATGAGTAAGGTTAGGTTGAGTGCAGTAAAGAACTTCATGAGGAGATTTGCGGTGAAGAACAAGAGTAGGTAAGAGATTGATGATATAAACAGTAGTGTTGAATTCTTCATGCCAGAATAATTTAAGAAGAGAGGCATGAAGAAGAAGGGTAAGACTAGTTTTAGTGATGTGATGAGTTTTTAATTCAGTAAGGCCATTTTGTTGGGGTGTATAGGGACAAGAGATGCAAAGAGTAATTATATGAGAAAGAAGATAGTGAGCAAAGGCACCTTTAATGAGTTCAGGAGCTCCATCGCATTGAAAGGTTTGGATGGTAGTGGAAAATTAATTTTTAGCAGTGGTTTTAAAGGATTGAAAACAAACTAGAGTGTGATTTTTCTGAGTGAGAGGAAAGATCCAAGTAAATCGACTAAAATCATCCACAAAAATAATGAAATAGCAATAACTAGATTGGGAAAGAGACGAAGAAGGTCCCTAAATATCACATTTAATTAATTGGAAAGGTTTGACAAAAATGCAGGAAGATAGAGGAAATGAAAGACGAATAATTTTGCCTTGAAGACAAGAAGTACATAGATTGAGATTGTTTTTAAAGTGCAAAATAGGACCTAATCTAGATAATGTAGTAAGACATAGATGACTCAAATGTTGATGCCAAAAATTTATTAAAATGGAGGCAACAATGAGAACAATAAGATTTATGAAGTGTTGTGGAATCTTCATGAGGTAGAGATTGTTATGAATGGGGCCTGCGAGAAGCAGAATCTGGCATTTGAGATCCTTCACAACATAACTAGATGGATTAAACTCAATAACACAGGAATCGTCAGTGACAAATTTGGCAACAGAAAAAAGATTTGTAGTAATGTGCGGAATAATCAATATATCACGAAGATGAAGATTTTGGGAAGAAGTGAGAAAGGTTAAAGTACAAGTGGATGAAATTGGGAGAGTGTGTCCATTACCAACAATGATTTGATTTGATCCTTCATTTGGTGTGACAGATTTTACGAAATCAGGATGTGGAGTCATGTGAGCAATTACATCAGTATCTTGTTACCAATCAGTAACAGTGTTATGATTGAATGGAGTGGGATCTGGATCAGATTGAATATTCATGGCAGTGAAGGTTGTGGTATTATTGCGAAATCCAGTGGAGAGGTCTCGAGATTCGAAATACCAAAAATGATAGTGAGCAGCAATACATCCCCATTTCCAACAAATTTGACATTGGGTAGGTGGCTAATGATGTGGAAATTGGCTTAAGAATTATGCTGGGTTGGTGTTGAGCTGAAGAGTACTTAGGATTGGGTTGAAAATTAGGATTATGTGTAAATTGACTAGGCCCAGAATGAGGAGCATGTAGATTTGAAGGCCCATTATACATGTAAGGGCTAAAATTAATATCAGACGAGGGAGGGTATAAGGGGAGAGGGAGCAGCTGGGCGCCAACATTTGGTTTTGTTGCCGCCGCCTTTGCCGGAGGCGTTATAGTTCGAGTGACTATTGGAAAAGGTGACAAAGGCTGAGTCGGACGACAATAAAGTGTAAAAGGACAATAATCAAGTTTGGCCTTGAGCTCGGTAAAGGTAATACTTTGGTTATAGTTTTCGATGGTTATGATGAAAGATTCATAGTCTACCGGTAGTCCATTTAGGGTGAAAAGGACAAGTTATAGTTGGGAATGAAGTCTCCAATGGCAGCAAGCTCTTCGGTAATAGTGGAGACAGAGTTAAGGTAATCGACGATGGAACTAGAACCCTTCTTAAGGGCAGGGACGGATGCACATCGGGGCACTTGCCCCCACTACTTCCAAAAAATTTCAGATAAAAATATTATTATTTTAAGTTTTGATCCTATAAAAAAATAAAATTTTGCACCTATTAATTTAATTCAGTAATATAAGAGTACTTTAAATATTTTGCCCCCACTTAAAAAAATTTCTGAATCCGCCCCTGCTTAAAGGTGTGAAATTTGCGCCAAAAGAGTGATCTTTGTGATGTGGACTGGAGCATGAAGTGAGTTTCAATGCCAACGCATAGACTACGAGCTGGGGTGTGGCCGAGGGCTAGCCTTGTGGTGGAGCTGGAAAGGGAGCTCGTGAGAAAGTAATAAACTAGTTAGTCTATTCTGCCATTTGATGTAATCTATAGAGTGAAGGTCTTCTGGAGATGTCTTAGCTCCATCGACATGTCCAAGAAGGTCTAAGGCATTGATGTCTGTCATCGTGTATTGTGTGGAATGGAGCTCTGGTGATATTTGATTTTGGGGAAAAACTTGTGGTAGTCTACGAAAGCTAATGGTGTTTGTAGTTCTGTGTGTTGTGATATTAAAGTGAATTATGGGAGAGTTTTAAAAGGGCAGGTGTAAATGTTGAGAACAGAGAGTGATTTCGAGAGAATTGGAATGTATAGGCTAAGGAATTTGGCTACAATAATAGTGCTTAGGTGTGTATAAAGAGGGGTGTTTGTTGGTTTTCTAGATAGAGGGTTAGTTGACTGAAAAAGGAGAGAAAGGTGTTAAGAGATAGGTGTGAGCTCTAATACCATGAAAGAGTAGGAAAAGGGCAATGTTTTTGTTGTATTGATTAAGAGAGGATATAATGCTTTATATATAGTGTTGATGATTACTGGATAAGTAGAAATAAACTAAAGATAAGACTGAATAAGAATTACAACGGAATATATATTGACATGTGAAAATAACAGTAATATACAATTAAGATACAAAAATCTTATCACTGACATTACAATATCATCCTTAAATACCATGCATATACAAGAGTAGGAAAATGATAACATACCTTGGAGACAGCAATATGTGTGAAGTTTTTAGCTATTAAAAGAGACTAGGTTAACATTGGAGGACGTTAAATGCAGAGAGTAGTGATAAAAAACTTTAAAAGAAAATTCTTATGAATCTTATTAAGAATGGGGCTTAATGAATATATATGATTGAGTTACATTGTTCGACAAAATAGAAAGATAGGTAGTGAAGAAAATTTGTGACTTATTTAAAACGTTACATTTAAGCGGAAAATCAAAATGTAGTATTAGGGGCCCATTTGGTTGAGCTTTTATCAGTAGAACTTTTATCAGTAGAGCTTTTGTCAGTATAGCTTTTCTGAGAAGAGCTTTTTTTAAAAGTCAGTTGGCTGTTTGGCTGTCAATTAAAAAAATAGCTTTTTAAAAAGAGCTTCATACAGTAGACTGTTTGGCAACATAAAAATAAAAAACACTTTTGTTAATTTTAACTATATTTTATTAAACCATGACATGATTGCATTGCAGCTGTGTTAGGCTGAACCTGAAACCCTGGTTTTAAGACTACTGTTTCCCATCTCCATCCCAGTGAATCATTGAATTGGCTTTGGCTCAGACATATATCATTTATAAGTGTTTTTCCTTATTTGGATTATAAGGAAAACAAAAACAAAGGCATTGAAAAATGAAAAGATTATTATAAATATATAAATGGGAGGGAAGGGACAGGGGCATTTTGTTTGTGATGTGTTTCCAAACCATTTCCATCAGCCATTGTCCACCTACCAAAGAACAAACTCCCTTCAAAGTTAAACCAACAAAGCAAAACCTCGTGCTTCCACCCTTACTCTCTCTGTCTCTTAATTACAAATCACTACATTGCCATTCTCCATTTTATCATCTCTCTATCTAACAAGATCATGCCAGTTTTTACAGAGCACATCAACCCAAGAAAACCCAGAAACCAATTCCAACAAGAACTAACCATTTCATCTGAAACCCATCCAAGCCCACATTTCTCTCGCACCTCCAAATCCACTCTTTCCTCTCTTTTTCTCTCCCGTTTTTCAACCAACGCCCGTGACCCCACAAACAAGAAGAAAGCTCTAACCTTTAGAGCCCTTGGATGCACGGCGGCAGCCCAATAGGTGTCGGTTCCGGCGGTGATTCAATCGGCGGCGGCCTGGGAAAGGAAGAGGCTCAAGAAGAAAAAGAACCCACAACGACAGAAGAGAAGGAAAGATGACAATTACAAACGAAACCACCATCAATCTGTTGTCGGTGATGGGAATACTGGGGACAGTATTGGGAGCCACAGTGGAGGTAGTTGTATGGTAATTCAAGATGTGTGGTGTGGACCTGGAATCGGGTTGTCAGCAGATGCTGTTGTTGGGTCTGTAGATTGTGTTGTTGCAAGAAGGAATGTGCATGGAAGAAGCAAGATTGATGGGGACAAAATGATTCAGAGGGAGAGAGAAAGAGAGAGGGAGGTACTTTTATGAGTTTATCTGTCTACTCTACTGTCTGCCTTTTTTCCTTATTAACTTCATCTTTTTCTCCATTTTTGTTGAGGACAAATAATGCACTTGTATGTCTAAGGAATTTTCTATTTGTTTTACCCCTTCTCATAAATACACTTCTTCTTCATTTGGAACAAAAATATCAGTGAGGCTTTTGTCTTCTTTTTCTTCAAAGAACCTTATTTTCTCGAGTTGGTGAGGTTATAAATTTGTTGGTTGGGATTTTGATGCATTTCTGGCTTTCAAGCTGGAGTTTTTACCTCGACCTTTCTGCTAATACGTTAATGATGACTGCACATTTTTCGGATTTCGCTATTCTTTGGTCATTTCAGAAATTTCGTCTGGGTCGTTAGTATGTTCCATTTAATTTTCCGTCAAGAACTTTCCAGTTGACTGATTATTAACGAAGAACTGCTTCACGACTTCCAATCATGGTTCATGGTTTCATGATTTCTTCTATAAGTATAATCTCATGCCTGTCCAGAAACATATTTCATGTTACGATTGGAAATATACGATCATCTCTCGTCTTAAGACATTCAGACATGATATGTGGGATGCATTCATACCTCCTGGCATTCCAAGTCAAAATCTATGTTTCCTTCCTTTTTTTTGTGTGACTTTTACTGGACTCACTACATATAAATGTTCAAAATTTATTATCACATATTGAAGCAAATATCTTCAGTTAAGTGGCATTCTTCTTCAAGCGTAAATATTCCCCAGAAATACCTAGATTTAAAGAATTTCAAGAAGCCTAAGAAAAGAGAAATCCTTCAATTACGTGGTATCCAATTTCTTCAAACAAACCAAAATTAATTGCAGGATCCATGAGTGTGCATGTGGGGCGTGCATATGTAAGCTGCCACCTATGTTTCTGTTTTCTCAGAGATGTTTATATGGTAGGGTTGCTCATATGTTTATTCTAATGACGTCTTACTGGTGTTTTGTGTGCTTTCTCTTGCTTCGCTTGTGGTCTTTCAGCCGTCTCAGAAGCTACATGCCTTGTAAAAATAAGTTTCTTAGTTTTATTTCTAGGTATAATATTTAATGATGTCCTTATGTGTGTACGTCTAATGTACATTGATTACTGGAGTTTGGCAAAGTTGTGGACCCTACTTATACTTATAGGTGTATTTAGGAGTTAACTGCACGGAGTTTCCCATAGGTACTTCAGTTTTTGAGTTAGGCAAGGACGAAATCTTCACCTTGGTTATAAGTACGGATAAGACTATTGTTGCTCTTTATGTTTTAGAGTTGGAGCCTTGCTTTAAAAGAGTTAAACGCTTGTTGGTCTGCTTTTCATTTCATATTCCTAGTTATTCAACATTTCCTTCGTACTTCATGTTGCTTTGTGTGGGTTTATTCTGTTGCATTATCTTGACAGCGTTCTTGTTTACTGAGGAGAGCAGCAGTAAATCCTGATACACTAGCATTTTTGGACATGGATCCTGTTCTTGAACCTTTTCAACCTGAACCTGAAGTTTTTGGTGCGAGGTATTATCGCCACTATCGGCATACTTCTCCTGATGGTCTAGCTGAGGTGTGTTCATTGTTTCAGAATTTAAGTTTTAGTGTTGTGAACAGTGATGTATGTTGCGCAAGCATAACTTTACATTCTGTTCTTATTGCCAATCATAGGATCCTGCATTCTTGTATTAGATGGGTTCAATTGAATTGCAGGTTCCTTCCGTAAATGTAGATTGCTCTCCTCATCCAACATGTCCCTATTTGCTTGCTGTTTTGAGTATAGTATTCACTTTAGCTGAAGATTTACCTGTGTTTTTATCAGTTATGTGACTACCTACAATTGTTTATAAGTATATTTCGTTTTATATGGACAGAGGGTTGATTATTGCTTTATTTATTACTTTTTTGTTTTGGATGGACATAATTTTTCAATAGATTTTAAGCTTTATTCTTCTAAAATTGGTTGTTGTTGTTCCGAGCATGATGTTAGGAACTAAATTGTAGACATAAATATCAGAGAGCATAAGCTTATTGATTAGTTATAATTGAAAATTTTTCCGGTTTTTAGAATTATGGACGGGAATGTACTGGTTTCCTGTAGTATAAGATTTGATGTCTCTCTACTTTCTTTTTCCTTTCTAAAATTTTCCTATAACTTATCCTTACTCCTGACACTTTGCAAGTGCTTGTCATGCTCACAACTTGATCTTGCTTTTTTTCTTTATTCTGTGTAAGAATGAGAATCCCCATTAGAACTTCTGTTTAGGAAGTCTTATGTTATCCAGGATATTTCATCTGGAGGATGTGGGAACAATTGGGTGATGTTCACACGGAATGGCTTGCCAAAGTTAAAAAGTAGCTTTGTGATGTAATTTCCAGGACCTATTTCAGATGTAGATTATAACTAGGAGCAGGAGTGTAGTGAGAAAGTTCCTTTTCCTCTCTTTTTAGCTTACTCTTGCAAATTCTTTTAAATGTATGTTTCTCGGTAGTTTTGTCTGGCCTTTAGTTTTACAGAAGTTCAAGACCTGATTCATAGTAGATCTGTTTCCTAGATTAAGCATTTGAAGAAGTGTCGCTCAATATTTGGGCAGATTAACAAAGTTACATGATCATTCTCTTACTGCATGCACAAGTTTGGTGGTTTCTCAAGGAATTTGAATGTCCATATATTGGACTACAAATGTTGGCCGATTAAGACTTATGTTGACCCTTGAAGAATCATCAGAGTAATATTTTGCTGCCCTTTTAAAATTTGAGGTTTAAATCTCCTCTGTTAATGGTATTGTATATGCTAATATCACTTGGTTTCAGATACATAACATATGTTGGTTTGACATGTGGATTCAAAATTCATAGTCTCACCGAGGAAGAACAGAATACTGTTTTACTTTATTGTGGTCCTTGTAGAAAGAATCTTGAATATTTGTATCTTAAATTATCTTGCTTAAATGGCAAGCAATTCGAAGGATCATGAAAGATTTCCTTGGTCATTTTGTGTTGTTTACATACTTCCATATATTATCAAGGTTGTTAAATCGTTGTAACTGATACTGGCTTAGTGCAGGTATTGATGCTTCAAAATAGTTTCATGACGGGAGGAAGGTTGGATCAATTTAGTGACTGGAGACTTGACATCGACGACATGTCATATGAGGTGTGCTTTTTCCCATTATAACTGCAGATTTCCACTTTTGTTTTGATTGTGCTAGTTGGAGGAGGATAGACGGCTTTGACTACCAGGTGCAAAATAGCAGTTTGTGATTGATCTGGTGGATAGGACTTTGTTCTGAGGGATGTGAAGCAGATCCCCACCACTTGTTTGTTCTTGGCTTTCTTTGATGTGTTGCCCCACTCCAGACGGTTAACATCATGTGAATTTTTTCGTCCTCATTGTGCAAACAGGAGCTACTTGAGCTAGGTGATAAAATTGGTTATGTATGTACTGGACTTAAGGAAGATGAAATAACCCGTAGCATCAGGAAAATTAAGCTTTCAATTCTGAACGACCGGCCGCCAACGATTGTGGAGAAGAAGTGCAGTGTTTGTCAGGTAGGAAGCAATCTGCTAACTTTTTCTTCAACTTTGTGTGACATCTAATCATTTGTTCATTCTTCGTGTCTGTAAATAGGAGGAATATGAAGCAGATGATGAGTTGGGGAAGCTGGATTGTGGACATTGTTATCACATACAGTGTATAAAACAATGGCTTGAACAGAAAAATGCTTGCCCTGTCTGCAAGAGTGAGCCAGTGGCTCGAGGCTAGTTTAGTGTCAGTATTCTTTCTACATCCTGGCCCCTTTATTTGGTGTGTATAGGGTCCCATTCTCCAAGAAATTTTCTTCTTTCCCATTGTCATTTCCCCTCCCTTGATTGGGTGGAATTTTCGTAAATTGGAATGTGTGCTCAATTCTCTTCTATGTTTCAACAAATTATGCAAATTTCAGTTTAAAGATTTCGAATCTGTCCACAATCTGTTTGTAATGTTGAAAAGGAGACTTTTGATCTTGTGTACTATTGTTGTTAATACTTCAATGACCTTATTTCATAGTATTTTCTAGTGTAAATTTAACACACCTTGGATGTGAAATTCCTATAAATTAATTACATTAAATTCATGTAGAATATATTAATTAAAACGAGATTAATTAATTATTTTTAATCTATGTATTAATTTACACAACAATTCTATATTTATTTATTTATTATCCAAGGAATTAGAAAAATAGTGTTTATATATAGAACAATATATAATACTCCATAATTTTTGTTAGAATTCAAGAATTTAATTTCAAAATTGTTAGATATGATTAAAAAAAACATGACTTGTTAGGATTTAATTTGTTGCGATTTGATCTTTTAACTATAAAAATTCAAGATGATGTCAAAATTAATGCGAAAATTAAGACTAGGTTTGAAAAGGTAAAATTAGAATTAAGCTCGTATAAAATATTGAATAAAGTTAAAAAATTTAAATTATAATTTAAGGCAGACTTGTAAATGAGTCGGGCCGAGCTTAGGTTGCTAGTGGCCCAGCCCGACCAGTGACCTGGAGTGGCGAGATAGGTCGACCTGTGACCCGACGTGACGGTCCAAATCGGCCCACCATTAAAAAATAAAGAAAAACATTAAAAACAACGTCAGTCGGGCTGGGCGGCCCACATTTGACATCCTTAATTTAAAGAAATTGTCCTTTTCCATTAGACCTGGCAAAACGGGCGGGTCACCCGTTTACCCGCCCGTACCCGCCCTAACAGTTCGGGTATGGGTTTGTATGTTTTTTTACCCGATTCATATTTACCCGTACTCGACCCACCCATTGATTTTGCGGGAGGGTCGGGTCCAATCCACGGGTACCCGCAAAATTATTTAAAAATAAATAAATATTTTTTTATTTTTAATCAAAAGAAATAATGAGAGTGAAATCAGGAAAAATCTTAAAAAGTTAAACATCAGGTCTTTCTTTTTTCTGTTGAATGTCATGGATTGGGATGGTTTTAATTTACATATAT
>JANKOD010000005.1:25411296-25426836 GCA_026284645.1 Erythroxylum acuminatum | reverse complement strand
CTGCCCGATTGTGGCAAGGATGTTCCTTTTTAGGACTCCTCAGCATATGACTACACTTGTGTAGCTCATCAGTAACCCGTGGACTTACCAAACCATCAGCTATGTGTTACATGTCAGCATGTGTCAGTATATATTTGCAAGATAGAGAATTACATGAATTATGACAGTTGTGATATGAGATTGATGAATTCATGAAATGTGTGATTTTATGATTGTTATGGCAAATTGCTAATAGTATGAATAATGAACTAATTCAGCTTATTAGTATAAATATAAACATGTTACCTACGAGCGAAAGCTCACCCCCTCATTCCCGTCCCATCTCCAGGTGAAGAGCAGGATTCCGAGGAACGAGCATAAATGGCATACTCCCAGATTTTAGCATTTTGTATTTCCAAGTTATTTTTGTACCAATGCTTTAGCCGCATTTTAAGAAAAACAGATGTATTTTGACCATGTTGTAAATGGGCTTGAAATGCCCACTAAAGCATTGTAAAACATTAGCTTTGATGTAAATGGAAATGAAATGAATCATGATGTTTCAAATGTCCATTAAAGTTTTTAATGATTGCATGATTAGGTTTGAGTGTGTTGATGATTGAGTAAGTGTTGAGAATTGAATTTTGCTTTGGGGTTGATGAGGAAATGGGATGACCAATTGAAGTTGAATTTGAGTTTTAATAAGTCGAGCTCGGAGTTTGACTTGATTAGGTAGTGTTGTAGTAGTGGTATGAGTGAATTCAGAAAGTATAGAAGTGTTAGGTTGATTGAGAGTTGAGCAGGCATTGAAGTGGCATGGGAAAATCTGGAAATTTCCCATGTCCGTTTAACGGACACATTCGGGTGAGAAATCACCCTTTGTTCACTTCATGTCCGTCGAACGGACATAGCTGTCCGTTTAACGGACACTCTCGGGTAAAATAGTACCCAAGTTCAGTTCATGTCCGTTTAACGTACACTCATGTCCGTTTAACGGACATGATTTAACAAGTGAAACTCTTGAAATTATCAAGAGCAGTCAGGGTCTAAGTTTAAATTAGTGCATGCTCACCACCAAAGTGAGTTAGCAACAAGTGCCAGGTATCAGGTTTAGAGTATCAGCCAGCCAGCGGTCTCGGGAGTGGGCTTCAGCCAGGGCTCACCACCTGGGCCAGTCGGGCTTCGGGTTCGGGGTCCGACAGACTAAGTTAAGGTTAATCATATGTCTTAAATTAGATAAGTTCAAATCCTTTGATATATCTCTGCCCCTTTTCATTAGTTTTAATATTCTCATAGGCTTAAAACATTAAGGAAAATGTTTAATTAAATATGGGGAAGGGATTGTATGGATTATATACCATCTCAAACTCATCAATTTTTTCATGGAATTATCAATAAGAAGTAATTTTTGGAAATTTTTTACCTTTGAAAGCATAATATTGGAGATAATTTATTATGAATTTGATTGTTTTGTTGAATTGAAATGTTTATATAACTAGTAATGAGTATGGATGAATAAGTGAGATGAATTTGGTGAATGAATATTTGATGAGCAATATGATATTATTTGCATTAAATGTACATACATCAACCAATTATGAATTCTTTTGACATTTTTTGTTATCCCATAAAAGATAAGAGAAAAATTTCTTGTTTCAATGAGTGAGGATAAATAAATTCATTTTATTGGCTTTATATCAATAAAAAAGGTTGAATTTAAAGAGTATTGCTAGTATTCATTTAAGATAATGACCTAGTGACTTTTCAAACAAGCTATAAATGCTCTTGTTTTGGTTAATTTTATGCCTTATTAATAAGAGGTGTGAATGTGTCTGGAAGTTAAAAAATATTCACTTGTTTATATTCATTTTGTGCATGCAATTCTTTGCTTAGTTATAAGCTAATTGGGATATAGATTTAAGTGGGATGGACCTTAAGATTCATATGCTGAATTGATCCTCAGTTTAATGAATTTCTATTCTTTTTAGATTTATCCATTTTTTATAATTGATTGAATTGAAGGAGCGAAAGTAGAAGATTCAACTATTTTATTCATGCATCAAGATTTGGTATATGAGATGTATGACTTGATTACAACATGGATAATGAGAGTTATGCATAAGTTATTGGAGAGAAAGTCATAAGATCTTCTTAAATTAGGGTAACACCTATTAGGAGAGTTCATAGATCAAATTAAAGCATTCTTATGTTGTTTTGATTTAAAAGGAATTCCAATTAATTATTCTAAGGATAGGAGTTATATGTCTTAAGAAAGAATATAAGTGTAACTTAGGAATTCTTACTAATCCAAGAAACTAGAAGTGTTTGTTAAATCAGAGTGAAATTGAGAATAATAGTCATAGAGAAAACCTTAACTAAATCTAGTTTATTCATAGATTGATTTATCCATTTATCATTGCTTTATTTTTTCATTTAGATTTATTTATTTATTATCGTTCTTCAATCAATCATAATCATTAGCCTAACTTATTAACTTTGTGAATAGTTGGTAATTAACCTATAGTCCTTATGGGATCAACTTGTACTCATCAATGTTAGTTTCAATTATATTGTGCACTTGTAGTAACACATAAGACAATCAATGACCAAGTAAAAATTACAAGAAAGATCACAAATAAATTTGAATATTTATTATGCCTTGATCTTCCTTGGACTTGGTTTTCCTCTTGACTCGAATGTATTTGGTATCTATAAATTGTTTCTTAACTTTATTTCATACTGTTTTCTTTTAAAACGTCAAAGAATAAATTATTAGTAGAGAATATGCTTTATTATCATTAAAACATATAATATAACCTTCTCTTGTTCAAAAAGGGATTCACCAATTGGGCTGTTAATATTATTCAAAGATTAAGGAGATAAAATGCAAACTTAAAACATCATTTAGCTATAAGTAACAAAGGGAAAATTGAAGACAATCAAATGTGTGAAGTGGTTCTTTAAAAACTGAAAACTATGGAACATATTTAAAAATTGAGTTTGAAGGAAAGATGAAACAAATGGAGTATGAATTTAAGGTTATTATTAATAAGAACAAGTAGCTGATAAGGTGTTCATAACATATTTTATACTGGTTTTGATTGTAATATCTATTATTATCATATTTTACAAACTTGAAAATATGATAAAATGTTTGAGAAGACTATAACCATGTATTATATGTTATTTGATTATATGCAATTAATTGCATCTATTTAAATGAATTGTTTGTTTTCTAACAACAATTCCTATATAAAAGAAACATAAACACGTTCTTACATTGATGAATACACTACTTATGGTATTCATCCATTAAAAACACATTTTATGCTTCCACAACTATTAATTACAAACATATAAGCAAGGAACTAAAACAATTCCTTTCCTTAATACTTCAATTTTTGGCAACAAAGATCACACAAGCATTATAAATGCATTCCAACTACTGATTTTCAAAAATAGTTTCCACACATAAGCAATATAAACACATTTCAAAAATAACATATTTCTAGAAGTCAATTTAATCTATTAATTTCTAGCAATTCCATACATAAGCAACATAAACACATTTTTATAATTGATGAATATATTGCTTACACATTCATATAGTTGATGACTATGTTGTTTATGGTATTCTTCCATCATAAACACATTTCATACCTCCGTATCTTTTAATAATTGCCTACACGTAAGTAAGGAACTAAAACAAATCCATTCTTTAATACCAGTTAATCAATTTCAGCAACAAGGATCACATGCTAAATAGAAATTCTTAAAAAGTCACTGTTTGTCTTGATTGACACATTGCAGAATGCATACTTTGTAAATCATTGGACAATTTACAACCAAGTTCCAAAATCTACAAGTTACATTCATCTTATGCAAAAGCAAATCCATTTATAGTTCATTCAATGAATATAGACAATTAATCCCTCACCCAAAAGAAGTATAGCAAAAACTATTCCACCATTAAATGCCATTCACACTATTAACCTTTAATTTTAGGTGATTGACTAATAGAATTTCTAACAACTTGCATTTTCAAGCTTGATCTTACAATTATCGTATGTGATAATTGGGAAATCCTTTCACCTTGGTTGAAACGAAAGTTAAAAATTACTCAGATCAACTGACCCCTAAGTTGTCTTTGTCCCCAATATTGGAAGTACCTAGTTAAACCTCCAACTACTGTATCATGTTGCTTTTTGAAATTTAAGCTATAAGTTGTGAATATATTGTTACTGTTGTTAGATATCATGTAGTTACAATGTATTGTCTAATATGTATATAACATTTATAAGGTAATTGGACATTATTAACCTTAGCCACGATTCCATTCATCTCCTGTCATAAACAATCGTTATGTTGACGCAATTCCTATCGCACTTTGGAACGTGAGTCAATGTCTCAGAAATTGGAATTTGGGTTAGTTTATTAGTAGCTTGAAAATAATTCCCCGAAATTGGAGTTAAGGTTCTAAAAGTTTCAGAGAAAGGAAGATTTCCCTTCATTTCGGGTTTGATTTTCTTTTCTTTTTTTACCTTGATTAAAAATCATTAATACAACTTTAAATATTCTAATAATTAAACTATTTTAAAATTAAGATAAATTCTTGTAAAGTTGTTCTGTAACTAATAAAAAAGCCACCAATAGGTCTATATGCAACATTAGAAAAATTAACGACCTAGTTATGTATAACTAACAAAAAGTTAATGGAGGTAAAGTTCATGGTACAAATAATACTATTTGGTAAATGTTATGATGTAAAGTGATACAATAAGTAACCTAAACTTTTTTGTAAGATCATTTTCACATTTAGCCCATAACTTAAATTTTGACCCCTTAATCACGAGTTAGATATTGGGCGCTATAGTGTCGGTCTTTCCTGCTATAGTTTAGGTCTATAATTTTGGGTTCCTTTTGTACAAAGGTTTATTTCTGTATAGGAGTTTTTCTAGCGGTAGATTTATGGTAGGTTTTCCATCCTATTTAGGTATATATGTTGTACAGGGTGAAGGCAAGGAACCAATCGTTTTCTCCAAACTTTCTTTAGACTTTTACATTAGATTCTCCATTAATTTTAATCTCAACAAGTATTTATTACAAGTATAAAAGACATTGACCTTCCTGTGATATTAATGAACTTTAGAAAAAAAATCCTAATCTTGAAATTTTTCCAAAAAAAAACTCCTAGTTTTTAATTCTCTAGAAAATCTTTTATTTTAGACAATTGGTTAAAAATAATGATAAAACACAAACATTATGAACATCATATGTGAATTAATTAAATATTACAAATATAGTAACCCCACTTAATTCTTAAATTCAACTTAAACTAATTAAATTTGACTTAAATTAATAATTTAAAATAATTATAATAAATTATTACTTCAAGTCAAGTTTAATTAATTTGGTTTAAATTTAAGAACTGAATTGGATTGTTGTGGAAGTAACGTTTAATTAGTCTACATCTGATACTTATGACGTAATTATTTTATAGTTACTTTTTAATCAAAGTATAAAAATTTTTGAAATATTAAAAATAACATAATTGTCACAAAATTAAAAAATTAAATAACTTTTTTAGAGTTCCATAATATATAATAGGGTTTCGTATCTTCGACCTTTATTATTGTTAAAATTTAAATGAATCAACGGAAACTGCACAGGATCAATGTTGAAGGTTTGCTCATTGTTAATGGCTCAACACGCCAATGCTAAGAAACCCCGTTAAATCTTTGCTCATCATTAATGGCTCACAACGTGACCGCAACTACAAATTCTATTTTGCGCGTTTACCAAGTGAAAATGGATTCTAATTGTAGTCTCCAAGAGGAATGAATCCACCTTAAGAACCCAAATTGCGGATGGTGCATAAGTAGACCGATACGACCTCTAGACGACCCCCCGGAAAGGTAGGCTAATTCTCAACTTTGGGAGAAGATCCAAGGAAACCAAGGGCACACGCTACCGACCATGACTCACCAATACGAAGAGTTATGGCTGCCTGCATAAATTGAATATCAACCCCAAAAAAAAAAAAAATTGATCGCCAAAATAGATAATGAACAGAGAACACCATGATAGTCAAAAAATGATTATACATTTTGATTCAGCATCAAATAAAAGTATCAACATTTACAGGCTCAAATCCTAAATCAATGTCCAAGAAAGAATTCTGCCTTGCATAAAAACCCCAACCCACAAAAATAAAGGTAACACATAACTGGAAGAAAGAGGGGGTGAAAATGAACAAAATAAAGAACGTGGCAATCTGATTACAAATCATAACGCATTCTGCTTAGAGTCTACTTTACAAGGGAGTTAAAACATTCCCTCAGGAGCTTCCGTGAGATCTGACAGATGAAATTGACTGTGCTGAGACAGAGGCTGTTGGGCTGTTAAGTTCACGATCCCCATCAATGGCTTTTGGCTTTCCACTTAATCTTTCCACGGCTTCTTGACAAATGTCGTTGAACCAGTCATCTTCTGGCAGTATGCTGGCATCCAAAATCATAGATCTCAGCCCACAAAAAGCTAAATACTTCAATTCTATATGTTCTAAGATATCTAGGAACTTATGCCCTATCTATTTGCTGCATCCAATCAAGTAAACAAAACCAATTCACTGACCAGGAGCCCCCACCCATCCCAGAGGAAAACCAAAAATAACTAGACACCCGAAGGAACAGTGCAGTAAGATAGAAAAACGGCGCTCAAGTGAATCGTTACTGAGGATTATATCATATGTTAATTACACATTTGCAAGCTAAATAATGAAGATGAGGAGTTACCATGGTAATGGTCCATTCTAACAATTATAGTGTACCACTAGTCTCCAAAACCAACAAATTTGTTCTTACTCCAGGCAGAATTAGCAACAATTGGATCAGGACAGAATCTAACTTTTCGACAGGGAAATACATAATGACTTTCTTTCTAACTTACTATGAATATTTTATAATTTTCAATAACTCATCAACAAGAAACGTGATCTGATTTGTGGATCAGGAGACAATGGGAATTCAGCACCTCCACTATTATAGATGTCATCTTTAACATGACCTGCGTTGTCCCTCGTCTAATTCCAGACTTGCTGCTCTTCAGACACGCGAATATTGAACTAGATTCTTCAGATATTATACAATGATAGAAGAAACCAGAGCTTCTCGTTATTGGATAAACATGAACTCCACCCCAGAAATGAAATTTTACCTTCTCTATAAAGCCGCCTCATCTAACACTGAAATTGCCTATTTTCGTATAGCAATTAGTGTTTTCACAATACCTAATTATCCAAACCCGAGTTTATTCCCTTTTCTCCTATAGGCCATTTTCATTAATAGTTGTGAAAGAATTTTAGTAATGAAGAGTTAAAAACACCAATCTCCCATGTGATTTCATCAATTCTACCAAAACCTCCTATATTTCACAAATCTCGTGAGAAACCCTCATAGTTTCCTCAAACGCCCTCCGTTAATATTATTAAAAATGTTAATGGAGTACACATGTGGCAAACTTTATTTAAGTAAACAACCACGTCATAGAGGGGTGTGATTGGAAGTTGACAAACCACAAGAAACCTATTAGGAGTTATAGCACAGGGATAGTATATATCCAACATATTAATTTATTGATTTATCATATCTAAATAACTATTATTTATATTAATAATATAATAGTATACAATATGTATCATTAAATCACTTTATTAATAGTTAATACATATCAACTTATCATATTTATTAGTTTAATAAATAATTTAAATTTTCACAAAATGTTTATTTATTATGTACTATTACCGATAAATATGATGATCAATTTCTCATATTTTATTTACAACTCATATTTTTATAAATAAGCAATAGTCAATTTTCACTGTTAATAAATGAAATAGTAAAAATTCTTATATTTTGTTAATTTATCTTATTCACATATTAATACTTACATTAAAAGGTATTAAAATTTTAATAGGTCAAGTTAATTTATTAATATTTTATAATAAATTAAGTCCTTAAATAAGATTTTTATTTATTATGATAATAAATAAGATGAAAATTTTCTCATATTTTATCTATAATTCATAGTTTTATAAATAATTACTAATTAGTTTTATTGATTTGTACTATTAATAAATAAAATCGTATAAATTTTCATGACTTTATTGATTTATGATATTAACATTTTATCACTAATATTAAAAGTATCAATAAGTGTGTAATATATAATGTTAATTTATTTAATCAATAACTTACTATATTGATTTTTATTAATAATACATAATATGATAACATGATAATAAATTAAAATTTTCAATATGTTTTTATATATTACGTAATAATACTAGTAAATAAGTTACCAATATCTCATTTTTACTTAATTCATGTTAATAATTAATTTGATATTTTATTATTAATAAATAAAATTATAAATATATGCTTTATAAGTAATTTATTAATAATCATAATTATTCATTACGAAGTCCAACAAATCCAATGAAATATAAAAAATTATTTCATATTAGCACCAAGTCTAGCAACTGATATGACAAAAAAATTTTAATTAACACTAACAATGACTAACTAATAAAACATAAAAAAAATTAATCAGCACTAACACTAAATCCAACAAGCTAATATGAAAAGAAAATTAATTAACATTGATTTCGAGAATATTAGTTGATATGACTAAAAAAATCAATAAATAAATGTTGATTAACAGTAAATATAAATCAATCAATTTCTATATATTTAAAAATTATGAATTATAAATAAAATATTAAAAACTTGTCCATATTACTTATCAGTAAGATTGGATAATAAATAAAAATTCAAAATTTGTTGTCCAAAGGAGTTTCTATGGGATTGGTGAAATTATTTGAGAGCTCGATATCTTTTACTCACAGTTCTGACAACTTTTGAAATTCCTAGGCATTCCCATTGGTCACGCAATAATGATGTTAAGTCCAAAGTTTCACAACTATATCATATTGAAGTGGCACTATTTCCACGTGCTCTGGAAGTGGGTGGACTAAATCTCATTGATCTCAAAATTCCATCATAACTTCAAATTGTACAAATAAAGTTCATGCAGATTTAAATGGCAAACAAAGGACAATTAACGTAAATTCGTATTCATAATAAAAGGGAAAAGAAAAGGAAGAAACTAGCATCCGTACCTATCTGGATCAAACCCCGTGGCTGAAAATGCTGCAATAGCTTTAGAAATGATCTCATTGACAACTCTATGCAAATTTCTTGACAAATAGCGTCCTTGGGAAGCAAAGCACAAAACAAACTTCATATCCAAGTAAAACTGAAAAATATACAAGAAAATGCTGCAGATTAGCAACCAATTCAGAAACTAAACTTATGAAGAAGTGATGCAAGATTTGCGTGCCTGTCGTAGACCAAGAGGGCCTAGAGGTCTTGGGCCATCCTCAATATCATCCCAAAAGCTTTGATCTTCTGAAAGCCATAAGATAACTGTTTCTGTAAGCCTCATCAACAGCAATGTAGCAAATCGTTCCCTACCTACAAACATATCAGCTGCTATACTAGCCATCCGGTTCAGTTTCAGAAAAAGTTCCTGCATTTAACAAATTTAGAAAGAGTGACAATTGTTAGCTGTCAAAGAGAAATCGAGGAAAGAAAATTTAGTAGTCTTTAATGCATGTGCATATACATTTGCATTTTTAGGTGATTCAATATGTAATATCCAGACCTAAAATGCTGAAACTGAGCATCGAAGTCATGTAAACAAGAACATTGTAAAACGCTATTTACGAATAAACCGAGACAAAGAAATCAAAAGAAATATGTGGAGACATAAATCATGTGAATCCATTTCATTATCAAGAAATAGCCCAATCCTAGACTATTACATAGCACATTCCAGCATCAACAGATAAAAGTACAAGTAAAAACTCAAAGATATCAACACGAGGAGCATGCCTTGTTTCAAAGCAAAACTGAATATTTTCACTATAATGAAAAGTGATGATATCTACAAAAGAAAATCCCAACAACAGAACAATTTGGATCTCTATTGAACAACAAATATCTATCTCAAAACAACCTGTTAGGTTCCAATTAATTTGGAAGGCTAATGCGTTTAGAACACAGTAGATTTAAAATAGCCACTCAATACTATTCAAGAAACAAGAAGGAAAACCTTCTTAACAAGGGACAATCCCTTACAATCTCAGGAATACTTCCCAGAATAATTGTCTAACTGATCCCCCCTCTTCCCTCGTACACGCTCCTTTTTATAACTCTTTATTCTTCTACTCCTAATATGTATCTAACTCTTTATTCTACTCCTAATATGTATCTAACTCTTTATTTATCTGCCGCTAACTACCAGATAAGGTTATAAGGTTTATTGATATCTAACTACTACTATCCATATGTAACTATAACGCTACCACTACTGTCTATCTTTGTTTCTCCGTGTATAGACTATCCAATCTCCTCCTCTGTGTGCTTTACTCCTAACACAACCTCAAATGGGAAAAGGGAATATCTATCACTATTGAACAACAAGTATCAATCTCAAAACTACCTAAAATGGGGACGAGAAATAGGCAACCCACCCAGGACCTTAGGGTCCTGTTTGATTCCCGTTTCCCGTCTCCTAGGGTCTAATCCCTTCCAATGTGAAAAAGAATCTCAAATGGAATAATCGATTGATGTCAGACAGAGGTCAAGAGTTATCTTGCTTTACACTCTTCCATATCAAAAGGAATGTGTTCATGTTCATTGTCAAAGATCTCGTGGCTCGTGTCTGCTTCCTCTAGGAAGCAATGAGCAAACTTCTCTCCAGCATTTGTTAGGAATTTTAAATGTCACATGGACATATGACAGATAACTTCTTGGGTAGACAGGGAAGGATACTTTCTAATTTTAAACGAGAGATCAAAATCCTCATCTAGAAGATGTGGTGTCTTTTAAATGAGTGTTTGAAATCCTTATCTGGAAGGTGTGGTGTGTTTAACCATGATAACATCTACCACTAGGATTGCTAAGAAGAGAGGTAAGCATTATGAGAGTTTTAGAAACCAGAGGAGATATCAGTGAGATGGAAGTTCATTCAAAGACAAATGTTGAGGATCTTTGGCAACAAGCTTTGCGTAGTATTACACAAAGCAACAATGAGTTGACAACAGGGGCACATACTTTCAAAAGAACAAGAGGATTGTGTTCTCCAGAGATGAACAAACTAGGGTTAACAGCTTTATCCATTAGAGACTGCATGTCTGCTCCCATTGAGACCTTCAAACCAATGTTAAATTGTGGGATACAACAAATGATTTTCCTAATTTGACATAAGCATCCATTGACACAATGATACCAATCAATTCCTACCACTTACTCAGTAATAACATCTTTTTTCCTCAAACCCTGATAAATGATTTCATCAACTCCAAGATGGAAGGCCTTATAAAGCTAGCAAAGATTGTACATTCATAATTTAAAGGAAATAGAATATGAACAGGGATCCATGACCAAAGAATAAATGAAACTTATTGATCTAGTGGCACTTAAGATGTCTTCAAATAAAAAGGTGTATGGCTCCAAAAAAAGCACCTTGCCAGGCATGTTTTTTTTTTTTTGAAAATTACCTTGCCAGGCATGTTATCAAGTTTTATTGAACATGTAGCCATAAAATGTATTACAAAACAAGAACTGACTTTCAATACATATGGAGGGTTAGAAGTAAACAATAAAAGTTTCAAAAACTAATCCCAAGTAATTGCTTCCTGGTGAACAATGATATTGCCATCTAGAAAAGCTTCAAATCTTTTTCCAATTTGAACGAAGGAGAGTTTAATAAGAACACTCAACGAGTCACGAATCCTTTCTATTCAGATTCTTCCATGCAAACCACAAATCATTGATTATATCATCGACAATTTAAAGCATTGACACGACAACAATGGAGGCACTAAGGATAACATTTCTATACATTTATCATGAAGATAGAGTGAGAGAGAATGAGACAGCGCACACACACTCGCATTGAGGGAACAGGGAAGTGGTGGTTTATCAGAGCATCAATAACTATAGAAAGTACCTGAAATATTAGAGATGGAAACCAATCCACCTCATCTGCATTGCCATCCATGTTTATATACATTTCTGCTGTAAGATGGCTGTCACCATCCTCTGTAAAAATGAGATCTAGTGCATGCTGTCGACAGAAAGTATCTTTTAATCTGTCAATTGAGCTGACAAGTCGTTTCCTCCATTCCCGTTGTTCAGGATGACGATTTTGTCTTTCTAAAGGTCGCCTTCGGTGATCATCCTTATAATTACCCTGAGTTACAAGAGACAGTTTCATGGCTGCACGAGGCAATAGTTCATCTGATAGTAATGACGCATTGGCTAGCAATGCTATCTGTTGGGCCTCAGTCTCGGCCATTCTCACAATTTTACTTCCAAAACCTTCTAAATTTGCTTCTTCTTCCATCGAACCTGGTAATGCTTTTATGAGCATGTTGATATACGAGTTGAATACTTGAAACAAACCTTCCAATGTCTGCCCTCCTAACTGCATACTTAATAGTGGTCCTACATCCTCAAAGAAATCCTGGAGAAATGATTACCCAGATGAAAGAAGAATCAATCAACATCAATTAGAAACCAGATATATCACATGAAGTATGACTCAACTGAGAAGCAACACAAAGATTAGTAAATGGTAATGTATCTTTACAGAAATTAAACACTGAATACAGATGACTTTCACATCAGTATGAATGAGAAGATGAGAGACAAGCATAAAGCACCTTTCAATGCTTGTTCTGTTGAAATTTTCTCAACAAAGAGAGAGAGAGAACTAAAAACAATCAAAATAATTGAAGCACAAGCCTAACTTTGAAGGACTATGTCAACCATAAGCATTTTCCAGTGATATTGTGCCTAAAAGAATGTGAAGACTTTCAATTAACCAGGTCACATTTTCTTGCCAGGAATAGGGAAGTTAAATCGTCTACTTGGTCAGTATCCATAAAGAGAACAGTAACCAATTTAATTTATAGAAACCATCCGTGCATGAGAGCTAGAACTCTGAGACAAAAGTCTCTTAAATGAGTATAATTCTCTTTTCAACTTGATAATGCATTTAATGTACGGAGAGAGAGAAATCAATGCTGACCTGGACCATTACATTAAACCGATGAGCACTACTTGTAAGTTTGTGCTGATATCCTGAAGTATTAATAAGAGATGTAACAGAAGAACGGATTGATTGTCGAGTCCCTGTAGGAGTATAAGTAAGCAACCAATCATCAGCAGCAGCCAAAGCAGCAGTGCTCTCTTCAATACGTTTAAGATTAGCATCTAATGCCTGCTCAACACTAGGCCGGAAGAGTTTTAGAAGAACAGGACAAAGTGCTAAGCCACGTGCCTCCAGCAAAGAGCAATGACCCAAAGCTATTTGCACGCATTCTGCAGCAGCTCGTAAACCTCCAGCAGCAGCTGATGAAGCTAATGCATGCCTTTTAACAAGAACAGCAAATGTCTCCGTTTGGCTTGTAGCCCACATCACAAGCTCAGAAGCATAAGCTGGTTCTTTACCAAAGATTGTCAATGAATCACTAGCAGCTTGAGCAATAGCAGAGAAAACTATCTGTGATAGAGCAGCAGTATATGCTCCTCCATATGATGTACTTGATGGGCGCAAGCTTTGCATGTTATACTGATATCTTTGGTAATGTGCATTGAGAAGTAAAGTATGAGCACGAGGGCCATCACCAAGCTTCTTAAGAGCTGATATAGCTGCACGAAGTTCGCTGCCACGGGTAGAAGGTTGGCAAGCAGCTTCAGCAAGTTGATCCCCCAACTTTTTCCTGCGCTCCATGATAGAAGTCTGTAAGGATGTAAGCACATCAGGATTCAAAAGCTTTTTCTCTTTTGCATCAGAGACTAGATGTTCTCCTTCATCAAGGGCTTCAAGAGCTTCATCCACTCTTCTCTCAGCTAACAAAACATCCAGGAGATCAGGAAATTCCACGGACCACTTTTCAAGTTCAGAAGATTCTCTATCTTCTGTAATCAATGATCCATCTGCCTCAATGCTCCCAGAAGGTTTAACAGATAGGGAATCAATTGGCACTCCCTCTGCCAAACTGTGAATTAAGGTAGCCTGAGTAGATAGCAGGTTTCTGATTGAAGAAAGCTCCCCTTCTAAATCTGAAATCTCCTTCGACGTACTGTAAACAAGAAGTCAAAAACAACTATAAATCCCAAACTCTACGGTGATACCTAAGATTCTGCGCCAGAACAAATACGAGCCACAGACAGACAAAAATTCTAACTAAAATGTGATGAAGTCACCCAATTAACACACAAGCGCAAATCACAAATGTACACCACAACCAATAAAAAAAGTTGTGCCTCAAGTTCAGTAGCCATTTCATTTTATAAACCAACCAGGACAAAATAATTGGAGAAAATATCTTGTTTACCGTATGAAAGCAGTGTAGTTAGCATAAACACTTTTACGCATTTCTTCAGCAGAAGCTTTCTTCAAATCCATAAGATAAGAGCACAATTGCCTTATTTCCTGCAAATAGGGAAAAAAAATATAACTTTGTCTTGAACAGAGGGAAAATAAAATTGAAAAAGCCAAAGAAACCTTGTCGTTGAGAGAACACTTGGATTGAACAAAAGCGTCGGGGTCGAACTTATCGGACTTGAAAACATTGAGACCTTCCTCCACTTTGACTCCATTTTCCTTGACTCCCGTTCCTCGAGACCGACTACTCGTTTTCGCAGCCGATGCCATTACAACATCCACAAGCTTGTGAGATTCGCAGATCCAATTCCAAAATTCAAGTTGACTAAGGGTTTTCTAGAGTTGGTTTGTTTGTATGAAAGAAGAAGAAGGAAGAGGAAATAATTGAGAAGAGTTGGTGACGAAGAGGAAGAAAGAGAGAGAAAGTTGGGGGAAAGCCGAAAGCGTGCGTGTGTTGTCTGTATGTGTTGTTTGGGCAGTTTTTACCGCTGCCTGTAGAGAAGATTAAAAGGCTTGGACCTCCGATTGACTCGTCCTGACTCACTGTGTAAAAGTTAAAAAAAAAAACGTGTTTTTAATTTTCAATTAACTACCGATAAAACTAAATGGTATGAATAAAATTCAAACATTAGTCTGGTAATATTTTTCTATAAAACATAATTAAATATTAATAACGAGATTGCCTACAACAAAACCCACAATACACGGACACGGGACATCCGGTTACGCTTAACTTGAAAGGAGAAGAAGTGGGAGGACATTGTGGAGCGTTTGGTCACCCGCCGATGGCAGTTGCAACAGAAGCCTTTCCGTTTTTGGATTTTTTCTTCTCTTACTTGCCCCAAAGACATTCTGTTCTACTTACCAATCATTTCGAGCTATAGATACTTTTCAGATAGGGCTAAACATTACACACGAGCTGCTTGGCATTACCATTTTATGATTAGTTATATAATTCTTTTCGTATCAATTAACCCCTTTTTGTAAATGCATAAGTAAGTTGAAACTTTGAGAGTTGAGGCTTTGAATTACCATTGGATA
>JANKOD010000005.1:25378244-25392016 GCA_026284645.1 Erythroxylum acuminatum | reverse complement strand
CTCACTTCTTACCAGTGAGAGAGAATAACTCACTAGATCAGTTAGCTCGGAGATATGTGAATGAGGTAGTGAGGTTATATGGAGTTCCAGTGTCCATTGTATCAGACAGGAATCCTAGATTTACCTCGAGATTTTGGGGTAGTCTATAGATAGCATTGGATACAAAGTTGAACTTTAATACTGCATTTTATCCATAGACAGATGGACAGAGTGAGAGAACGATTAAAACTGTTGAGGATATGCTAAGGGCTTATGTATTGGAGTTTCAAGGAGCATGGGATTAGTATAAGGCTCTGATTGAATTTGCTTATAACAATCAGTATCACAGTAGCATTGGTATGGCACCACATGAGGCATTATATGGCAGGAAGTGTCGCCTTTATGTTGGGATGAAGAGGGTCTAAGAATTGTTGAAGGCCCAAAATTGATTAAGGATACTGCAGATAAAGTGAAATTGTTCCGAAGTAGAATTAAAGCGGCACAAGATAGATAGAAGAGTTATACAGATCAGCATAGGAAAGACATGGAATATCAAGTTGGAGATAAAGTATTTTTGAGAGTGTCACCTTGGCGAGGAGTGCTGAGGTCCGGTAAAAAGGGCAAGTTAAATCCTAGAAACATTGGTCCTTATGAAATCATTGAGAGAGTTGATCCATTGGCTTATAAGTTAGCCTTACCGGATGAGATGTATCAGATTCACATTGTGTTCCATGTCAGTATGCTGATGAAATATCGATATGATCCTACTCATGTGTTACCAGTTCAGGAAGTTGAAATTGCAAGTGATTTGAGTTATGTTGAAGAACCAATAAACCTACTTGGCTATTAGAATAAATAGCTAAGGAACCGAGTGATTCCATTGGTGAAAGTCCTTTGGAACAATCACTCGAGTGAGGAAGCCACATGGGAAACTGTTGGGCCCTGAAATTTTGTTTATTTATTTATTAAGCATGATTTAAAATAATTTTTGAGGTTTTGATAGATTAAAATTTTGGAGTTATTTATTATGTCAAAATTGGTAGGATTTATTGCACGGGTTAATGGAATTAAAGTGTTAAGGTATTAAGAATATTCAAGGGTATTTTTGGATTATCATTTAAGCATAAAAGACATAAGGCATAAATGAAAGGGCAAAATAGACTTTGCACACTCATTAAGGGTAGAAATGGAAGAAGGAATGTAGTCTTGCATTTTAAGAAAGGAAAACGTGAATGAAAGAAGAGAAAAAGAGAGAGAGTCATAGAGAAGAGAGAAATCATAGAGAGGAGAGAAAAGAAGGAAGTTTGAGTTAGGGTTCCATCTTTCTTAGTTTTCAAGAGAGATTTTGAGGTTGTTCAGGAAGAGAAAAAGGTACAGGAAGAGAGGAGTTTTCGTTAGAGCCAAGAAACTCTTCATTTGGTGAAGATTCAAGATAAGGTCTTACTTAATCTTTTAGCTTTTTGGAAGAATTTTAGTTCAAGAAATTTAGGAAATGCATAGGTTTAAGCTTTCTAGGATCAGTTTTATGCATATGTTTGTTCAGGTCCTCAAATTGGAATTCCTATTGAATTGGGAATTTTGTTAATGTTAATGGAATCAAGAGAGGCAAGAGGAGCAAGAGGAGAGGCATTTTTTGAGCAAGTATTAAGAAAGGAATTCAAGGTGGGTTTCATGTTTATAACTGAGTAATGAGCCATGACTATCTTTTCAAATTTGAGAGCATTAAATGATTTCAATTGTTTTATGAAAGTTTCATTATTGCTCTTTGAATGATTGAGAAATTGCCATATGTTTAGTATATGAATTTCTGTTGATGAATTGAGAAATGGAAATGGAAATGATTTTGAAAAGACTTTATGTTTATGAAATCAAGTTTTGGAAAAGTGTCATTTTGGGCAACATGTTTACAAGTTGTGAAATGCATGATTATGTGGGTTTGGTTTTGTCCATTTTGTATGTCAAGTGCACTTGGACTAAAGGCTTCTCCCGCTTGCCCGCTAGTGGCATGGAGCTCCTTTACGGACTCCCCTAAGTTTGCAGCTATGCAAAACCATTATGTAAGATTATGATAGTGTGTCTTGTTTATGACTACTCAAGACTATTTTATGAAATTGTGTTAGTACATTTTGTTTATGGACCTACCTAAACCATTATGATGTGCTTATGTGTTTATATGTGTTGACAAGTTTGATGAATGCATGATTTATATTGCTTATGAATTGTTTGATAAATGAGAATTTTGAATATATGCTTTATAATTCAGTGCGAATTTTTACAATGGAAATGAATATTTCAATGGTTTTTGCTTGTTACCGATTATAAAACTGTTACCCGCGAGCTTTAAGCTCACCTCCCGTTTATCCGTCCCATCTTTAGGTGAAGAACATGAGATCGAGTGAAAGAGAATCAAGGCATCAATCCGATTAGGCAAATTTTTCGATTTTAAGCTATATTTTGTAATCACAAGGCTTTAGCCACATTTCAAGTTTTACTAGTTCAAGTGTATTTTGTATTTTTAGTTCACAAACTCAACTGATGTATTGTGGCTTGAAATGCCATTAAGCTTTGTAAAAATTTTATCTTTTGATATAAATGAAATATATTTGGGTTGTCTATGATTTTCTTATTTTCGCAATGTATTTTGATGTAAAGATGGGATTAAGAAATTGAGAATTGGTTTGTGATTATATTCATGATCATTTTGGTCTTTAGTTAAATTGATGAGGGTGGTTGAAAGAATTTATATTTGCATTTAATAAAGTAGGTTGTTCTGGTTTTCTAGGTTTTGTATCGGGGTTTTCGCCGCGACATAGCCAAGAGTTCGCCACGACGTAATTCACCCAATGGTATTTCTGCCTTCTTGTGTTGTCTGCACCGCGGCGAAGTCAGTCTTCCAAGGTTGCCACGACGAAGCAATAATTGTTGCCGCAACGAAATTGACTCGAAGGGTCTATGGAATTACTCCCATATGTTCGCCGCAGCAAACCCACCTTTGCTTTCGATGTTTTCTCATGACCATTAAAGGTTTGTAAATATTCCTTTTGCATGACCTTTACCCAACCGTCCCAAAGCTCACGTCTTTTGATTCCGAAATGTTGGGCTCCGAAAATAGGGCCTAATAGAAATGCTTCCTATATGCCCTCTGATCATGATCAGAATTATTAGCAACAGGGGATCAGGAATTGGTTCTTCTAAGACATAACCAAGTTTCTTAGACTAGAGAACTATTCTCAAGTTCCTGAGCCAGCTAAGGAAGTTTGGTCCAGTCAACTTGTTAGCTTCCATCAATGATCTTAGATTCACATTACTACTCATGGTGTTGACTCAAGCAATAGCAACCTATCGTCAAATAGAGAAAAATTAGAATGTACTTAAATGTATGTCTATAAGGACTTTAATAACACGCATTATAGCTCCCACTATTTTCACAAATTTATACCCTCAATATAAATCCGAGAGAACTCGTAGAGAAATTATCCTAGTGGGTTGATATTCAATATCCCTAAGAATGACCTCGGGTTTGCCCAACAAGCCACCTTAATTCAACCGGTAGGTATTGATCATACCAATTGCATCTCTAATGCAACTATCGAATCTAATGCTATCAATTGTTGATGTGTGCACACTCATTAGGCTATCAACTCTTGACATGTGTCCATCTAATGTACACTACCCAACTTGGCCTCTGTCCACATTGACCTTAAGTTTGCCCAACAAACCAACGCTGAGAAGGCTTGGGTTTGCCCAACACGCACACATATATTTACTATAACTACATGGCATGATATGGATTGCCCAATCAAATCGGGCCTAAGCCCATAACCATCCATCATGCAAGCCCACACTTTCTCCTAACCACACATTCTCTAATGCATATATGTAAACACCTCATTTTGCTTATGGCATTTTATGGATCCTAGCATGAAAGCCCAATCCAACACTTAGATTTAATATCTTCCTTTTACTAACTTGGCTAAAATTATTATTGTATGTTATTTCAATTGGAATTAATATTAATATAATTAACATGAATTCCTAATTCCAAAAATTAATTCATAATTAATTTACCTTGAAATAATTATTTGACGCCCAAAATTAAACAACTTCAATTTTGTCATACATGTCAATTTTTCTAGTCTTACTAGAAAATCTATTGCTCTACTAAAATTAATTCAAAAATAATTTCTATAATTTTCAAAAATTTCCAAAACATCAAATCATCATTCCAAGCATCTCTAGGTCATTTCATGATGATCAAAATAATTTAGGAATCACCCAAAAATCATTATGATCACCGAAACACTAATAAGACACCAAAAAGGACAAATATGACTTCTAAAATTTTTATAGAAATCAAATTTCGAGAAAAATCATTTAGGCATGTATCAAACATCAAATTAACACATTTTTATCACATAAAAATATTTTTAAGATTCTAGAATCGAAATATAAACATCAAATAAAACAGATCCTACAATTTCTAAAAAATTGGTCAAATCTGGAAAATTGTTTGATAAAATTATTAAAACATTTTAAATAATTATAAAAAATTATAGAGGCATAAAAACATTCCAAATATCTTCACATAATTTTTCTAGAATCAAATTCCACGAAAATCACGTGTAACATCATCAGTTTAGTCAAAAGACATCACATGCCTAGCAGAAAGACAGATTTCATGCATGTTTTTGTAAATTCGAAATTAAATATTTTAATCACATTAAAAATATTTTCAATCACACTAAATCATTCACTTATATCTTATGAACATATTGGTGAAAGAAAATCATGAAAACCATTTCTCTATAATTAATTTTGAACAAAACATTACAGGACTCTAAGTTGTCACAACCATGAAAACAGTTTTCACATGTCATGTATTCTACATCTAACAAGGCACAAGATGACTTTGATACCACTGTAAGGTTCTGATAATGCATCTCATACATAATATATATCAAATATACACAGCAGAAAATAAAACGGAACCTCAAAAACCAAACCTACTCGTGCATATAGATAAAGAAAACAAAAATATGAAATGTAAGATGTTTACATACCTTTCTGATGATCTCCTTTATTCTTTAATCTTCTCCGCGTTGGGTTGTCGTAAACCACAACAATCAATATATACCATCTCTAATTAAAATCCACACAAATATAGAAGGATGAAACCTCACTAGGAGATGGCTAGAATTCTTTCTTTATGCTAGCAAAGACAAGAACTCTTATGAGAGATAGAGAGAAAAAGAGCGTGTATTTAAGAAAGAACCTTTCTATTTCTTGTGTCTTACACAAGATGCACGAAAATGATGATTATTTTCTACCCTCTTTGGTCTCCTATAACAACCATCATTAATGGGAAGTTATGGGAAGTTAATGGTCATGAATAGAATGCATTAATGGAAGTTATGGGAAGTTAATGACCATGAATAACATACATTAATGGAAGTTTGGGAAGTTAATGACCAAATTGGTAGCCAATAACATTTGTTTCTAATCCATTCCATTCAATGTTTTCTACCACGATCACATCGCAATATAATCCCAAAACACTCTCTCATATCTTGAATCACCATTCAAGACCATTTTACTCATCCTTCAAATCTCCTATATGTGTGACCCATTAGGTTCCCAGTTATGTTGGCCACTTGAATTAACACTTAATTCATGTAAGTCAAAGGTGGTATCTAGCAACATGTTATGACCCCCAATTGACCAGAAAGTCAGTAATTTGACTACGAACCCTTCTATACACAATGCTGCCATGCAATTTGTCCTTTCACCATCTATACCCCACTTGGTTCAGAGTATAGTCAAAGTGTCAACTCCCACTAGACTAACTACGTCACATCTAGTCTAAGTGATATTAAATCTTGTCTTAAGGATCTCATTACTCTATGTATCATTGAAGACTCTCTTCATGAAGCGTATCTGCTCTGGCTAGAGACTCCCGAGTAATGACCCCGACAAGAGGTTGGGGGTATCATCTCCTTCTATCAGGAGTGGTGAATCATTTACTGGCTACTTAGTTACCTTCGAATACCTCAAGCTATACCCAATCACCACCCTATGAGTAACCCCTGAAAGGCACCAATGAATAGAGTCAAAGCACAGGATCAGTATCCGAGATATCCTTGACCTCAAGTCAAAGGATACTTGCACCATTTTTATGATGAGACTATCATTGACACTAGAATATAATATCCATATAATTATCTCATAGTAGGTCAATCCAATGTACTTCTACCCTTAGTAAGCATCCACATGTTAACTCTAAACAACTCATGTCTACAGCTTATGAGATCTACTGTTTGATCCAATCAAGGAGTATAACATGTGCTAGTATAGCCAGATTAATGATATCCTATCTTATTAATCCTATGAATAGGGAAAGTTTAGAAACTAACATAATTACACATAATAGGAATTGTGTAATTAACTAGCTTACATGTACTACTATTGGCTATTGTATTTTGCATTTATGTTAACAATCTCACATACTTTTAATATGTTGTTATGGAAACTAATACTAAAATTTTTTGTAATATAGATGTTGGTAAATTTTGAATTTCATTATGATAGGGTTCTAGAAAGGAATGGCAACAAAAAATATATTAGAGGTAAAAAGGAAGAAGGATATAAGTGTTTATAAACTTAATATGCAAGTATTAAAAGAAGTATTAGAAGATAAAGGACATATAGTTCTATATATATTTTACAAATTTCTAAAAGAGTCGATGAGATGTTTTAGATAGTTGAGTTTATAACATGAAATGGATATTTTGTCGATGCTCCACTATAGATAATAATTAAATAACTATAATATTGAAATCCATTATGAGCATGGTTATGATAATTCTGCAATAGATAGTGAAGAAATTGATTTTGATATCAATAATGAAGAAGGGATTTCATTGTTATGGAGATGAGTGAATCTGAAGATGATTTAGGTGATGGCGAAATTTATCAAACTAATACTGAAGAATATGTTATTTCAAGAGAAAATAAGAAGAAATATGGGAAGAAGGTATGTAGTGGCTTTGAATGTGATGATGTCATGGATAGGGTTGGAATCAGTGGGACATGTAGTAATGAAAAGAGTACTTATTCACAAAGAGATGCAAGGAGTTCACATGATTGGTGTGGTGCATATGAGGGTAGTAATGCTAAAGTTTAATCATCAATTTGTAGTGATAATGGTGGGTTCGAAACATCTGTGACAAGAAAGAAATACATTGTTTTTAATCCTAAGGAGGATATGAAAGATTTTCAATTTAACATTAGCATAAAGTTTAAGGATAAGGTTAAGTTTAGGAAAGTAACTAGAAATTATGCAATTATAGATGGATATAATATTTCAATGGCAAGACCTAGTGTGAAAATGGAGGTTGTTTATGGGCCACAATGTCCCTTTAGGGTTTATGTTAGTTGGATTGGAAATGAAGAAAAAAACCTTTGCAGTAAAGATATTCAAAAACAAGCATACTTGCAAGAAAATTTAAAGAATCAAGTAAGCTATTAAGAAGTGAATAGCAAATGAATTCTTACAGAAGTTTAGATGGAATCATAATTAGACAAGTAGTGTGATGATAAATGATCTTTAAAGGAAGTATCTATTATAAATAACTAAATGTCAATGTTATATGACTAAATGGGAAGTTATTGTGATGCTATGAGGATCTACAGGAGGTCATTATGCAAAATTACAAATCTTAAAGACCAAAATTGCAACAATCTGACAAAGAAAGACAATTTATTATCCAAATTGAACTTTATGAAAAGTCTGGACAACCAATGTTTAAGAGGTTTTATGAGGGTCTTAGTGTCTTGAAGTATGGTTTCCTTAGTGGTAGTCGAAAAATAATAGGGCTAGATGGATGTTTTTTAAGATATTTGTTGGAGATACTTTAGTAGCTGTAGTTAGCATCATATGCATAAGCAATAAAAACTACATATATTTTATTTTCACCCATAAGTTTCTACAATATACAAGATGGTTAAACCCAAAAATAGTTCAATGGACAAGATGAATATTGTTCGAATATATAGCAATAAACAAAACATGGGGGTCATTACTAATATGCTTTTATGTTCACATATGCATTTAAATATGATTAACCCATTTAAAATTAATCATCACCGATGCACAAGATGCCACCAAAACCCTGAGGTCCTGGGTTCGACTCCCCCCCGTGAGAGAGAGAGCGGAGCAACAACCCCAAAAAGGACCAAAGGGGACAATACCTGACCGATGAGGGTCCCGGCCCAAACCAATATTAATAGCCTCTTTTGTTTCATCCGCTAAAATAATATCATCCGCCAACAACATATATCAAGACACATCCCCTTAGATATTTTTGGTGAGCTCATCCATAACTATTGCAAACAAGAAGGGGCTTAACGAGGATCCTTAGTGAAGCCCGATATCGATATAAAAATACTATATATCTCCTCCTATCATTCTTACTCTAGTCTTAATGACAAAAAGAAATACATAACCCAATATCGATATAAACTTTTAAGGATATTTGTCCATCAAAAAGATTATGACTTTTTAGGTCATAACAAGGGTCGTGAATTTAGAAATTTATTACATATTATATAAATCTAACCAATAACTAACTCAGCCCCTTTGTATTAAGCTTGGTGGAATGTCCTCTCTTACTTCTTTAACCAACTTATGTGACCAAAAAAGATAAAGGGAAGAGAAATAGAAAAATCAAAAGCACAGTAAATGAGATGAGATTCACAATCACAATTGATCATTTATGTCACATATTTACTTTAGGTACTCTGGATAATATACATTATGTGCATAACTGCGTCATTCATGGTATAATTCCCCAAAACAAACCAAGACCTCAAACTCGTAGTTTGGTACCTCACCTATCACTAATCTTATTCGTAACATACAACAGGGATAAACCGCATCCCAATTTCTAACATAGAAACAGCCGCAAATATCAAAACTATGTAAATGAGCTCAAGTAGAATGTAATCTCACACGGTGCATGAAATGTTCTTCCACGGCATATAGCTTCCAGATTTACAATTGATTGAAATTCCTCTGCTTCGGTTAGGAATGATTAGGCTTATGGTAAAACCTTATGGAAAGTCCAAGCCCATAACTAGAAGATTTTCAAAGATATTCAAAGAAGATTAATGCGCAAACACATATTTGACAAATTGTTAATCAATCCCATAGCAGAACTTCCATTAACGTGGGACTGTAATCATAATTAATCGTAGGACACAAAGAAGTATCTCAAATAAGTATCTCAAAATTTATTATCTAGAACAATTATATAAACCTTTTTTTCCTTTCACACCCTTTGATAACTTATAAGTTGAAAAATGTTTACTTTTCGCTAATTTTAAAGCATTTGTTTATGATCAGAAATGTTTTTCAAACTTATAAATATGGTTGCAAATCTGGTCTCAACCTAATCCTCTTTGCACCCTTTGATAATTTATGACTTAAAAAGTGTTTACTTGTTCCTAAAATTTGAAGTAGTTGTTTATCATCATAAAAATATTTCAAAGTTATAAGATAATCTTCTTGCTTTCTTAACCAAGATAAAAAGACAAGATGAATATATCCAAAGATTATGGTCTTAATGCACTTGAAAAAATATTTAAAATATAGTATATACAAACAATATCTTCTAAAGTGAGATTTATACAATGAGCATCACATAGAGACAAATAAATATGCCCATATTGTGATTGTAATAAGTACCTAACTGATATATAATTAGCTACATTATCTATAATAAAATAGAAAATATTTTTGGCCTAACCTGCTTAATAATCAAAAATTAATTCAAATAAAATGAAAGCATTTTTGCTATATGAGAAGCATCAATAGACTTAATAAAAGTTGTTTTCAATATTACAATAAACTAAGAAATTTATCAAGATTTTTGGTCTTTGATAAGTACACTCATCTATCATAATAGTGCATCATGTTATTCCTAAATTAGACTTATATATCTACAATTAATTGACATTCTTTTTTAAAATCTTAAAGTAAGGCATGTAAATTTCTTAATATTTGTAACGTCTACTATTTCTTGAAAATAATGTGATTTTAAAGTACTTAAACGTAATATATGAATGATAAAACCATTGCAAAACAAAATCCTTATTAATAAAAATACTTTTTAAAAGTTGATTAAGAACTAGGAGTAGTTCTTAGCATAAAAACGTGAATCTAAGTCAATAACAACTTTTATTTTCCTTTGTCTAATGTATGTTATACTTAATCATCTCTGGAAGTTACATTATGAATTTCTTTAATGATGTAGTGAACATTTTAAGATCTATTCTAGACTTTTAAAAAAGTCAATTCTTAGAGACATACTAACTATAAATGGGTCAAATTTGCATTACAATGTTACACCCATAAGCTAAAATTGAGTTAAACCACATTTTTTTTGTTTTTTTTTTGGTAAATCGAGTTAAACCACATTTTAGTTAGCTTGAAAATAGAAGTTTGTAATCTAAATGGCTCCTTCAACTAATCATCTATTGACAGAATAAATATTCATAAAACAAATAAAAAGCATAAAATTTTTATAATAATACACAAAACTACATATTTAATAGCTATTATCCACTACCTCAAAAAATGTACATAAAAAGGCAAAAATTTAGGAAATACTTTCTCACAAAAATAATAGTAAGCACATACAAAAGGAGATGTAAAGCAAAAAGGAGAGAATTGACATGAAAATGTTTAAACAAAACAAATGTTTGTTAGCCTTTAAAAGATACATTTAGTATTTTAGGCTCGCTCCTTTTTTTTTTTTACTTTTAGTCATTATACTAAAAGAACTAATTAAAAAGTCTTATGATGATAAGCTTTAAGCTTTTCCATTTAATTAATCAAAGATTGCGTGTAATACCAGATTAAATAAAGACAATTAGGACAGTGTAAATTTGAGGTGAAATAACTTTAAAGATCGTTGTTACCATCAAAAAGCAAAAAATAAAGACCGTAAGTCGAATAGTATTTTCAATTTTCATAAGGAGACTCTTTAAAAAAAAGTATTATGAACAACAATTAATTTTATCCTATTTGGTTCCCAATAAACATGTCGGGAGGTTGGGATATGCCAGATGAGTCCTATTGGGTTCCCAATTAAAATGAAAAAGATTGTTTTATCATCGTAGAAATATAAAATTAAGATCAATACAAAGTATTTAAAATATTACAATTTTATTATGTAATAAATACTAATTAAATCAAAATATCAAATAAAAAGAATAATTATTATCAATAATAAAATATAATTTCTATCTTAATATTTAATTTTCAATAATAAAATTATATATTTATCTTAATATGTAATTGTTATTAATAAATTATAGTTATATATATATTAACAATTTTAAAAAGAAATACAAAAATTTGAGGCCTTTTAATTTTCAGAAAATGATATAATAACAATTTATATCATTTTCTGCAATTAACGATAGAAGATTTTTTTGTCATTATTTTAAAATCAGACTCCGTTGATTTTTATATGATCGAATCCAAAAATATTGTAAATTTTAAATATTTAAATCTAAAAAAAAGTTGAGTTTGAAAATTTTTAAACCCTATGTACAATAAAGAAAAGGTTAATATCATATTCTTTTTAATGAGAACCACTCATAATATGACTATATGTTTCCTCCAGGAAAGGATAAGGTCCAAATCCTGAACTCCACCGTCGAAACACAAACCGAATGTCTCGTTCCTTAACCATTGGTTCATGGAAACACCATACTTGTATTGCTTCTAATTCCAGATGTCATCACCTCAGCTCCAAACCTGACGCCTTTCGGTGTTCTTTAAGGACTCGAAAACCAAACTTGGTAAAAAAAAATTCCCTTCCAAGCAAAGAAGAACTCAGATCTTCCTCCCCAACTTCAGACACCAAGATTCGGTTGAAGACTAAGGGAGGTTCCAAGCTTGGCATTTCTCGATTCCCTGACTTCGAGTACAATGCTGACGGAGGAATCGTAACTGGGATCGGTACAACGACCGAACAAGACGGTGAGATGAAAGTAACCTTCGACACTTCCAATTTCTACGTTCCACCATTGACGAGTGAAACAACCAAGTTCCTGGGTTTGCCAATGCCGCCATTCTTGAAGATTGAGGTAGTCCCGGAACAGCTTGGTGGAACTATTGAACAGTCTGGTCAGGTACAAGTGAAGATAACCTGAAGTCAGCGTCGTCGTTCCATTCATCAAATACTTCTACCAACTACAATGTCTTCTCCGAATGTTATTGCAGGTTGACCTTGAATTTGAGGGGAAGTTCTTCTTCTCTGTTGGGGAACTGTACAAAGCACCTCCACTCACAGTGAAGACGGTACTGACATCGGAGCAGTCGAGAGGGAGTGTACGTCGTGGAGAAGGGAAGAGGATGAGTAAGGACGGGACGTGCCGGTTGGTGGGAGTATCAGAAGTTGATCCTGTAAATGATGTGTTCCTCAACAACTTCCTTGGTCTTCCTACAGAGTGCATCGCCAACCTCAACATTGAAATCACCTTTGAAGATGGAGATGCAGATACAGATGGTTCTTGAAGGGTGTCATATGCTGTTTAGCTTTCTAACCAACAAGAGTGAAAAGAAAATTACAGAACAGTTAGTTGTATTAGGGGGTATTGGTAAACATATAAAACTTGAGTTTGGTTCAAATCATTGATATTTCTAATTGAAATTATAAACAAAAATTTGGCAAAAGTTTAGAGTAATGCCAATAGCCTAGGGTTTAACTTGTATTTTGTGGTAATATCTCCTAAATTCGAGTCTAGTGAAATAAGTTAATTTTGAATTAGTCTGATTTACATTTTTATAATTAAATATTTGAATTCAAACTTTAATAATAAAAAAGACGTAATTTTTCGTTGTACCGAAATATAAAAGCAAAAGCTTCCAATATCCTTTTTGTACTAGAAATTTTAAATTCATGTTTTCGGATTTTGCAAATTTTGCATAAATAGTAATGTTTTAAAAATTGGACAGGATGTTAAATTAGTAAGACAAAAAATTTAAGATTTTAATAGTTCAATTGGTATTAGACTATATTAAATAAAATTAAAAACTTGGAATATGATTGGAAAAGATTATCTTTACCTATCGAAGAATTTGAAGTTTAATTAAAAAAGTAATTGTTAAATAAAAATTAAATAATTTACAAAAATTGACTAATTAATCAATTTTTAACAACAAGAGTTATTAAAATAAATTGAACCAAAAAGTTAAAAATAAAAAAAAATGGAAGGTTCAAAATTTTTATAATCAAAACATTCAAACTGGTTGAGTTTTTTAATTATTGTTAAACAACACGCATGATTTATTAACTTGTTCGTATCAATAAGGGTGACAATTTTAGCCTGGTCCAACCCGACTTTGGCCTACGGACTAAAATTCGTTTTGCTAAAGTTTTTTTAAAAAGTGTCTAGACGAGTCGGTAGCCCTCAGCCCGTGCCTTGTCCGATGCGGCCCCCGAACCCAACTCGTCCCATTGTTGTACTTACGTATCAATGCAAATTATTAGGGTTTTGTTATTAAATACGAATGAATAGAAACGAGGCTTGACTCTTTAAGGGGTGTTTAGTTCCTTTTTTATTTTTTGTTGTTGTTTTTGTAAAAAATAATGTTGGACCAATAGTGGTTGACAAATTAATTCCTTTATGTTTTGATAATAATCAAAAGTATAGAATTGGTTAAGAAATTTATTGCAGGTGTTTTGGATTGAAAGAAATCTAGAAGACATTATAAATCATTGAGG
>JANKOD010000005.1:25344167-25369581 GCA_026284645.1 Erythroxylum acuminatum | reverse complement strand
TCTTGGGGAGTTTCTAGCACTCGAACCCAAGACCTCAAGGTTTTGTAGCGTTTAAACGCTCGCCTCTTACCATTTGGAACTGAAATCCAGGTATTCCGCATTACCTTCGTTTTTGATCATTTCACGGGACCCTGAGGTACGTAATAAGGTTCCCTCTACGTACTAACACCCTATTCTCCTAGACCAAATAAAGGTTAGTCCTTTTAACTCTAGCCACTTTAGCTTGCTCTTTAAGCATTGATCACAGGATTTTCTTAAGCAAGTTTAACAGACTTCATTATCTCCTTTAGGATGGAAACGTGAGAGCTCCAATGAATATGAAGATTGAGTAAGGTGGAGTTGATAAGTTGTAGTCTACCTTATATGAAAGGGCTCTATTGTACTAACCACCTAGCCTCTTGTAAATGAAGTCATAAAACATATGTAACTAATTTATATTTGAATGTTATGGGTACATATGATCATAGCCGATATCTGGTCCGGTTTCAAGTTCATTGAAACTAACATCGTTGAAATATTAAGTCGTTACGGTATCAACTATCAAGTTAATTGGCAAACAATCTTAAATATGTACACAAGTAAAAAAAAATTCAACACATATTTTTATCAAATATAAAGTTAACCCCTCTGTATATTCATGTTCCTTTTCATACTAGAAAGGGTATTAATCTAAAAAACAAAAGCCATATGAATGTGAAACCGTTGACCTCTAATGGGCATTGAGATGATACTCGTGAAATCAAGACCGTTAAACTCACATTTGTAAACAAAACTGAATTTATGTTTGTCTCCTTTTTTTCTTTTTTTTTTGAAATAGAGGAACCTATAATTGCTATTTTTTGGATGTGCATTGGGTAAATCTTCGGATTGACGCAATAACCTGCAAATCACGTTAATCGGGTACTTCGCACTAGGCAAGCCCTGTACGACAAGCTCGATCGAGAGATCGTAAATAGGAGGAATCAAACATGAGACCTTTTAGCCCCATACCCTTTCACTCCACCAACTCAATTACCCTTTAGGGGGCTTTTTTTTTCCTTTTCATTTACAAAAATGTTATACATTTTTTTGGTCAAATATCCAATCTATATAAACTACATGGACAAGCACATTTGTTCTTATTAATAATAAGAATCTTGATTTTGTTACAAGAAAATGTATATAAAAAATACATTAAAATAAAATAATTTTAAAATGTCATAAAAAAGAAGTGGATATGTTTCAGACTTTATCATAGATTTCCTATTTTCTTTTTATTAATATTTTTCTTATTTCAATATACTAAAAGTTTTTTAAAAATAACTAGATAAAATATATTTATATTAACAAAAACTACTTGACCAAATTTTGTATCAAGTCGTTAGAGAATAATCCCAACTGTTTTCTTTTAATTCAAAAGTCAATGGATTCCCAAAAATTTTACTTTCATTTTTATTTTTAATAAAAAAGAAGTGGGATGTGGGGAGCATTGGAGTGCTTTAGACGCCACGGACCCAAGAAAGAACAGTATAGAAAATTCAAGATGCTGACTTTTCAGGGTCATACATACCGAAAGCGATGAAGCACGGTAACTCTGCCCGTGGACGCCTACTTTAGTTAGGATGATAACCCGAACAGGCTATTCTGCTGAATCGGGTCTGGTCGACTCTAGCACCAGCCCTTCCTTCGCTTGGCACGCTTTTTAGAGGGGCAAGAATTTTATCGATGTTGATTGAGAAATCAACCTTCGAGATGAAAGGGTTGGTGTAGTCAAAAGTAAGACCTTCATGAATCCATTTATTTATATATAAAACAATGTGTTTTGTCGGTTTTCTAAAAATATAATAATATATAATTGGGCTGGGCTTGATCTTCTTGGACTTGGGCCTTTTTAAGTCCAATTTGGCCCATTACAAAGACTACATTTATAAGAAACACCAGAACGAGCAACTGTTGTTTGTCTTCACATTTATCCCTCATTTACCCTCCAATGATCGATCCCCAAAACTTTTTCTCCAAACTTTGAGAACAAAATCCCCAAATTGTCCCCTTTCGTACAAAACCACCCCTTGGCTCTTCTCTTCTTCTCGCAGCACTCTCCCCATCGTCTCTCCCTTTCTCTCTTCAATCTTTGCCCCGGCAACCTCCGGTTAACTCTCCGGTCGTGATTGGACCGCCACCGATCTCACCGCCCATGACTCTGATGACTCCTCCGCCGCTTGATGTAATTTTCCGAAACTTCACATGGAGCTTGCTCCCTGCTTCTTATCACTTTATCTTTTTGTTTATGCTTGTGTTTGTTGCTTGAGTTCTGATTCAATTCGATTTGATTTTGATAGTGTAGATGATTGGCTGCTATCAGCCTCTCTCTCTCTCTCTTTTCTTTTGTGACAGTGAAATTTGGATGTTTTACTCTGTATGTTTCAGCATAATTTTTTTCTTTTGTCCCTAGCAAATTTTATGCTAGGGTTTCCATCAGCAGATCCGAGCTCTTCTCATTTTTGTTTCTGATTTGTTTGGTTTTATTTTCAATTTTTTAGCAGCAGCAAGAGGACGATGAGATGCTGGTTCCACATTCTGACTTTGTGGATGGTCCTCAGCCCATGGAAGGTATGCACTCCTATCTTTCTTTTCCATTCTTCAGTTCGTTTCCCGATAAAATGCACGTGAACTCTCCGACTGCCCCAAAAAAAAAAATAAATCGAAACCCTCACTCTCATCTTCACTATAATGTAATATCTATTTAAATCATTTGCTCATACTGAACAATTTATTGCGTGGAGCGTGAGGTTCAGGATTATTTTACTCTTGTTGTGTAATGTTCATTATTCTTTGTAGGAGGCATAGTGGAGTTTTAGATTTGGTAGCTTAATTGATTGATTGGAGGGGATTTTGTGAGAAATTACTGAAATTGAAGTTTGGATAATGCGGAACTGTCAATTTATGGTGTCTTAGTTATTGAGTTGCTCAGTTATTGCTCTAGAGTGTTCATTTTCAATTTTTAAGACATTTCTTTTAATAGCATTAATCAATTTCTAAATTTATATCATGTTAATAGCGCAATCTGAGAATGTGGCTCCAGTGGACCCTCAGACGTTGGATGATCCACCTTCAGCAAGGTTTACATGGACAATTGACAATTTTTCCAGGCTTAATACCAAGAAACTTTACTCAGATATTTTTGTTGTTGGTGGCTATAAATGGTATGTTGACATCTTTAATATTTTATATCCTCTGCATATATTTTATTCATTTCATTTTGTTGACCTTTGAGTCTCACATTGCTAGGAGGATACTCATTTTCCCTAAGGGGAACAACGTGGATCATTTGTCAATGTATCTAGATGTTGCAGATTCTGCAACTTTACCTTATGGATGGAGCAGATATGCACAGTTCAGCTTATCGGTTGTCAATCAGATTCACCAAAAATACTCAATCCGGAAAGGTATTGGGATGGTATTTGTGAAGTACAATTGTTTCAGTTTGCATCCATTCTTTAGTCATCATTTATTAAGGTTGCCTAAAAATTATTGCGCTAAACTTTGCCAACTGTCTTTGGGAGTTGAAAGCATGAACATTTTCTCCTTTTTACTTTGCATTGCTGAATGGAACTAGCAATCATTATTTTTGCTTTTCAATTCTTTTTAGAGGATTATCTTTACTTAGTAGCAGTAGCAGTAATAGTAGTAGTAACAATAATAGTGGTAGAATAATAATTATCATTATTATTGTGATTTCTACCTCTGCCTCTTTCTTTTGTGTGAGATGATCAAATATCAAGTGATTATATTGTTTGGCTAGTGGTTTATATGATATTTTACATCTCTGAACCTAAACTTCTTTGAAGTTCAGGTTGAGGCATGTAATTCAAATTGGAATTTAGATTTAAGGGAATTAAGAATTGAATGGCCAATTCTTTGGGATAGTTGTTTGATTTGAATATTTAGCAACTCCTGCTACGTCTACTTTGTTCTTTGAGTTCATGATAATCTAAAAATGTATAAAATGTGTTGACTTAGGTGGTGCAAAGTAACACTATGAATCGTTCCTTCTACGGAACTTTTAATTCAAGACGAAAGGGAAACAAAAGGGCAAGAAAAGAAACTCGATAGTTTTTGGCACAATGTCAGATGCAAAGGTTAAGAGAATAAATGATCTTCTACATGCCAACTCTAGTGAAAATTATCAATTCTATATAGGGAGTGGTGGAAAAATTAGGTACAAATAAAATATCAGAATATATTCTTATTTGTGCGAAGGAGTTCTCTTTCTATATCACTATCTCTTAAGGATGAATAGAGTCTTAGGTTTGTAAATGGGGCAGGGTTAAAATGAACTTGCAGAGTATCTTAACTACTGCTAAACAAAAAAATAGCATTAATTAACAGTTGACACTGTAAGTTATAGAATCTATTTTAAATGATTTGTTGCCTTGTGGGCTCATGTGGTGCGATTTTAAAAGTTTCATTCTTAGTTAGAACCATTGCATGTATTTTACATAGCCGTTTTCTTTTCCTGTCATTTGTCAAATTTAGAAGAAGAAAATCTTAATATTAAATGCAATGTGGATTCTCTTTCATTTCCAATGGTAATTAAGTGCTATATCACTTCTTGTTGGTTATGTTAATTAACTTTGTTGAAATTTTCATTATTATAGTCTACAAAAATAGAAGGACGTGACTTACCAGAGAAAAGTAGGAGATGCATTGCTTTTATCAGTAAGACAGATCGGCATCCACAATGGGTAGTTTCTCCCATTGAGGGAGAGATCATTCCTGAGAATTACTCAATCTTGAGCATGGTTGAGTGACCACGTTATACTTGGTGAATCTTCCAATTGACAGGTTCATTAAGAGGTGGATGGTGTGGACGAAGTAGAATAATTTTTCAGTTGCATAGGATTTGTGGCATGCCTGAGGTCTCTGTCTAGCAATCCAAATTCTAAGAAAAGATTTCTATGAGAGAGAGAATTGATTTGGAAGGAAAGGGCATGCATGATGAGCTGGGCTGTGTGAATCTCATTTCCCCTGTTTTGAGGAAATAGGACCTAATTTCCCCTTCCAAACAAAGAGAATATCTCTATTCTGGTTTTGCTTTATCTTGATTCACAATATCTATTTTGTAAAAATGATTTTTGATAATTTGTTGATTCCCGTCTTGTTTTGCATGCCTGTTGTGCGCTTGATATGCAATATATGTTTCTATCTTACGATGTTTGAGCAATCATTTACAGCTGAGTTTTTGTTGCCATTCAATTTGTTGCAAACAGAATTTGTTGCTAACCAAAGTCAAATGAGTATCCATTATGTGAAGAATAATGATGTCTTGAATCCCTTTTAGTTTATTTTGGACCAAGTCTTTATAAAACATCATGATGTGCCATTTAGGTGGATACTTTTCATCATGGGAATTCTGTCAAAATTTTCCTATAGAAGAAAGTATGAATGTTTATTCATGTCTCTGATGTTGGTTAAAAAAATGTTGTCGCTTATGATCGTTATCAATTCCTTCTGCAGAGACACAGCACCAGTTCAATGCACGTGAAAGTGATTGGGGCTTCACTTCATTCATGCCTCTAGGGGAGTTGTATGATCCAAGTAGAGGATACCTAGTTAATGACGCATGCATAGTTGAAGCTGATGTAGCAGTTCGCAGGGTTATTGATTATTGGTCACATGATTCAAAGAAGGAGACTGGTTATGTTGGACTTAAGAACCAAGGCGCCACTTGTTATATGAACTCACTTCTTCAGACGCTGTATCATATTCCTTACTTTAGAAAGGTTGGTGTATATAGTAATTGTAAGTTGGATTGAGTACAATTTCTGTCTGACAATGTTAATTACAGGCGGTCTATCATATGCCAACAACTGAGAATGATATGCCATCAGGGAGCATTCCTCTGGCTTTGCAGAGTTTGTTTTATAAACTTCAATACAGTGATACTAGTGTAGCAACAAAAGAATTGACAAAGTCTTTTGGTTGGGACACGTACGATTCTTTCATGCAGCATGATGTGCAAGAACTTAATAGAGTTCTTTGTGAGAAACTTGAAGATAAAATGAAGGTATATGAGCTATATTTTTTTATGGGGTTTTAGTATTCGTTGCTGTAGTTTGTTAAAAACATTGTTTTCCCTGGTACAGGGAACTGTTGTTGAGGGCACAATTCAGCAGTTATTTGAAGGACATCACATGAATTATATTGAATGTATCAATGTGGATTATAAATCGACAAGAAAGGAATCATTTTATGGTATACTTCAAGCTTACTCACTGTAATTGAATTATTATAGATCAATCTTGTTGGCCTCATGTGATTTTTTGTCATTGTAGATCTTCAGCTTGATGTAAAAGGTTGTCGGGATGTTTATGCATCTTTTGACAAGTATGTGGAGGTGGAGCGGCTTGAGGGTGATAATAAGTATCATGCTGAACAGTATGGATTACAGGTGAGCTTTTCTGTAGAAAATTGACCAATCAAATTCTTTATAGGTGCTTTTTAGAAGAACCGTTGAATTTGTTCTGCTGCAATTTCAAAATTTGAAGATTTTTTTTTTGGTGGAGTTGAACGTTAGAGTTTTTTTTTTAAATTTTTAAATTTTTAAATTGATTGGATTTTGTCTTTTATATGATCTGTTGTTATTTGTTCTTTTCAAAAGGAGCAGCACTGTTTGGTCTGCACAATTTTTGTTTTAGTTGGAGAACTTTTTATAGTTTTGCTTATCTATTGCTGCATGGACAATGTTTCTTATACCCTTTCTTTATGTCAATTTCCAGGAAGCTAGGAAAGGAGTCCTGTTTATCGACTTCCCTCCTGTTCTTCAACTTCAGTTAAAACGTTTTGAGTATGACCTTATGCGTGACACAATGGTGAAGGTTCGTAGTTAAACCATGGCTTTGTTATGCCTGAAAGTATTTATATTTCACATGATGACTGTTTGGGTCTTGTTATCTTATTGTGATTCGATTCGTTTTACTGCTGCTGGAATGTTTGATGTCCTGCCAGTTCAACTTCTCTAGAAAAGGAAGCTACTTATATTTCTTTATCATTCCTCTTTATGTTTCCGCTATTCAGCTAAGTTCGCTTTCGTTTCTACAATTCCACCTTAATAATTAGATGTTCCTAATTAGCTTTGAGATGCAACTGCTATATTCTCTTTTAAAGAGTTCTTTTTTCATTTTTGTGAGAATTTATGACTTTTGTTGCTCTCTGAGCTAATGTTTCTCAAGTAATTTCCGCAAATCTGTGAACCCGATTGTAACAACTCATGAACTTAGTATTGTATGTTGGTCTTTATTTTTGGTTTAGGGACTTAACTTTTATGTTGATTTCCTGCAGATAAATGACCGCTATGAGTTCCCTTTACAACTTGATCTTGACAGAGAGAATGGAAAGTATTTATCACCTGATGCTGACAGAAGTGTTCGTAACCTGTATACTCTTCACAGGTGCTGGCTGAAATTTCCTTTGGCTTGTGGAAGATGATTGTAATCTTTACTATGCCTGAGGATTTCTGTTCTTGTGAATTTCTTTTGATTTGGATGATAGAATTGGACTTTACTGTGCTTGTTGATTACCATTTTTGGGTACATGATAGAGAGTCCCACCTATCATGCGATGTTTATTGATGATCTTAATGCCCTTATGGAAGCAATGAAAGCATCTTTCAGGAATAAGCTATCTCATAGGGGAGAGAATCTGATGCATGGGCTTGCTATGTTTGTTAAAGTTTAATATACTTATGGTACTTATGATATCGATGCTCTTTCTTATGATTACAAATTCCTCGGAAAGGCACATCATAGAACTTGATGCAAACCTATGTGTATTTGATGAAAATAGAAGTTATTCCTAAGATGTTTGGAGGCACTTCATGATATGTGGCCTATAAAAAGGAAGTTGGTAAGTTGAGACTTAGATATACCAAGACTTGTAGGAGTGAGCTAAGACTGCTGAAGCTTGCATCTTGGGCAAATAAAACTTGCGTCATAGTCTTGTGCAACACAATATTGAGTGAAAGATTAGCCATTCCTATAATCTACTGCTTTGTGATCCATGCTTTCAATTAGTCTTAAAACAATAAAACTTGCTTTATAGTCTTGTGCAACACAATATTGAGTGAAAGATTAGCCATTCCTGTAACTATTGCTTTGTGATCCAGGCTTTAAATTAGTCTTAAAACAAACATTTCCTTCGTAGTTTGAGAATCTTGACATTACACTATGGTGAATCATTGCTCGTCTATGCTTTCATCCCTTAATGTAACTTGTTCTCTTGTATAACTTATTGATCCAACTCTCTTGAACAAAAAGATTCTGAAATGATAAATGCATGTATTTGTTGGTTTTGCACGTGGGTAATCTTTGGATGATTTTGCCAACGTTTGTTGGTGCTTTTGAACTCTAATCCTGGCATGAATTTGATTCTAGAGGTCCATTTGGTATTTGATAATTAGCAACCTAAACCTAGGTTCTTTTTCAGTATCTTTTACTGTGATCTCATAACATGTGAATACAATGTTCTAATTCAAATTAGTTTCGTTACTACGGGTTAGTAATTTGCTTTACTACTGGTTAGTAATTTGCTTAACATTATTTTAATTACATTCATTACTGACTAGTAAGTCATTGTTGAGTAATTTTCATCTGTCTTTTGCTTGTGCTTTGTGTCTCTCTGTCTTGTTTTATTTAGCTGAATTGTGACAACACTATTTTCCATTTGAAAGATACTAGTTGCCCTGGAATTTAGTTTCTGTAGTTGAACTCCTGAATTTGGCTATCTAAGGAGCCCGTGTTTTTTGTGCACAGTGTTTTGGTCCATAGTGGCGGCGTGCATGGTGGACACTACTATGCTTACATCAGGCCAACTCTTTCAGATCAATGGTATGTTTTGTGCTTCACTAAGTTTTAGCTGGTTTGAGAAATTACGCTTTCATTCCATTCAGTGTTTATAATGAGGATATAAACAGCTGTAGCTTATTGGACATCACATGGTAGCTTGTGGTTCTTGTTTGCATATTATCTTCGTGTTTCATCTGCATTTTATTAGACAGTCTGCTTGAACTCTCAATTCTTACTACAAAATTCCAAAATGTTCAACTTGCTGTTTCTGTGTCAATTCACATTTGAGGCTTTCTGTAAACCATGAAAACATTTCTGTTTCCATAAGTTTTATACTCGTAAGGATTTGTGGAATGTAGGTTTAAGTTTGAAGATGAGAGGGTAACAAAAGAGGATGTTAAACGGGCTTTAGAGGAGCAGTATGGTGGTGAGGAAGAGGTAACATATTATGGTTTTAGAGTATTCCATGTTTTATAATTAGCATAGACTAATTCTTCCTGCTTCCATTCAACAGTTGCCACAGACAAATCCTGGCTTTAATAACTCACCTTTTAAGTTTACAAAGTATTCAAATGCTTACATGCTGGTGTACATTCGTGAGAGCGACAAGGAAAAGATAATCTGTAATGTGGATGAGAAAGACATTGCAGAGCACCTAAGGGTGAGATGCTAGCTATGAACTTTGCCTACTTGTTGTTTTTGTGTTCTTTGATGCTCATATAAATTGAACTGCACTTCAAATTTCTTACTGCAGATAAGATTGAAGAAAGAACAAGAGGAGAAGGAGCTGAAGCGAAAGGAAAAAGCTGAAGCTCACTTGTATACTGTGATAAAGGTTAATACTTTGTGATTTCCTGTAACTTCTTGTTTTACCTTCATCTTTCCTGGTTTACAGTGGCTGTATAGACTCACTGTCAAGGCATACATGCGAACACACTATTGTTTATTGTTATAAATATTTGGAAGTCACCAATTCAGTTGTTCTTTGCATTTTTAGGTTGCACGTACGGAGGATCTACTTGAACAGATTGGGAAGGATATATACTTTGATCTTGTAGATCATGATAAAGTTCGTAGTTTCCGTAGACAGAAACAGTTGCCTTTTAACCTTTTTAAGGTGCTCCTCAATTTCTTTCTAGTTCTTAGATTTGCAGTCTCATTAATACTTGATTTCAGATCCAATATTGGGAGCTTTGTGCTGAATTTACGACCTAAATAACACATGATGGTTTTGCTTTTTTTTCCCAAGCCTAATTTGGAAGGCTAGTTATTGAACTTATCACATTTTCAATTTCTTTGAAGATTTCATTCAGTGGGATGGTAATTTTGTAGTCTGATGCATTTGGATATATGATACCATGCACAACAGAATGGTTAATCACATTCCTAAGCATGCTGAGGGTGCCATAATTTGGTGCAAGGTCAATTATTACAAACAAAAATTGGCAGTTCAGTCTGGATGGCAGTTGCCGAGATTAAAAATTTGAATGAATCAGGAGTGATTTGTGGGACATCCCTTCTGTGCACTACTTTGATGGGATAGGAATTCTAGTATTGGCCTTGTCATTTGTGGTTGTTTTGTCAGTTGATTCTTTTATATAGACTTATGCCAGAAGGGCATTGCTGAAGGATTGTTATTAAAGCCTAATCTCCAAAATGTAAGACACTCCTGAAGGAAGTGAGCTTGCAGGAGCTTGCACTATTGCATTGGGAAAATGAACTCTCTTCTATGCATTCTATATCAGAAAATTTCTGCTATTATTAGTTCAAGTATAGAAACTTGTTGATACCGGGTAGGCCTTCATCTATCAAAAGTAATTATGGACTGGTTGGTATTTCCTACAGGTCAGATTGTTTTATTAGGAGACTATATTTTTATGGTTTCTAGCTTTGGAAAACTAAATTTCTGTCCAGATCATTCTGATCTTCCTAGCAGATACTTTACAGGGTGGCTTTTGATTTATTTTGTGATTAATACCAATTTTTTCATTGGTGATCTTGGACGTCATTATTCCTAAGCCTCCATTCTGTTTACATTATATACCTATAGGTCCCATGCATTTTCTTTAGGTATATAGAACTTTTCTGATGTAATGATTTACACAGGAAGATATTGCTAAAGAGTTTGGTATACCAGTACAATTTCAACGCTTCTGGCTGTGGGCCAAGCGCCAAAACCATACGTACCGTCCAAATCGACCACTGACTCCTCAGGAAGAAGCACAGTCTGTGAGTAATAATGACTTTTTGTATTTATTTTCGTTGACTATTGTATACTTGTAAATACCATTGTATTTCAAACACATGCAGCCTGATTTGTTCAGCAAACGGATGTCTCAGGATTGGTTCCTATTTCCTCTTTTCCAGTTTAAATTTGGATTACAATAAAGGAATTAATTGTTCAAATTTACGTCATCTCCTTTGGTACTGAATGTGTGGGTAGATGAGTGTTCAAATAAGAAGATTCCACTCTTGATGTCAGACAATTTGACAATCCGGTTCTCTGAGGGAAGCTTATTAGCCATCAGGGCAAGCCTAATCCTTGAACTTTGGTCAATTTTAAATGAGCTAAAGATTCTATAAGTAATTTTAACAGAGTTTGCTACTTGTTGCATCTCTAATGCTTTTGTTGAACTTGACTTTTAGCTCATGGCTTTAAGGTAATTGTTCCCCAGAGTAATGTTATGAGCATACTTATGGAAGTTGGAGAACTAGATTAGTTTCTGATAACCTTTTGACTTGAAAACTAAGTTTTGGCCTTACACTTTTAAACAGTTTGGCTAGCACAATTAGTAAAATGCACACACAATGGTATACATACCAACACACAGAGGAATTCTTCAACTGCGTAAGCTTTCTGACTGCTGGAAAATAATGCAATCTATTCCCACTCTTGACCGATATATGTTGCAATCTGGTGGCTTAACATCCTTTGCTGTGATTTGTTCTATTCTGATAGCAATAAATTACTTTTGTGTGAAGGTGACTACATAATCTATGCAGCAATTTGAATTATTTGCTAGACATTAGATCATTACAAGATGCTTTTGGTCCTCCATTTTCTTGTATTTATTTATATGAGAGTTTGTACAAATGATTTGGGCTGTTTGAATGTTGTGGGATTGTGATACAGTTTGCTATTTATGAAGATCTCAACGTCAAAATGGAGCCTGTTTTTTGTTTTATTTTACCAGCTCAATGAATTGTAGGTTGGACAATTAAGAGAGGTTTCCAACAAGGCAAATAATGCTGAGCTCAAGTTGTTTTTGGAAGTAGAGCTTGGACCGGTAGCTTTATTTGCCCTTATCCATCATTTTATCATCCACTCGATTTATAGGAAAATATTTGGTCTTATATTGTACAGCCTTTTGAGTACTGCTGATTCTTCTGGTAATTCAGGATTTTCGGCCGGTTCCTCCACCTGAAAAGAATAAGGAGGATATTCTACTTTTCTTTAAATTTTATGATCCTTTCAAAGAGGTGCTCAGGTAATCATCACTTCAGCTTGCCTTCCTGTCTCTAGGAACTGTTTGTATACGGCTTACACTGTAAATGGACAGGTATGTTGGGAGGTTATTTGTCAAGGGAACTGGTAAACCATCGGAGATTTTGGCAAAGCTAAATGAAATGGCTGGCTTTTCACCTGATCAAGAAATCGATCTTTATGAGGTTAGTTATGCATATTCATTTTAAGTAACAAGAAATTTATATTTTCATCTCCCAATTACGGCATCAGTTATATACTATTGTAGTGATTACTATGTTTTTTTCTATCAGGAAATAAAGTTTGAACCTAACGTCATGTGTGAACATGTTGACAAGAGACTCACGTTTCGTGCAAGTCAGGTATATAAAATCAATTTCTAGTTTCATTTTCCTGCAATCTCTAGTTGACAAATCAGATTCTTCATTTTCTTATTTATGCTTTTATTTTCATTGGTTATGCAGCTTGAAGATGGAGATATTATTTGCTTTCAAAAGCCTCTTCTCCCTGGAAGTGAAGTACATTGCCGGTTCCCTAATGTGCCTTCATTTCTGGATTATGTGCATAATCGTCAGGTATGAAAATGATTTTTTGTGAACGTACATGATCATTCAATTTTTAAAATTTGATATTGCTACATACTTTTCTCCAGAATTTTACATTCTGTGTTTTTCTAGAGTAGAACTGTGTTGCTGTGGGTCATGCATAATTTAACTAGTGGCTAGGATATATTATACATTCTTATTCTTGCCCCACCATCATAATTCGCAAATACGGATCAGCTAATTGTTTGCAAATACTGGCATAGTATAATTCTTACCAACCATCCTAAAATAGAAGGTCGCTAATGCTAAATTTGTTAATGTATCCTTGAGGATTCTTGGTTCAACCAGATCTCCATGCGATTGTCACATAGATGAGTATTTTTCAAGTTGAATGTCTTTCTCCAAATGTGCTAGTAACATGTTTGCACCATGTGATTGATCACATAAAGGAGTATTTATAAAGTAAAAGTCTTTCTGTTTGTTAAGAAGGTAACTTGTTTGTATTTGCATTTTCATATACTCTTGTCATGTGACTTAAAGTTCTGATGGATTACCTTTTGTTGTCAATATTGGTCTAATTTCATGGACATTTAGGTGGTTCGCTTTCGATCCTTGGAGAAACCAAAAGAAGATGAATTTTGTCTTGAACTGTAAGTGGTTCAGTAAATACTCAAGAAGATAGTAACTAATTAAGGATATTGAGTATAATGTATTTCATTCTTCCCTTATTTATCTTCAGGTCAAAGCTTAACAATTATGATGATGTAGTGGAAACAGTAGCTCATCACCTTGGCTTGGATGATCCATCTAAAATTCGGCTAACATCTCATAACTGTTATTCCCAGCAACCTAAGCCCCAAGCCATTAAGTATCGGGGAGTGGAGCATTTGTCGGATATGCTTGTTCACTATAACCAGGTGAATTATAGAAATTTAATCTGTACTATTTTTTCCTCATTTTGCATTTAGGTTCTAGTTGACAAAATGAACATTTTATTTTTGTGTTTTTGGTAGACATCTGATGTCCTCTATTATGAAGTATTGGACATCCCCCTGCCAGAACTGCAAGGCCTGAAAACATTGAAAGTTGCATTTTATCATGCTACAAAGGATGAGGTTAGTGGAGGTTATGAAAATCCTGATGCAAGGAACTTTTCAAGTTATGCCTCATTAAATGTTTATGATGTTCTCAGATTGTCATTCATACCATTAGATTGCCAAAGCAGAGCACTGTTGGTGATGTTATTAATGATCTTAAGACAAAGGTAATAATTGTTTGATTTTTTTCTTCAGGCTTTTCTTTTTTTCTCAAAACATTCCGAAATTGCAGAATCTTTGCACCAACACAATTAAAAGAAAAATTGTAAAAAGAGAAGGAAAAAGGTCATTATGCATTATTAATTTTGTTATTATTTTTATAACAGGAGGAGTTATCTCATCCCAATGCTGAACTTCGTTTGCTTGAAGTTTTCTATCACAAGATCTACAAGGTAACGACTACCTTATTCGGTTTTTGATTGATGTAATCCCTCCTGAAAAAAACATTCACCAACTTCACCTAGGGATTTTTGTTTCAGTTTTTGGTATGATAAGGCCAATGCAAGGTTTAGATCATATGACCTTCAGGATACCAACTTTGTTTTTTTGGTATCAAATAAAATCAATGATTAAAAAGCTGTAAGCTAAATCCTTTGTCTTTTCGTTCTTATTGTCAAACTTCATTTCTTTTTCCTTAGCAATGTGGATCCTTATTTCACTCCTTTTTGTTTCTGTGCCCCAATTTGATGTTTCTTTCATAATTTTCTCCTTCATACCTTGAAAACTAAAATATCTAGCCTCATTAGCAAGTGGAGTTCTGCAGAGGTATCTAATTTTAGATTTGCATGAAATTTCGCATGCAAAATGTAAAACACTTGAAAAAGTTCTTCCCCAATTTTATCATTCTCACATACATGGAAACTAAGTTGGCTCCAGTTTCCTGGTATTGCCTATGAGCACTTTGAAGGTAGTGAACACCGATGTCATTTGTTATTGGGTTCTAATGTTTGGGCAACATTTTGTATCTTCTCCGTAAATTTGTTGTCTTTATATTATGTGCGGCTTGGAATTTTATTATTTTGGGATGATTTTATTATCATATCTTGTGTCCTTTTGAGCCTAGGGTGTTAAGGTGGATCATATAATTGTATAGTAACTTGCATCATCACTAAACAGATTTAAGTTACATGTGATCCTTGATTGAGCTAAACGTGGTTATAATAGGAACTCTTTTCTAAATATTTGCCTTTGTCGTGATACAAGTGTATTAAAATGATGATTGATTTAAGTTCTGATGGCATGAATTTCTTAATAGTAAATATAATGGAGAAACAGAGAGAATGATAGGCATTGGTGTTACAATATTATACTCACTTAGCAGTTCCATGTTATGCTGATAAATTTTCTAATAAGCAGTTCTTTTTTCTGCATGCTTGTCTAGTGTATTTTTGGAGGTAACATAGCTTTTGATGCTTCATTATTTTTCAAATTTTGTGTTTGTATTCCAGATCTTCCCACATAATGAAAAAATCGAGAATATCAATGATCAGTACTGGACATTACGTGCAGAGGAGGTGAGGGTCTTTCTGTAGCTAGACAGTTTCTGGGTCATTATTATTCCATTAATTTGACTTCTATATATTTGCAAATGCTTCGGTATCTGAATCTGTGGATAGTTGAATACTGACTTAAAATGTATGTTTTTCTCAATGATGCCACAATTCTTTGACATGCATTAATGGGTGCTGGTTACTTGAGAGTGTCCTTACAAATATGTCCTTGTATGCTCCTCTATGATCTTAGATCAACTCCCAACTTGGTGTTCTTTCCGAGCCCTATGTTTGACATGCTTTAATGCACTTTATTTGCTAAATTGTTTGCATGAATGCCCCTTTTTATTATGGTTTATGCAATTGATATTTTGCAGATTAATTTGGCATTCCATATTAAATTGAATGAGGATTTTTTCTTTTTGATATGTTTGGTTAAAGGAGCCATTGGATGATGTGAATGGAGATATTGCTGAATTTGTCTCTTGGTTTTCAAAGTAGACAGAAAATGTTGTTGATTAAGGGAGAGGTTTTTGAAATTCTTGTGAAGTTCTCCAGCTTTATTTTTCTATCTCTGTTTGAATAAGTGTAGTGTGAAATACAATGCTCCATGTTAACGGGTTAAGGTTTGTTTCTTGTGATGAATTTATCAAACAATTTGCCTTTTATGTCCAATTCATGAATTCTTACAGTTATGCTTTTTGTCTCAGGTTCCGGAAGAGGAGAAAAATCTTGGCCCTCATGATCGTTTGATACATGTTTATCATTTTATGAAAGACACAACTCAAAACCAGGTGGTGATATATTGCTTTTTGTTTTATCGTTTTGTTTCTATTTGCCATTTGATGACATTTTCTTCGATGTTGCCTGGTTTCAGTCATTTGACTGAAATATTCATGCTTTTTGTAGTAAATTGCTTAATTTTCTCTCACAGCAGATTCAGAATTTTGGTGAACCGTTTTTCCTGGTCATTCATGAGGGTGAGACCTTAGCTGAAGTTAAAGCTCGTGTACAGAAAAAATTGCAGGTTCCTGATGAAGAGTTCTCAAAGGTATTTGTGTTAATATCTCTACAGAAAAGCATCCACACTGTTTATCATCTCTGTTTAATGTACAATTTGAAATATTCCAGTGGAAATTTGCTTTCCTCTCATTGGGACGCCCTGAATATCTTCAAGACTCTGACGTGGTGTCCAGTCGATTTCAGGTGAATCAAGGCTCTTTCTCCTTACAAAAACACATACACGGTTACTTTACATGCATGCATGAATACATGTAGCGTGTTTATTGTCTGGTTATTACAAAACAAACTAGTGATTTCACTGAGATCACAAAATAGATAAATGGCAAATCAATTTTGTGAAAGTCCAGTTGATGACTTCAACTGGACTGACTAGATAAAGGGGGTTATTTGAACTTTCTTGTGGTCCTTAAGAAATAGAAATCATAAGCATAAAGTAACTCTTAAATTTAAGAATCAATACTAAAACTTCACATGTTGATTTTGAGTATTAAAATTCTTTATAAAGGATACTAGTTTACTAAAAATGTTAGTCCTGCTATTATTTGTCAAAGATTTGTGTACCCTATTATGCCATTACCATTTGCAATCTTCGTCACATCAAATTCGAAGTTTTAGTACTCAATTGTCAAAACATAAAGCTTTCAACTATGTTTTAACAAGTGTTACAATTTATATTTATTTGTCCAATATTTTGCTGAGTAACGGCATTGTCTTTGCTGGAAATGTTTAATCTACGGATTCACCAGAAAGATATTGTGGCTCTGTTACTTTGCTACCTCATGTGGAAAGTTTTCTGACCTTGTCATATTTCACTCTGGTGCAGAGAAGGGATGTATATGGTGCTTGGGAGCAATATCTTGGTCTAGAACACTCTGATAATGCTCCTAAAAGGTCATACGCCACACACCAGGTATGATTAGAAATAACGAGAGGGTATTTTCAATACGATTGTTGAGTGGCTTGAGAATGGGTGTTAATGATGTATCAAAGATGAGCCTTGCGTTTGGATGCATTTGAGGGGGGGAATTTCATTGTTATCCTAATTTTGCAGAATCGTCACACATTTGAGAAGCCAGTGAAAATTTACAACTAGATGGAGGGGGGACCGAAATCTCACCAGATTTGTTTTGTTGCATTAGCAGAACTTAAGAAGAAGTATCCGGTGGGGAAGTGGGTATTTGTCGTCTTTGCAGTGAAAGCATGCTGTTGTTCTGTAGATTTTAATTCTTTGATGTTAGGGCCGGGGCGGTTTGGATAGAACTGTGTTCCCTGAATAGTTTTGACGTATGTAATGGGCTCATCATTTTGGTGAAGTAGTTGATGGCTGGCATTGAATCCTTAATTTCCATTTGTAGTTTGGTACATAAGATTTTGATGTGTGGCCATGTATAGAGGGTATAGGTGTGCCATTATTCTATACTCCAAATGTACGCTTTCGTGGATTTTCCTAGATGTAACAATCAGATCATAGAGAAGAGGCATCTGTATAATGTGTCAATCCAGGTGGACCTGGACCTAGTTGAAATGAAATATTAATTCGTCTTTCAAATCCAGCTTCACCCTCTCTTTTGTATGTTTATTTAGTTTGGTGTGATAAAAAAAGGAATGAACAAGGAAACTTTTTGTTGCAAATCTGAAATAGTTTTGTATCCTGAATCTATTTAGACTCATCTTTTCGAAGAAGGGGAGGCTATGACCAGATTAAAATTCTAACGGATTGAGAGAAAAAAAAAGAGAGGAAGAGGTCATAAATTATTCTTGGCTTGGCACCAAGTCAAATTGAATTATCATATTTTTAATAAATTTTAATTATTTAAAAAGATATTTATCAATTTATTGTAAAAACATTAATGAAGATCAAATGATAAAAAAAAAATTCAGGCCCATAATTAGACAACGTTTGGGATTGCCTAGACTGCTTCGTGTCCGTAGCATCTACCGTCACTGTTGGCTGGAGCGTTCTTAGGATTTATCGCTGCGATCAAGGCCATTGAAGTTGAATCGTTGCTCATGGACTTAGAGAAGCTTCTCAATCTGGACGGCTATGAGCTACATTTCAAAACAATACAGGCTGATGGATGATCATACTAAGCTTACTCTATTAGCTTCATGGATGATCCTTTACGTAATCTTTGCTGGAAGGAAGTTTACTCAACTAATTAAGGTACGGGTTTTGCTGTTTAAACATTGATATAATTTTTGGCATTGAATTCGTCTTCTCCAATTTGCGGTATTTTAAGAGTTGATGGAAATTGTTGAAATTGGAACCTTACCATCTTTAATTTATAGGCATGTTCCAGAAATTTTGCCTTTGATTAGGATAACATTGGAGGTAAGTCGACTTTCATGTTCGACGCCCTTTCCTTGCTGGAGAAACTTGAGCAACAGAAGATAACACTTTTAAGATCCTCTCTTTCAATCTAGAGAGATGGTCACTTGTGTACAATTTTTCTTGGCCATCCCTTTAAACTACTCCCTTCTATTTAAAATAAAAGTCTTTTTAGGGAGATTTTAATTATTCAAAATAATTGTCGTTCGTGACTTTTTAAGCATGTTTATAATTTTACTTCCAAAATTACGCTTTAATTTTTCTCACATCTTGATTACACAGATTACACAGATCTAATTAATAAGGGTATATCAACCATTTTATTAATTTTTTAATAAATGTATATCCCTCTAAAACGACTTTTATTTTAGATACAAGGAAATTTTTAGTTTTGTAGATTAAGAGCAATGCTTTTTACTGTAACTTCTCCTAAGAGAAGGTAAATAAATGAACATTACTTTGCTTCTAGTCATCAAATCCCAAGAATATGGATGTGGAGAAAAAAAAGAGGAAAATTTGTCAATATCATAATTTTCAAAAAAGATGTTCAAAGTGGAGAAAAAAAAGGAAATGTTGAGTTCGATTCATTGAAAACACAGATAATTAACACTGTAAAATTTGAAGCTGAATTTTGACCAAAGGTAATCCTACGCTATCACCCGGAGAATCCACTGTATAAGTAAAATAAACGTCAAACAACTATGTCCCACTACGACGCTTCGGGTTTAGCCCCCGTCTTCCTCGTCTTAACTCCGCCAATGTCCTTGGCCTCATCTCCTCCATTTTTAGTCTTCTTTCGCTCATTTGGACGTCGCCGGAATTTGGTAGCAGTTGGCAGTTCTTTAGCGCCGGCTCCTTCAGGTAATGTTCTTTCTTATACGTGTGTATGAATCGAATGGTTCGAATGATTTCCACTCTTCAATCAGCTGTTAGAATCAATAGGTTTGAAAAAAATGGAACTTCTCCCCTTCCACAGTTGGCATGTCATGAACACCTTTTGGTTCCTGCTTTTGCATTTTTTGGTTGGATTTGGATTCCATTTCATCCATCAAATTATCATCTACCAGCATTGTACAGCTTTCATCGGAATCGTCAGTATCAGTAGTAGTGTCCGTTGTCTTCTGATTGGCGTTGCTTTCCTCACCAGAACCCTCATATTCTCGTTTCTTCGTTCTTTCCTTCTTCAGTGATTCAATAACATGCATCAACTGTGTCTTAACCTGTCATGAAAATGGAGTTCATGAGTTGCCCATTAATTTAAGTTAATGCAACAAGGAGGATGTTATTGATACATTCAAGGAAAGCAACACTAACGAGTTGGAAACATAATTATGGTTGATTAATCACAGGAGCTGTGGATTCTGAAAAAAATCAGCTGTCATTTGTACATGCAAGACATTTTATAACATTTTTCCTAGCTCTTAAAGTTCGTGCTTCCTTCGCATGTCCTCCGTCTAAAAAGACTTTTACCAGCAAAAACACCCTCGAAGCATGTTTTGCAAAAATTGTGCGCGGAAGGGATGATGATGGGGTTAGTCATCAACTTCCAGCAAATCTGAAAGCTAAGCTCTGCATGAGAAATAATCAAAAAGTAAGATTATTTCCAACAAAATTTCATTGTTCCTTGAATAACTATTTAGTATTCACTAGCACCTGACTTTTTAGAAGCTTTTTCCTCATTGCTAATTTCAACTTTTTCTTCTTCTTCTTCTTCCCCATTTTCAAGGCCTTATGTCTTTTTCTGCTAGGTGTTGAGGGGTTTTTTCACGTCCATAACCCATTCTCCTCCTAAAAACAGAAAGTAACATCGTGGACGAAATATTAATAGAAATGTGTGTGTGTGTGTCTGTGTGAGAGGGAGAGAGGGACAGCATATTGAATTACGGATTCAATGACAACATGTATACTTTACATCGTAATTCAAGGCTGGGGATTCCATTCTTTTTAGTTCCATTGCATTCTCTCTTTCACGTTTCACTTACCACCTACATTGTTCCTGTGTCTGAAGTTGTTTTGATTGACACTTACGATTAACTTTGAAGTTTAATTATTTTCAAGATCAAGATCTCACATTGTAGGATTCCTCTTTATCTATCTGCTAAAAAAAGGGTACGTCGTTCTCTGCGTATATTCTATGCCCTGGTTTTTCAACATTAGGTGTCGTATCAGGCTTGCTATTTGTAGTTGTTATCGATCAACCATACAACTATCTAAAGTGTGCAAAGAAGAATTGTTGAAGAAAGAATAAAAAAAAAACAGTAGAAAAACTAGAGAGAGAAATACTAAAAACTAAAACAGGGGTGAACAGAGGAAGGTGAAGAACTCAGTGAAAGACTGAGATTTCATTCAATGATTCATGCGATACATCTTCTGTAATCAATTACACATTTATAGCTAAAATCTAACTGTCATCTAACGGCTTTTAACCGGCTATTCTTGAATTTTTTTAAACCCATTCTTGCACGGCAATGTCCGGTTTGCAGAATGCTTGTCTGAAACTCTGAGACATTCCCAACACTATTTGCTGCCAATGGAGGGTTGGTGGTTGATCATCGGCAGCTAAATTTGATTAGCATGCATTATCTACGAGAATGGAAACTAAATGGAATTTATGTTGGACCCCGCTTGCGGAGTCCAATATTCGGAGTCATAAAACGTGAGCAAACATATTTCTTCAACTTTAGGACAAATTTAGGAAAACCTCAAACTGGAATCACAATTTGAATTCTTCTGAACATTTGTTTCTTATTGTCTTAAGTTTCTAATGACACCAAAATTATTCAATTTGGTTTAGAAATATGAAAGTTAGGGCCCAAACATTTTCAGACTGTTATAAAACTGAAACAGTACACTATACCCAACTTCCATCTAGAAATTGAAATACTTAGAGACTGAATTAAAATTCGACTCCTCCAGACAATTTATAGCTCTATGCCTCTAGTTTATTTGAAACAAGAATCATCTCATTCGGAGCTTTACAGATCAATATATTATCAAAATACCAAAGTATGTTCAGTAAAATATCCAATTCATACTCTTCCAACTGATACCCTTACTTTGATTCAATCTATCTTTTAAAATCAACGCCAAAGGCTATCAATTTTGTTAGAGAGATAGAAAAATGTATTAGGAATCTATGGATTCAAGAATCACTTCATTTGGAGGTCATACAAAGAAGTTATGGCCAAAAGAATCAAACATAATTTTGCCCTTAATCACATTGTACATGCTTAGCATAACTTTCATTAGAGATGTCTGATTAAGGTCGTCTTAGGACGATTTCGAAGGAGACTTCTAGATCTACAACTTTTATGAAGACACTGAAGAGAGATTTTATCATCTAGGGGGTCAAAATTGGATCAGACGAAGGTCAGACGATGGCTTGGTCAGAAGTGGATCAGACGATGGCTTGGTCAAGAGTGGGTCAGATGATGGCTTAGTCAGAAGTGGATCAGACAATGGCTTGGTCAAGAGTGGGTCAGTTGATGGCTTGGTCTAAGACGAACCAAATGAAGGTTCTCATCACATACAACAAATTCTCATCTTTACTATAGTTGTCCCCTATATATATCATCTGCGATATCCTAACTTGTAATGGTCATAACTCTCGACTACAATATCCAAAAATCGCATGCTTTATATCATTGGAAAGATAAAACGATAAACTACAATTTCCTAGACGATAACTTTGTCTAAATCAACCTAGATTAATCTACTTTTTTCCCTAAAGTCAAAACGCAATTTCTACACCTATAAAAGACTTGAAATATGAAATGTACAACTACAAGATAAATAAGCACATACACATTGGAAACTTCTTCAGTTCTCAATTCATTCTAATTCAAGATGAAGTTCATACATAGCTTTAATTACATATCAACATTACATCAAATATTTAACACAAGATACAACATGCATTGGATGCTCAATGTTTGATATGCTTATAAAGCTATCCAAAACTCTAGTCACTAACTTATTTACAAAATCTCTAACTATCTTGAAGTATTCGAATGCCTTGCAAGAATTGCTAATCTTCTCTTTCTACACCTGAGGAGGGAATAATGAGGTGAGCTACATAGCTTAGTGACTAACATATTTATAGTCATTGGCAATTGACCACAACCTTAAGCATATGTACACACACACACATATATATATATATATACAAAGGTCACCCTGGAGACTCGAACTTTCACCCGAAGTTTCTCGCTCGCACCCTTTGCACGACAATCTCACTTAGATCCGTTAAAGTAAGACTCAGCCTTTTTCAACCCTCGAAGTGTTTACCTCGCACACACTCTAAGAAACAATGCAGAAGCAACAAAAAATATAGGCAACAAGAAAACACACAGAGATACGATCAAAAGAACAACTTTATAAACTTTCCCTCAAAAGAATATAAAGAATGCTCTCTCTGATCAAGTGAGAAGAGCAGAGTTCGAATGAGCTATATATAGGCATCCTAGCTCAGAGTCACGGATTCCCACTAAATCTGAACTATCTAAGATTACGTCTATCTCTATCAGATAAGATCTTGCGAATCAATTGGATGACACCCTCATCCAAATAGGACTCTAACTGATATATATATATATATATCCAAAAATTTAAAGATTTATCAATTTAGCTCAAAACTCATAACACATAACACTCAAATGCTTCATATTTGGTAATTCAATTATGCAATGCACAAACAATTGACTCGAGGGTTTTATGGAAACAAAATAGAGAAACCAAAGTTTACCCTATGAACATAATGAGTCCATTTTTCGAACTCATATACCATAAGTGGGCAGCCGGGAGAAGGCTCTTGTCGACGTGCACATGACGAGCAGAATGGTTCCACTCTCGCCAAAACAGAAGTGTATAATCATGCTCAAAAATTATTTTATCAAATGCTCTTATTTTCATGCTTTTACTTCTTTTTGTTTATACAAAATGTTATAACTGTTTTCAAGGTATAACAAAATCAAAATCATCATGCATTATCAAATCCCCACAACATCAATTAAAATTTATGCATTCAACACATATACACATATAGGTAAGAATTTGCCCAATCACACAAAGCTATAAATATATTACCCACCTAATTTTGCTGAAAATCCAAGCTCAAGATTGCCTTTCCTCTTGCTCTAGTAAGGTTTTCTTAATTCTCTTCAAATAATCCAATTTTTATTTAATCCATATTCAAATGAAAATTCATAAAACTTCAAAAATCAAAATGATAAAATTTAATTTAAACAGAATCTACTCATAGTTCATCTAGGCTAGAAAAACAAATCCTAAGCTTAGAAATCCAAAATAAACATGGTTTCATCTTCCTCTTCTTTCTTCCTTCATTCCCAACACAAACCCTAGTCTCTATTTAATCCCTTTTTAAACCTAGCAAGAAGAAAGATGAAAACTTACCTCTAACAAGTTGATTTCTTCTTCTTTTTCTTCTTCTTCTAAGCTTCCCACGATTTTCTTCTTCTTCTCTTCTTTCTCTACGCTTTTTTCTCTCTTCTCTTAGCTTCTCTCTAAATTCACGTTTTTGTCTTCTTTAGGAACCAAAAAATACTTTATTCTTCCCACTTCACCCTTAATGAGTGTACAAAGTTCATTTTTCCCTTCCTTATAAGCTTATGGTCTTTCATCCTTAAGTGTCTTGTCAAAAATACTCTTGAACATTGTTTTAACCTTAATACTTTAATTCCATTAACCCATATACTATCTCCTTTAATCTTCTCAAACACCATACCATCATCTAATTTAATTCTAACATTCCCATGTTAATTCTAACTTAATTATAATCTTTCCATCAAATTTCTAATTTGAACTTATACTCACCAATTTAATGGGCTCAATTCTAAAATAATGAAACAAATAAATCAATAATAATAATAATAAATTTAGGGTCTAACAATTCTCCCCCTTAAAGAATTTTGTCTTCAAAATTCTTACTTGATACATTGAAGAGGTGTGGATACTTCTCCCTCATGGCCTCCAAGGGTTCCCACATGGCCTCTTTCGTAGAATGGTTCTTCCACAAGCCTTTAACTAGCTTCATTGTCTTGTTCTTTAAGACTTTCTCCTTTAAATCTAGAATCTTCACTAGTTGCTCCTCATATGTCAAATCCTCCCTTAATTGAAGCTCTGAAGGTTGAACTATATGCGAAGGATCGGATCGATACTTTCTCAACATCGACACACAAAAGACATTATGAATATTAGACAATTCCGGTGGCAAAGCTAACTTATAGGTTAAAGACCCAATCTTCTCAGTGATCTCATAAGGGCCTATATATCTTGGACTAAGCTTTCCCTTTCCAAATCTCAAAACTCATTTCCATAGAGAAGCTCTAAGAAACACTTTGTCTCCAATTTCAAATTCCATCTCCTTTCTATGGGCATCTGTATAGCTCTTCATCCTATCTTAAGCTTCTTTGAGTCTCTCTTTCACCAATTTATTCTTATTAACTGTAACTTGCACCAATTCAGGCCCTAAAAGCCTTCTCTCACCTCCTTATCCCATCAAATAGGAGTTCTGCACTTCGTACCATATAAAGCTTCATAAGGTGCCATCTGAATTCCTGAGTGATAGGAATTATTGTAAGCAAACTCAATTAAAGGTAAATGATC
>JANKOD010000005.1:25314602-25327093 GCA_026284645.1 Erythroxylum acuminatum | reverse complement strand
TGATTCCTCTTCTTTTCTTCTTCTTTCTCCCCTTTCTCTCTTCTTCCACGATTTTTCTCTTCTCTTCTCTCTTTTCATGTTTTCTCTTCTTTCTCTTTGGCTCTCACAATACTCTGCCATCTTATTCTTAAAACAAGACAATTTTATGTCTTGTTTTTCCAATTATACCCCTCATTAGCCTAGTTCTCCCAATTTTGCCCCTTCTTCATTTATTTTGTTTCATCCACTAACTTCTTTAACCCATTAAAACACCATATTAATTCTAACTTAATTTTAACAATTCATTCAAATTTCTAATTTCTAATTTCTATTCATACATGCTAATTTAATGACTCCACTCTAAAATAATAGAACAAATAAATTAATAATAAATAAATAAATAATTTTTGGGGTCCAAGAGGTCACCACCATAAATGTCATAACACATCACAAATAACTATTAAACTTTTTAATATGTGTTACCATATTTTTCATTCCAAGCTTCCAATGTTACTATAGGGGATAACATATTGTAATCCCCTAGAGAATATTTTCCTTTCCAACCTTCCAGGCCATAACGATGAATGCTTGAATCCTGAAGATAAGCCACAAAAATAACATCAAAAAAGAGAGCTTTAAAGACAAACAAACATAAAAAAGAAAACAAAATAAATTCCAAAGAAAAATAATAGCTAGATTAATAAAATCAAGTATTCTTAATATCCTAGTCCCATTAACGACGTCATAAAAACTTGGTGGACTCATATAATGTTAACATTTGTACTTGGTGGACTCATATAATGTTTACATTTGTATTGATTTCTTAACCCTATATATTGTCTAGGAAAGTGCACCTATTGTTCTATAGTATACGATTTTGAGGACCAAGTATCAATCTTAAAAAGACTACGATTATTAATATTTACCCTCTTTTTATTACCAAACTGACAATTTAACATGAAGTTGATTAATTAGATTTAAAATTAAAATAATAAACTAATGTGAGTTAAGACAATTAATAAACTAAAACAGAAATTGAGTTAAGAATCAATCAATGAAACAATGATATTTGGAATTCAAATCCCCCCAAGGACCTCTCATGAAATTATGATTTTAGATATCAATTTAATCTAAAGTTCATTAAAACGTGGAAATTTCTCAATTATTCTAATATCTTTCTCAAGACTATTAATAACTGATCCTAAGTTGATTAATTTCAATCTCTTTCTCATATAAAACCCCTAGAATTAATTAATCAATTTATGAATTTTACTATTAGGTTTGACCATAATTTGGAAAGTTTATGTCAACTTATCTCTAGGTTTACATGTAACTCCTTTCAATTATCTTAAATTTATTTATATAAAGGATTTCTCAATCTCAACTGCATCAAATCACATATGAATCAATATACTAACAATATCAATTCAAAAATAACAAAGAACATATAATTGAGTCCCAAAAAAACTAAAAAATATATTGAATTAAAATAAAATCACTGTAACATCCATCATGTGGTTCATCTAATCCAGATACCATAAATAATTAGGTTCCTAATCATATCCAACGTAACATCATAGGTAAAGAGAAAAAAGATCAAAGATAACATGATTAAATCCTTTTAATCTTTAAAAACTTCATTTTAGATCAATGAAAATCCACTCTGAAAGGGGTTTCCTTTATTGTTCTTTATATTCTCTGCCTTCTCCTTTCTTTTGTCACTTAATTTTTTCTTTTAAAATTTAATATTCAGAATTTGGGGGATTTATGAGCATCAACATTGGCATGTTATGTACTTTAAACAAATGCACACTTGCATAAACACATGTGTATATTGTTGATATGACCTACATATCACTCAACATGAGCATGTTCATTATCAACATGGATGAGTTTTGTAGAAATAAATCATCACATCCTTAAACTCTTTAAACGTGAAATCATACTTGTCATGCACTCTATGAGTCAATCAAAAGAGCTACAAATTGCTTTTAACTTTTATAATTTGTTTCCTTTTACTCCAAATGAATGAATTAGACCCTAGAAACATAATATAAATAACTTAAGCACTATAAACAATAAAATACCCAAATAAACTTAAAAAATTCAATAAATATAAACTTAAAAGTATGACCAAATCAACACTTATCATTCATAAATTAAAAAGCATTTGAATGTCTTATACATATATTTCTAAGTGTTTATCAATCATTTGAGAATTCATTATCTTATTTTGAGTGAGTGAGACTTTTGGTATTATTAAAACAATAAATTGAGCTATTTTAAGTTGTAAACTTCTATTAGGGTTTTTATTTATTGTATTTGGGGGTGTTCTAAGTGGCTGTGAGATTCTTCTTCACCTAAAAAAAAGATTGCAAAAGGATTCCTCTTTGCTGAGTAAATATTGTACAAAAGTTATTATTTACCTTTAATAAAGAGTTATTATAGAAATCTAAGAAAGTCTTGAGAGTGGATGTAGGCAAGAGATATTTGTCGAGACACTATAAATTAGTCTTTATTTCCATTCCCTTACTCTTTTTACTTCATTACTTAAGTGTATTTTTGAAATTCATTATTTCCTTTCATATTTTCATCCATTACAATTTTGATCATTAACATACTAAGTAACTTTTAGTTTAAAATTTATAAACACACAATTCCATATTATTGGTAGTTATTAAGTAATAACATATTTGTGTCAATGTGTATTTATATGTAACAAATATAAATGAAAATAATAATTATTTGATAATAAATATGAAAATGAAAGAGAAATATCCTAACTTAGAGAAACATATGGACTTAGAATAAATAAAATATCTTTAAAAGTAAAACAAATTTTATGTATATAATGAAAGAAATATTCCAAAAGCCTGAAATTCTTAATTTTGTTTATACATAAGCCAAAAAAAATCAACTATGATGATCTTCCTTCTTCTCTTGTGTTTTTTTATAAGTAATAAAAAGTTAGCTCTTTTCAGAGTTCCCCAACTTTAAAGACCTAATATTTTTTTATATGATTGATTCTTTTATATAATCACAATATTGTAGAACTCATCTGATCATTAGCATGTCTGATGAGCATTACTTCATAGCCCTAACAATAAACCATGAGTCTACAAACCTACTGTAATCAATTACTACCAATGGTTGGTATGCCTTTGCTAGCATGACAATTATTGCAACCTCTGTGACTTTCAAATGGCGATTGCATGAAAGCAGTTTCATTCAAGTCTTTAGTATTCAATACTTATAGTGTGGGCAAGATGCATACATAATGGCATTATTACAAGTTATGAACTTTAATTATGCTAATAAAGACTACATAGAAGCTCTCAAGACTTTGGAAGTAGGTTTGTTAATAGAATATGTTACTATAAAAGATGTTTAAATGTTTTCAATATAGATGTTTGAAAATGGATGTGGGAACAAAGGTGAAAACAGAACAAAAAAGTGTTTAGTGGGAAAGATTAAAACCAATCAAGTTCGTAGGTAAGTGGGTCGAGTTATTATTGAAGATTTATGTAGGATTATTTTTATTATCCTATTATACCGAAGTGACAATGTCGCGTGTCTAATAACTACCATCTCAATAATATTTAACAAAAAGATAAAATAAGGATTTATTATATACATTTCATAGAACACATGAAACTTCTACAAGATTTTGAAATCTTAGAAAATTTTCATGGTTTTTATAAATCACAAGAAAAATTAATGTAATTAAAGAATTAACGAGACTAAAGGTACAAATTGGAGAATGATTTATGTGTACAAGTTAATTAGGTCTTCTAACTTTCTAAGCCTAAATAAACAAAAGGAACTACAATGTGGGCTAAAGCAACGACAACAGATCACAAGACTATTATAGAAGTAGTAACAATGCTAAGTCATCCTTAATCCCTCTATGTTTTTCTAAAGAAACCCTTTAAAATTTAGCTTCCTCCTTAAGGTAGCTCCTTGTTGTATATTTATTTGAACCCCTGTAAACTAAAATTCCTGATATAATTCTCCATTTAGGGTCAATGAGTTTTATAAATAGGCTTACATAAGAGTCATATTAGGAGATTCTACTATTTACAATTACTATTCAATATCCAATCCCTATCTACTACCCATGCTTGGAGAATTTTTAAAGAGCTTAGTGTTTACTAATTTGTATTCTCTTATCTAAATTATCATATCCATATAAAAGTTTAGGAAGTCTACACAATTGCCCTAAAATACCCTGGCATGTCTTATTTCCAAATGGCACAAATACCATAACTAAATACAACTTTGAAAAGCTTATGATCTTCTTCCAATAGATGATGCTTACTTATAACCCAAATTTTTATTTCTTTCCATTTGATCTCTGAACAGGGATTGCCTCAAAGCTCTTATATTAACTTTTGTATCATCGATAAGTATTTACATTGAAAAAATAAATGATCTTGCATTTCATTATTAGATTTTCATGGGGGGAAGACATAATTAGAGGAGAGTGTATTTACGATCCTATTAAAGTATAAACCTCTTCATGATGACTAACCAAAGTATAAAGGTAGATTTGGTGCAATTTTGGTTTAACCAAATAAACTTACTCACTTATACTAGTTCCTAACTATCTCTAAATAACTATTGGCAATATTTGTTACTAAAAAGGACTTGATTATGCTTGTTCCTGTAGACTTTATCCTTTAGAAGTCATCTAGGATTAAAATTGTGGATTAAACTTTGGAAGTATGAAAATCCCTTGAATCTAGGATACCAACCATTTTGTTTAATTACCTCATTCACCTTGATCAGAGATTATATACCTGAGTTGCATTACCTTAGGTATAAAGGCAAGAGGCCCTTAACACCCTAATTATTGAACTAAATATAAGTGGATTATCTGTTACCTATTTTATTCTTTACCTCCCAACAAAACTTACTCCCTAGCTTCAACATCTATTGAAATGTCGATGAAGAGTCTTTTTTATTAAATTTCCTAAAAAAATTTCCCTCTAGGTTGTATGCATGGATCCATAGGCTTTCCTTATCTATGAATGTACATATAACTCTCTTACAAAGAAGGACTATATTAGTGCTTTTAATAGTTCGGCCCCCTAAACCATGTTTCTTCTTGGCAATCCTATTTCAGACCATTCAACCTTGTCCTTTAGGGATTTATTGAAGTCTCACTACTAAAGGAAATTCCTCTTGAACCTCTTTGCATCCTTTGTAATTTACCTATAAGAGCTATGTGAGATGTCTAATGTATATTTAAGTTTTTTTACAATAGATTTAATCAGTTGAGGTCTTCTAGAATAGGAAAGACTTCAATTACAACAGTGGTTCAATCTTCTAATTGTCATGACATAATGGGATTGATATTCTCTATAAGGTGGTTTTTTTTGGGTAGAAATGAGGACCCCCAGGTAAGTAAAAGGATGAAGTGTGATATGTTTCCCGGTCGAAGAGGGAAATTCCTAGCCTAGAGGAAAAGTTGTTGCTAAGATCAAGAGAAAGCTTTAGCTCAGATTGATTTCTAAACTTAAGAACTTGTTAAACAAGTTTAAAGAATTTAATAAGACCTTAAAGAAACTGGTTAAAACAAAGTCATTAGTAAAAGTTAAGTTAAACATACTAAGTTTGCCATACTTGATATAAAACTTGAAGCTAGATTCCTGAGGAATAATAATTATAATCAGGAATTCCGTATAAATGGAGAAAACATATGGAGAGATAGGATCCCCATTCCTTATCCCCCTTTGATGATTCTAGTTTGTTCAACATTAACTAGAACATAAAAGGTGGCAGTCTTTAAACATTGCTATATCTGATCAATATAAGGAGTGAATGATCCTAACTGACTGAATCAAAGGCTTATTCTCCCATTTATAAAGGCCTCCTAAGATTTTCTTATAAATGTACTTAGAACTTATTTTAATCTTAAAGCAAATATCTTAGAGATATTTTATAGAGTTCATCATAGAAAGTTATAGGCTATAGTCTTTTAAGTAAGCTTGGATTAGGTACCTTAAAGACAATACATAAGCTTGCGTTATTGAGCTCCCCAATCATCCTTCTAGAATTGAAGAATTCCAACATAGCTTTGGTAACAACCTCTCTAATTTAGGGTTGTGCCTCTCAATTGATCAGTCCATTCAAACCACTGGATCAAAAAGTCTTGTTTAAATTAAAAATTTTCATAACATTCTTAACATCCATTTCACTTATTGGGTTTATAAGCATTTTTAATTGATTTTTAACCAAAATAGAAAATAAGTAAGAGTTCAGGTATGAACTAAGGAGTTCTCATAACTAGGTGAGTCTAAGAGGCTTTCAAATTTTTTGTAGACCACCTATTTAAGTTCCTCATGTCCCCAAATCATTTCGACATTGGCATTACATAGTTTGGAGACCTAGTTAGTTTTTCTTCTAGCTAAGTTCACCTTGAAGAAATAGGAAGAGCACTTTTTACCAATACTCAAGCCTTCTATTTCAGACTTAAATTATTAGCAATTAAGGCATCAATATAGTTTCTAAGGGCTTTCTATCCTCCTCTTTCTTCTCTAAGTTTAAAGGGCCCTTACATAGATTCTCTTGAGCTTTACTAAAGAGCATCTTCTTACCTTTGATGTCAAGCCTTTTAATATTTACATCATAGAGTTAAATGCTCTTTAGAATTCCCTCAACTAAGTTGATCTTTATGTTGCATCAATATTAATTATAACATTTGACCTACAAGTCCATACCCTTTTTGTCATCATCCTGGAATCCCTCTACTTGAGAAATATAGTATAAAAACCAAGAGGGGGATATTTTTTATTATCCTCTAATAAGTTGTAAATTACAATAGTACAATGATCAAAAGTAAGAGGGTTATTGAAAAAATCTTTAATAATTTAAAATTCTTAGAGCTAGGCTTGATTCACCAAAAACTTTTCTAGTTACCTCTTTAGGAACCATACTCCTTGTTCATACACCTTTATCTTTTTACTCTTAATAAATTTAACATGCATGTGATACGCATAGTTAATTTTTCAAATTCAAGTGAAATTATTCTTTTAAAAGTAGGCATTCCCTTAATTTCACTAATTTGTTTGAATGTCTAGATGCACTTATTGGAAAGACCCTACCATTATAACAAGATAATCTTTTAGGTACACGTCCATATTCACTTTGAACATTTAAAAAAGGGAACACTACTTGTCTATAAATAATAAAGAATATTTTAGATTTTAAAGCCTATAAACTTTCGAGAAAATTAGAGGAAAAAAGCTTATTATGTGAGAGATTAGTTCTCAAGTCGATGAAATGCATAATAGTAAAAAGGTTAAAGGGTTGACACAACCAAATTAAGGAGGGTTGACACATCCAAATTAAGGTTAAAGAAGATTTGGTTTATGAAAAATACTTTTATGAGGAGATTTGTAAGTTTTTCTTTATCCAGCAAAATCACTTTCAAAAGATCCTCTCTTTCCTTACTATTTGTTTGTCATGATAGAATTGGTATAAGTGATGCTTTTATGTTCTATTTAAGCTTTTTTTCTAATATTTCACTTCAAATCCCCTTAAACTTTGCAATTTTCTTCAATATTAGATTGGAAGATACCAACTTTCCAAGTTTTACTATGCAAGATCCAATTCACAAAATATGATGATTTGGAAATCTTAAAAATACTATAAAAGTAAAAAGTCCAATTCGTAAATTGGAAAGCTAAAGGAGAACATAAATGAGAGAACATTTAATTTTAAAAGAAAATGCTTAGTTTAGAATATTGAATATTTTTTAATGTGTCATTGTTGGCTAGCTAGATTCTATAAATGAACTTCTATAATTCCGCAAACTAGAAAGTGATAACAATATCAAATCACATATTAATCAATCTTCAAAAGATTGATATACTAACTTGTACACATTCCATCTAGAAAAGTAAATTTTATTTATTTTAATGATTAAATACAACTTGTCTGCAATCGGTGATAGAAATAACTTGTACACATTCCATCTAGAAAAGTAAATTTTATTTATGTTAAGTTAAATGCAACTTTCTGGAAATCGGTGATAGAAATGGTGTTGTGCCGGCAATCGGTGACTCTCCTTCTACACTTCCTGAGACTGTGCGTGTGTATGGTGGATGAAGCCATTGCCCTCTTCTTCAGAGGTCCGACTCTCCTACTTCACTTCTCATCTTCAAGGTCTCAAAATCCAATCCCCTAGCTCTCTCACTCTTATAAACCGGAGCTACCTCCGCTACAAAGCAAAACAAAACCATATTGCATCTACTCACTATGCAATTCACCGTCACTTTCTGCAGACTCATAATTCTTGATAGCTATTGTGTTATAGGATTGGTACTCCTTGAAATAAATATCTGGGTCTTATCCATATTTACTTGCATGCCTTAGAGTCCAATAAAAGTTCTAATAGGGATCCTGAGGAGACTCAGAATATTCATAATGAGCCCTAAAGAATAGAATAGCATCACCTCTAAAGAGAAGGGACGTCAAACTTACCTTTTCACGTTGGCTATGGAACTTAAAATTGGCAATGTAGCCTACATTGTTCTTTATTAGCCTAGTAAGGGCACTATAAGAAAAAGAAGCATTTCGCATCGTCTTCCCAGTAGACGTCGCGAAATGTAGGAGCCTTTCATGACGTGGTCCCAAACGTCACGAAAGGGGCCAAATTTCCACAACATTGAATGAAGACTTCGTGGAACAACCAGGTGTTAAATGTTGTTTGGATAGTTAGACGTCACAAAAACTATAGCCCGACGCTATAGAGAGTTAGACGTCAGGAAAGGCCAACTAAATATCATTCTCTCGCTGGCCCACCAGTTCATTTTCAACTCCAGCCCCTCTCCATCGTTTAGCTCTCTCCTGGCCATGTTTAGCTCTCCGTCTCTCTCCCACGTTTAATTAGCTCTCCGTCGTGCTACCTGCCATCTCCCTTATGCCACCTGCCCTCTCCCTCGAGTCACCTTCCCTCTTCGTCGAGCCACGATCTGTCTGTCATCTTCCGTCGAGCCACCGCCCTTGGAATCGTTGGAGGTTGCTTGACGAGTTGGCGTCCTGCTGTCGTCTACTGTCAGGGTGTTGGTTGAGGTAAGTAGTTCAACAAATTTGGCTGCGATTAATTTAGGGTTAATTGTTTTCTTAATCTATTTTTCTGATTATCTATAACACAATGCATTTGAGTTTGCATTGTCTGACAGTATGTTAAGGAAGAATGTATTTGAAATGTTCGATGAAAGTTTTGAGTAAAATGGTTATGACATGAGCACATCGAACCAGTTAATTAGTTAATCTTGTCATAGGACTGTCGCATGACCAATTCTAGTATAGTTTTGTGTAAGCGCTACTCATGGTCAGTTTTTTGAGCATAAGCTGTATGTTGTGCAGTCCTATTCCTACTCTATCAATAAATCAACTCTTCACATCATCTGGCAAAAATGGTGGATAGTTATTCACCAGTTTAACTAGTATGCTCCTCGGTTATTTGAAATTAATAGGAAAAGACTAATTTACTCAATTAAAAAAAGTTGGTGCCTTTGTGCAAATTCCTTTGGGATTCGAATGCAGTATTCTTATTTTTTGTTACAAAGGTCAAAATGTATTATACACGAAAGCTACATGAGACCTGGAGCTGAAGTAACTGATTTAGCTAGCTTGCTTTGATAAGATGTCGTTCAGGTTAAAACAATTCCAGGTCTGCTAGCTGAAAAAAATGTACCTGTAATTCAACAATTTAAAATATTAAATTGAAGAATTTTGATGCCATTTACTTCACAACAAGAATACATGTATGAATGGGCATGAGTAATCAGAAGAGTGGAGGGCAAACAAAGAACTTGCAACTTTTTCTGTAAAATAGTTTATACCATGTCCAGATGCATAATATGTGTTATGCAAATGAAGTGAAGAAAGAATTTATGGTTTCTTTTCTGGGTAAATCAACAAGAAAGAATTGTTTCGTTAGGAAGATAGACGAAGAGATAATTAAAGGGGTTACTTTAGAATCCCCCTCATGATCAACAAAGCATTTGCATGGCACTGCTTGTATAAATATACACGTTCCACCCACAAACTTCATACTAACGTGTCTCCACAAATTTTGCGTAAAAACCAAAACAGAAGATAGAGAAACAGAAAATGGCGACAAGGGCACCAACTACAGGGTCCACAGCTATCCAGTATGAGGATTTTCAACCCAAGTCTGAACGGAAGGAAGAAGAGGGGGCCGAAATTCTTCTTCTTCATCTTACTGGTTAGATTCTTAATTTTGCTGTTTTGGGCTCTTTCTTTTTTTTTCACAACAATTATATGAAATCTAACAGCTTGAAAAATAGAGCTACATTTTCTTTTCAACATGAACACATAATATTTCACATTGGACTCACTCTATCCATATGGTCCATATGCCTTTGCCTCCTTGTAGATTTTATTGTTTTAAATGTATCCCATTTGTACTTGAAATTTGTTGACTGGTAGTCAAACTAAAGAAATAAAAGTTGGTGCTCGATAATTTTGAAAACGGAAAACTGATTATGAAGTTGATTGATAATTACTTAAATATGTATTCTTGCACTGCCAGGCTTCCTAAAGGAACAGATTAAGATCACGTATGTGCAGTCAAGCCGAATCATTAGAGTTGTTGGAGAACGACCCGTCTCCTACAATAAATGGAGCAGATTCAACCAGGCTTTTCCTGTTTCGCAAGACTGCGAGGTCACTAAAATTTTGGCCAAGTTCCAGAATGGTGTTCTCGCCATTACATTGCCAAAGGCAATCAGTAAAATTTCGTCTGACCGTAAAGAAGCCAAAGTAACACAAGAAGCTGATCCAATCCCTCAACAACCCGCTCCAGCTCCAACGGGAGCCCGTAAAGAAGGAAGCGAGAAGGTTATCTCTTCTCAAATCCCAGAGAAACCCGGAACAGAGCCAAGGACCGAGAAACAAGTTTCTGACAAGGAAGTGAAAAGTGTTGGACCACAGGAAGGATTGAAGGAGGCAAAGCCTCCAAAGGGTCAAGAGCAGGTCTCGCCAAAAGTTGCTCCATTTATGGATTCGAAAGAGCAAAAGGATATAATGAAAAGTGTCATTCCCAGTTCCACTACAATCGGAAAAAAGACTAATGAAACAAATGCAAGGACAGCAGAGAAAGCTTTGGTAGAGGAAGAGGAAAGCAGGGAGAACAGAAAAGAAGAAATGAAAACTAATGAAAGCCTGAGTAGCAGCAAGAAGAGAAAAGCTGCAGAGGTGGATGGTGAAGCAGCGAGAGAGAAAAATCTGAAGGAAAAGGAAGAGAAAGAATATCACAAAGTTAGTGAAGAGAGAACTGAGATTACAGAGAAAGTGAAGGACGTAAAAAGTCTGGCTGCTGCTGCTAAAGAGAAGGTGATGAAATTTACCTCAGATGTCAACATGGAAGATAGGCAATCCATGATGAATATAGGCATCGCAGTTCTCGTTATTGCTGCTGTTGGGGCGTACGTTTACTATAGCTATCGATCATCTAGGAGTGCCAACGAATAGATCTCCTGTATATAGATGTTACTATATTCATCACCTTCCTGGAAAGATCATTGGTATTATTGATCTTGTCTCACAAATGTGTGCCTTTTCTCTAATATGGTCCTCAAATAAAATGAGTTTCATTGTTTAAAAATTTATAGTTGTAAATGGATAATTAAAAACAAAATTATGATTTTTATAATAAATTTAATAATTGGATATTATATTCATCACTTGATTTGTTTTAAACTTTTTATTATAGTTAAAATTTTCATCTTACACATACTATAAGATTACTGCTACATGCAATATTACAGAAGAAATTATGAGTATAATGCCAAGAAATAATAGATGACATAAAATTACAACACAACACAACGCAATGCAATAATTTAATTTTTTTAAAAAGTATTATAAGACAATTTATACCTCTTACCGCGAATAAATTGGTAGAAGCGCAGAAGGCCTACATTAGATTCGTTGGGACAATTACTCTTTTATGACCATTCTCAAATTATAATTTATACGTCATGAATTCAATTTTGAAATGTTTCTTTCAACTAATGTAATTTAGCTTTCACATTAATGGATATATTTATCTCAAAACAATTTTAACTATTTTAAACCGTTTATTATTTTCCCCCCACTTCAATAATTTTTTTCTTTCGTAATTTTCCTTTAAAGAGAATCTATTTAATAATTTATAATTATTTATTAGCTAAAAGTTAAGATCTTACGAGGTTTGCTTGATTCCAAAAAAAAAATCTTTATGTTTTAAATATTTTTAAAAATTTATGTAGGGTATTTTAGAGAAACACATATATGATTCAAATTAATTAATTAACTAATTTTGTTGATTGATTTATCATATTTATATATTATTACTTATATTAAACGTATAATAATATCTTGTCCCATAAAGGTGGAATCAGCTACCCCAGCTGCCCCCACACCCGAGCCTGACCAGATTGTGAGGGGTTAAATTACGGTTTGATCTTGGTCGACCACTTAGCAGAGCGACCCAT
>JANKOD010000005.1:25295621-25309044 GCA_026284645.1 Erythroxylum acuminatum | reverse complement strand
ATTGATGCCATTTGGAAATAATTGTATGTGTTTGCATTTTTGAATGGGCCCGAATGGCCCAAAGTGGATTGATTTATAATTGAAAAGGGATTATAAATGAAATTGGGCCCTAATGAATCAAGGAACTGTGAATTGTAATTCTTGAAAACAAGGTGCTATCGACTTTTAACCTTATCTGGCCCAAATTGAAAATGGACTTCTGTCTATGTTTTTGTTCAAAAAAATATTTATATCGGTTTGTGATCGGTTGATTGTTCTAGCATGCTACCTTTGCGGGCACGGACTCGGATATCACCGTCAATGTCGGGTTCGGGTCTTGCGGAAGTGGGGTGCTACAGCAAGAGCAAGGGTCCCATAGACCATGACGAGTCTAGGAATCTATCAATGTCCAGATGTGACAAAGACGTGAAGATATGTCATTATAGCGATAAGCCAGGTGATTGATGAATATCTGACTATGTTTTGACACCTATCTTTGATGTATTTTGCTTGATATTTGAAACTTTTGTTATATATTCGGTACTTAATATGTTTCAAGTGTGTTTACAGGCTATAATTTCCCCGATGGATTTAAAGGAGAAGAAACAGGTTGAAAAAGTGGCTAAACTGAAAAAACAAAAATCTGGAAGAAATGCACAGTCGTGCACTTTTACATGCTCGTGCACTTTCGTGATATTCGTTGTATGTGCACACGAGCATGCATAACCCAAAAACCTAGATTTTCATATAAATTGGATGTTTTAGAGACAATTAGGACAGGAGACTCTAGGAGGCGATTTTCAAACGTAAAGAACATCCAAAGGGGACGATTTTGGTCCAGAGAAGTAGAAAACATGAAGAAATCATCGAAAGATCCATCAGAATACGAGATCAAGCCTCTATATCGCAAGAACATTTGATAAAACACAATCAGGAGATTTAGAATTATGAACTCATTGTTTTCATTTTGTTTTTCTTTTGATTTATGTTTGATTTCGTATTCTATCATATGTAACTAAATGTCTAGTTAGTATTTAGGTTAGATGAACCTTATGCTAATACTTTAATATGATTTGATTCCTTTATTAATGGAGTTGGTTTGATTGATTATTATGATCTAATTACATGTTTTATTGATATTCTAATTTCATATGTAGATATTAAGAAATCTTAATGTAAATAGGTCTACCGTAACTAGAAGGAGTTAATTGCAACTCTAGAGATAGGATGACAAAATCCTCCAGATTAGGGTCAAACCTAATAGAGGGACTCATACATCGGTAACGCAATCCTATAAGATTTAATCTGGTTAGAGACCATAGGATTAATTATTAGTAGACCCAAGGTCAACTACTAGCATACCATAGGAGTCTCCACGGTCCAATACATTAACAAGAAATTGCATGATAAAAGATCAATATGATAAGGTTTTAGGGGGGTTCGAGCCTAGATACTAATTTTTAATAATGATAGCTTTCTAAGTGAATTCCACTAACTCTATTTCCATTATTGTTTCCTATTTTATGTTATTTGTTTTTATTTTTATTTTAATTTCTTTTCATTAAAAATCTAAAATCAATCATTAGGCTAGAAAAACAAGGGAAGGGTAAGGACTAGTATTCATAGTCTTCATGGGATCGACCCATACTTATCGGTACTAGTTACAGCTACGTTGTGCACTTGCATATTAAATATTGACTAATATGCTTAAGGTCAATCAAGTTTTTGGCACCGCTTTTGGGGACTTTAATATTAGGAAAGCCTGAATGCTATTTTTTTGGTAAATCAGTAAAATTTATACAAATAAGAAAATGTTATGTATACAACTAGAGATTTTCTAAAGAAAAATCTCTTACCTACCAAAAGGAATAAGGTAGTACAAATTCACTAAGATCCTAGATCAAACCATGTAACAAACACTACCAACAACATTACTCCACAAACTTCCTACCAAGAAGCTTGAATGCTATTACTCTAGCCATTTTCATTTTAGTTTATTCTATCTTTGTTTTTATTTTATTTTATTTTATTTTTGCCTTTTGCCTTTTGTTTTTATTTTATTTTATTTATTTATTTATTTTATTGTAACTTATTATATCTGTGGCTTATTAATTTAATTATCTTTTGAATTTCTCTATTTGATCTTGAGTTGTGGTTTATTGTAGGAATTACAATTCATTGTTATAGCCATACCTCACAATGGATGGATGGAGCAAATAAGACTTTTATGGGAGCCAAAATATATATTCGCAATTTATATCATCACTATTTGGGAGAGTGAGGTGTCAACACATGTTTTTGAAAGCTCAATCGACATTCAGGCCGTGTAGCGACGTTGGTGGGAGTTATCAATACAATCGTGAATGTCGAGCACCAACATGTAGATGGGAGCAACCTAGCATGTATAATCAACCTTATGGTGTAGTGTACAAGAACAATTACAATTCAAAGTGAAGCAACTTTTATACTTATAGATGGAAAGATTACCCTGCATTTGGATATTTATGACACCAAGCATCTCCATATAATTAGCCGACTTTGGAAGATAAATTGATGGAATCCACTACCGAAATGAAAGTTGATCGACACGCACTTGAGAGTAAGGAAAAGACAATGGTGGGTTTCATGAATGGAGGGACAATTCAAAAGGAGCTTTAGGTACGAAAAGAAAGTATTACAGATCAACTAATGGAATGCCTTACCGAGAGAGTAGCTAGTCAACGTGAATTCGATGAGAGATTTTCTTATCTATCGTATAATTTGACCTTCCAACTGCCTCAGAGTGAAGAAGAGATAATAGCTTATTTCATGAATAAAGATACATTTTAAAAAGATGAGAAGGTAACTACTACTTTGAAAAATATATTGATTAAGTCTATTCAAGAATCCAACATGAGGCATCAAGAAATAGAGGCTCGTATACATAATATGTTGAATCAAATAGATTACTTGGCTAAGATATTATATAACAAACAACAAGGGAGTTTTCACAATTCTATTGAAACTGATACTATCGACCGAGGCAATCACCTTTAGTAGTGAACAAGAACTTCCTGAAGAAGAAGATGAAGAAACCTCCATCCAAGAAGAAGAAGTAAAGAAGTGATAGAATATAACTGAAGAAGATAAGTCGGAAGCCTCTGTCCAGGAAGAAGAAGAAGAAAAAGAGTGGATAGAGGTGATTGAGGAAGAACTAGCGAAGGAACCATGTAAGGAAACTACTAATGAGGTGTTAGTAGTGACCTTAAGTACAGAGGGTTCCTACTTCCTTAAAGAAAAATTGTTTGAGCTAGCCGATGATATAAGGAGTTTATTTATTCCTTATGTTTGTAATAGTTTTTCATTAAAAAGGGCATTAATAGAGTTTATAGGTTTTATTAATCTAATATATTATGTCCTTTTGATTATCTTGCAATAGGTGGCTTGCTTACAAGCTACGAAACTGCTTTGTGGAGAAAAGGGTGGAAGCAAGCTGCTGATTATTGATCCAGGATGATGTTAAACATGCAGGATACATCGAGCTAACGATATTAAAGAAGCGCTACATGGGAGGCAACCCGTGAGTTAGTTTTAATTTTCTTTCAATTTTGATATTATCTTTTGCTTGCTTTTGTTTTAGTATGGGATATTATTTTTAGTTATTTTATTTATTTTTATCCTTTTCTTTAATATTTTACAAAGATGTTCATTTCATAATAGATGGATTAGAATCAAAGAAATCGCCATAGTTAGGAAAATACCACTAAATTCTCAATTTTTCATAAATGCTTATATTGTGTACATTGGGGACAATGTATAATTTTAAGTGTGAGGATGGGTTTAATGAAATTTTAACTGATTTCTTCAAGTTTATTATATTCTTGATTATGAAATTTTATTAACTAATGTCTAGAATTGCTTGAGATCTGTCCATGAATACTATATATCCTTGTTGAATATTGATTTGAATTAGTGTGCAAAAGGCTAATGGTAGAATGAAATTAGTTTTCTAAGTCATATTTTTCATAATCATTGAAGTAGTCAATTTGAATGAGATTGTATATTAACCATTTTTATGAGCTTTTGAGCCTAAAGAGCAAATTTTCATAAATTTTAAAGCTTTTGTTACTCTTTCATGTGTGTTATCATTTTATAGTAAGATAATTATAGAACTTGCTTTTATTATGCATGTTGATACCATATTTTTTAAAATTAGAAACATTAATATGATAAAGGCATTTAGATTTACCAACTTGTTTAAGCCTTTTCCTTTTAAAAGTATCATACCCAAAAGTTGACCTCTAGGAATAACCAAGTTGAGCCTTAACCTTTTTCATTGATCAAATCGATATATTAAGCCTTATTCCTACTTTTTTTTGAAGAACTATTATTATTTTGAACCTTGAAGGTTATTTACATTATTTACTTGTTAAGACTTGAAATTTATGAAAGGTCCAATATTTCTTGAATTTTGGTACTGATTGAATAATGTAAAAAAAGAAGAAAAGAAAAAGAAAAAGAAAAAGAAAAGCATAAAAATAACAAAAAAAGAAAAAGGAATAAGTTTATGGTACCAATAGAGTTGCATTGAAAGGGCCTATTTATTTTGTAAACAAGTATTGAAATATATTATGTAGTAAATTTCCTTTAACTTAACTTCTTTTATTATCCCATTCATATCGTACCTAAGCCTCATTGCAACCTACACAAATACCTTTTGATTTTTTGTTTCTAGTCTGTAAATAAGTGGTGGAGATGTGATTTACTACAAGCCAATAGTAAGAAATCTATTATTCATTGATTGAGAGTTTTGACACTTTTCATCCTAACACTTGAGGGCATTGAGTGAAATCTTGGCGAGGGTGTAAAGAGTTATGTTTTTTATTTCAATGCAATTGTTGATGTGATTATTATTAATATTACATAGGAAGTTAATTATATGATAACTTGACTCTGATTGTATTTTTTTTTAATTCGGTAGGATATAATGATGTATAGTATGAATAGACAGGATGAAATTGATGATAGATTGACATTGTAAATTTATAATTTTCATTATGTTTGTTTAAGGAAAAGGAAAAGCTTAAGTGTGGGGATATTTGATAGATGAATATCTGACCATATTTTGACACCCATATTTGATGTATTTTGCTTTATATTTGATACTTTTATTATATATTTGGTACTTAATATGCTTCAAGTGTGTTTATAGGTTGTAATTTCCTCTATGGACTTAAAAGAGAAGAAACCGAATGAAAATGCGGCTAAAATTAAAAAAAAAACAATTTGGAAGAAATGCACGGTCGTGCATTTTTGTGATATCTGGTGTACCTCAATTAGGCACGCTTATGTGCACGTACGTGCATAATAAAGGTATGCCGGATATCGTAAAAGTGCACGAGCATGCACAAACAAGCATGTATAACCCAAAAACCTATATTTTCCATATAAATTGGACATTTCAGAGACAATTAGGAGAGGAGAGTTTGAGAGGCGATTTCCAGACGTGGAGAATGTCCAAAAGGGACGATTGTTGTCCAGAGAAGCTAAAAACACAAAGAAATCATTGAAAAATCCATCAAAATATAAAATCAAGCCTCTATATTGCAAGAACATTCGATAGAAGAAAATCAAGGAGATTTAGAATTATGAACCCATTGTTTTCATTACGTTTTTCTTTCAATTTATGTTTGATTTCATATTCTATCATGTGTAACTAAACGTCCAGTTAGTATTTAGGTTAGATGAACCCTATGTTAATCTTAGATATGATTTGATTCCTTTATTAATGCAATTGGTTCAATTGATTATTATGATCTGATTATATTTTTATTGATAATTAGATTTCATACGAAGAGATTAAGAAATCCTAATGTGAATAGATCTATTGTAATTAGAAGGAGTTGATTCCAACCATGGAGATAGGATGACATAAATCCTCCAAATTAGGTTCAAACCAAATAGAGGAACTCATAAATCGGTAATGCAATCCTATAAGATTTAACCTAAGTAATTTGGTTAGAGACCTTAGGATTAGTTGTTAGTAGACTCAAGGTTAGCTACTAGCATACCATAGGAGTCTCCACGGTCCAACACATCAACAAGCAATTGTATGATAAAAGATCATTCTATTAAGGTTTAAGGGGGATTTGAGCCTAATTACTAATTTTTTATAACGATAGCTTTCTAAGTGAATTACACTATCTCTGTGTTCATTATTGTTTCCTGGTTTATTTTATTTGTTTTAGTTTTAGTTTCTCTTCATTAAAAATATAAAATCAATCCTTAATCTAGATAACAAGGGAAGGACAAGTACTAATATTCATAGTCTTTGTGGAATTGACTCCCAGTACTAGCTACAACTACGTTGTTCACTTGCGATATTAAATATTGACTAACATGCTTAAGGTCAATCACCATAACACATTAAGTGGTTCTGCTACAACTGTAAGGGGGATCATAAAAAGAAAGATCATCATAATGATGGAGATGATAAGAATACAACTACAATAGCTTCAAGTATAAATGACGAGATGTCCCTAGTTTATGTGACAAGTAAATAATTCGATGTCAATGATTCAAGTTCTGAGTGGTTGATTGACATGGGAGCTTTGTATTATTACGTTCAAAAAGTAAAGTACTTTTTAAACTACCAGAGCATATACTTAGGGAGTGTAAAGATTGGAAATCAAAGTTCTAGAAAGATTATCAATATGGGTAATATTCAAGTTCAAACAAATGTCGGATTTTTGTTAAACTTAAGAGATGTATGACAAATTCTCAATTTAAGGTTAAATTTATTATCGACAATGGTGTTAGATCAATAAGAATTTAAGGACATTTTTGGAAATAAGGAGTGGAAACTGCCTAAGGGAGCAATAACCATTGCTTGAGGAGAGTTATGTTGCATAACGTATAAGACACGCTTAAAAGTGTATGGTGGTGGAGAAGCATACAAAGTCGAAGAGGAAGCTTCTTCAAATCCGCGACATCAATGATTGGGCCACCTAAGTAAAAAGGGAATAAAGTTGCTGGCTGGTAAAACCATTATCCTAGTCAAAACCTTTATCCCAGTCAAAAATACTTTACCTCTTAATCCTTGTGATTATTTTTTAGCAGGAAAGCAACGTAGAGTCTCTTTTAAGAGAAGATCAATAAGGAAGAAGAAGATACTAAAGTTGGTGCATTCAGATGTTTATGGTCCAAATAAGGAAGAGTCATTAGGAGGTAATAAATTTTTTGTTACATTCATTGATGATGCTTGGAGGAAAACTTGGGTATATATGTTGAAAACAAAGAGTCAAGTATTTGAAACTTGTCAGAAGTTTTAGGTCATGGTAGAAAGAGAAGCTGAGAGGAAGATGAAGTGCTTACAAATATATAATAGGGGTAAGTATACTACCAAAGTGTTTGAAGATTACTGTATATCGCATGACGTTAGACATAAGAAGATCGAACTAGGGACTCCATAATATAATGGTGTTGTTGAGAGGATGAAAAGAACTATTATCGAGAATGTTCATTGCTTGCTCAGAATGTTCATATTGCTAAAGAAAGTTTGGGGTAAAGCAGTCATAATAACAGTCTATTTGATCAACTGAGCTCCCTTAGTTCTATTGAATGTTGATATTTATAAGAGAGCGTGGACTAGTAAAGATCCCACAAATCATTATCTGAGAGTTTCTAGTGCAAAGTATTTAGACATGTACCTAAAGATCAGAGACAAAAGCTTAACTTAAAGTTAATACCTTGCATCTTTGTTGATTATAGTGGTGACCAGTTTGGCTTTAGACTTTATAATCCAGAGAAGCAAAAAGTGGTCAAAAGCAGGGATTTGGTACTTAAAGAGCACATGAGAGGTGTAGATATTCTGAGAGGAGATAAGTCCATATATAGTAGTTCATCCTATGACTTTGTTAACTCTTTTCCAATTTCTCATACTACCGAGCAATCTACAAGTGAAGGAGATGATGTGTGTGACCAAACACACGTTGATAGTGATCAAGTACAACCTAGTAATGATGAGCTACACAAACCATACCCCTAAATGCTGAGCATGAAGTCATTGGGGATAATGAGAAGGGAAAGCAACTAGATCCAACTGCTAGTGATATACAACTTTAAAGGTTGTTAAGGGAGAAAAGACCTTCTCCCAAATATCCAATAATGTGCAAGAGGTTGCATTTTGTGAAGACAAATATCTCTGGCTCATAGCTACAAAGGAAGAGGTGAATTATTTGATGAAGCATGATACATATAAGCTTGTGAAGCTTCTCAAAGGAAAAAGCAACTGAAGAATAATTGGGAATTCAAAATAAAGAAAGACTGTGACAAGCCAGTAAAGTATAAGACAAAGCTAGTGGCGAAAGGGTTTAGTCAAAAGAAGGATATAGATTTTGGTGAAATCTTCTCACCAGTTGTTAAAATGGCCTTAATTCAAACAATATTGGGTTTGACTACCTGCTTAGATCTTGAAATTGAACTTGAACTTGAACAACTGGATATTAAAACAATTTTCTTGCTTGGAGATTTGGAAGAGGAGATATACATGGAGCAATAAGAAGGCTTTAAAGCTAAAAGTAAGGAGAATATGGTTTGTAAGCTGAAGAAAATCTTATATGGGTTAAAACAAGCTCCAAGTCAGTAGTATTAAAAGTTTGATTCTTTTATGACAAATTATAGTTACAAGTGAACTTATATCGACCCTTGTGTGTGTTTCAAGAAGTTCATAGGCAAGAACTTCATCATTCTTCTTCTATATGTTGATGATATGCTGATTTTAGGCATGAAAAATTTTGGAAGAATTTAAAAACTGAAGAAAGATTTGCTTAAATATTTTGAGATGAAAGATTTGGGACTTGTAAAGCATATTTCAGGCATGAAAACAACTCAGGATAGGACAGATAGGAAACTATGGTTGTTGTAGGAAATATATATTAAACATATATTAGAAATGTTTAATATGAAGCATGCTAAGCTAGTTAGCATATCATTGGCACCTCACTTTAAGTTGAGTAAGCATGCATATCCTTTAAAAGAAAAGGAGAAAGATGGTATGTCTTTTATTTCATACTCATATATAATAGGGTCTCTGATATATGCAATTGTGTGTACAAGGCCATATTTTGTACAATCTATTAGGATAGTAAGCAAAAACCTGTCAAATCCTGGGAAGGTTCATTAGGAAGTAGTGAAATAGGTTTTGGGATACTTGAGAGGTACGTCTAAGTGGAGTCTATGTTTTGATGATAGTGAGCCAATTCTAGAAGGTTATATGCATACAAATATGGCTGGAGATCTTGATGGAAGAAAATCCACTTCAGGTTTTTTATTTAAGTTATAAAGGGAGCTATCTCATAGCAATCCAAGTTTCATAAGTTTGTGGCTTTGTCTACAACTAAAGTAGAGTATGTAGTTGTAATGGAAGCTTGTAAGGAGATGCTCTGGCTAAAAAAGTTCCTTCAAGAGTTGGATGTAAAGCAAGAAGACTATTTAGTATTTTGTGATAGTGAAAGTGTTATTAACTTGAGCAAAAATATTATGTATCATTCCCAAACAAAACATATAGATGTCAGACATCATTGGTTGAGATTCGTGATTGAGTAGCAACAATTGATGTTGAAGAAGATTCATACGGACATAAATGATGTTAATATGTTGACTAAAGCAGTTCTCATAAGCAAGTATGAATTATACAGTAATCTTGTCTATATGTCTCTTAAATATATGTTGAAGCATAACATGTCTTCTATATAATAAGGTTGAAGGGGGAGATTGTTGTGTAGCCAACGTTATTTTAAGATTTTGCGATAATCATAGAAGCTTTAAGGTTCGTGGGAATGAAAAATGAGTAAAGTCAAGGTAGATGGTGGGTGGAACAACTTTTTTTGGACGACCGTGTAGGATGCACAAGTTCGTATCCTTTACTTACATGATCGTGTGAATCAACCGTGTAAGTCTTTGAAACTATGTGAAAAAGGACTTAAAGGGTTGAAGACATACACGGTCATATACACAGTATATGTTCATAACATACATGGCAGTGTGTGATGATCGTTTAGCTCTTGGTAATAGTGTATATGTATAATTGAGGCAGTACTAGAAAAGATGTGGTCACTTATGTAGTCGTGTATGTGACCATAGATGGTGTAGAAAAACCTATTATGTGATATAAATGATAAAAATATGTAGGTTTTGCATGAGAGTGCAGTAAAAGGTCCAAAAGTGAGGAAAATAAAGAAAGAGCAAGTAGTATAATATTCTTATCTCTTTTTGATTGTTTTTTAGATTAGTTAGGAGTTTATTAATTGATAATCAACTTTAGTTTCAATCCTAAAACTTGGTGAGATAACTTGTAATTGTGAAATAAGATATCAAACTTTTTTTGAAAATTAAATACTTTTCATTACTCAATTAATGTACATTACAATGAGGCTTCAATTCTAGGTTACTACAAAACATCAGATGTTTGGGTTAACAAACACACAAAAAATGAAGAAAAGATCTTACTCCTATCTACCTGGAAATATAAGGTGATTCATTCCAATGACCATCTCCTTCTCATGTTAGTGGATGTATTAGTTGTTAGCCCTCTAGCTAGTAAAGTCAGCATGATTTGTTGAACAATTTCTTGAGAGACCTTGTTGATGCTTCTGCTTACTTGTCTGAATATTCTACCATTCATTTCCTTCCATATATTGTAGAGCAATGTACTCCGGCTAATCTTAATAGCCTTGTAGTCAGCCAAATTTTCCATTTTGAGTCTCATCAACTAATTATCAGTAACCTCCCAAGTTGATGCTGAACTACTAATATTCATTTTCGACTGAATTCTTGCCCATACCTTCTTGCTGAATCTGCTTCCGATCATTAGGTGTTTCAAGCTTTTAATATCTGCTTCGCACAACTCGCATCTCAATGAGTTGATAAGAAACTTCAAGCTATCCTTAGTGAGCAATCCCCCGTTTGTTCCCAACCAAAGAATAAAGGAATGAGTTGGTCTGATGTCTAGATCTTAGACCAAGTTTGTCTATCTAACCTTGTTGTTTTGATCCATCTGTAGTATGCACCTTTGCATGCCTTTAAGTTAAAATTTTCCGAATTTTGTAATCCTTGTTTGAATTTAGTAGATTTGTGTCAGTTTGATACGTAATTTTTTCTTCGATATTGAAATATTTTTAATGTAAATCTTATTGGTTGCTTCATTATTAAGTTTCTTATTCTTCTATTAATTTTTTGGTTAACGATAAGAGTATTTTGTTGGTGATATTTGGCTGATCTTTAAAGAGCTATTGCCTTTCAACAATTTTAATTCTCTCGTGAATTTCTTTCAGTGGGTCTTGGAAAGGATAACGACATGTAATCAGACTTCTCGTTGTGTGGGGCTTTGGAATTTCTTCTTGTAGGTAAAAAATCACGTGACCTTAATTTTGTACTTTCTTCATTAAATTAAATTTGATGAAACAAGAATTTCTCGTGAACCACTGTCACATCACGTTCTTTTGTTTCCATCTTCCATACCTTTTCCTTTTTCCTGGCCTTGTTTGCGTCGTCATTTTCTGCATCACTGCAAAGGTCCTTTATCTTTCTCGTGATACTTCAATCCGTGGCACCAACATTGAAAAGCAATGGTTATTATGCTATTACATGGCCTAGTATAAAAGCTAAAAATCCCACAACATGACTGATTTTCACTATCTTTGTGATGTAATACTCATCATAATTAATGTTCAAGATATAGATAGCCCCAAGATTACTCTATTGTAGAATTAATTTGGGAAAGCATCTTTTAGTTGTTTACAAGCTTGTTACGGCTGGAAGGACCAAATCTTCCGTTCTTGAAGGCCAGGCGCCAACATGAACACGATTTAAGCTAGTCCGCAGTCTATCAGCCCTGTTTCTTTTCTTGTCATTCGCACGAGACAAGCAAATAACATTTACGTCATTCAACTTCGTGTCTATTCGAATAAGTTACGTCACTGGAACTTTTGTCTGCGGGATTTTTTCGAAAAGAATAGTTAATTATTTGATTGTTATTTAAAAATAATATTTTTTAAAATGAGTTTTATATATAATAGACTGTTTTGTAATATGAAAATAAAATGTATTTTTAATTTTAACTATATTTTATTTTATAATAAAAACTATTTAACATATATTAAACAATATGTAAAATACAATATATTAGTTATTATATAATTTTAATCCATATGAAACATAAATAAAAATATATCTAAGCAAATCTGGTTGTATGGATTATAACATAAGTAAAATTAATATTAAAATAAATATTAAAATATATTTAAAAAAATCAAATAATATTATATAAATTTTAAAATAAACGTGAAAATGTATTTGTAGAAATTGTAAGAATTATGTACAAAACATAAGGGCAAAAATGACTAAAAATAGATTCATTAATTGATCTGAAAAAGTATTTTTTTTTATTCTAAATTTAAAATTATTAAAAAACTGTATTTTAACTGCCAAAAAATCTATATATAGTGAAATACTTAATATTTTATTTAACAATCAAACATTCAATTTTTTAAAAACACTTTTGCAATAAAAAAGTGCTTATTACGCTTCAAACCAATTGCAATCGTGACATTAGATCGTAACATCAGATATCATCTGCAAGCTCATTATTTAACGCTTCGTTCTAAACTTGATCTTGAAATACGCCGGTCCGAAACTTGCGCTGAAGAAGGAAGTACAGTAGAAAGGATCAGTACAGCAGGAGTAGTGAAAGACAGAAGAAGAAGAAAAGTCACGATTGATTGACAATATTTATTTCCAAAACAATCTCGTTACAAGAGTATTAATACCAGTTACCCTCTAGTAACTGTCCAACCTCCTACAACCGTATCCGTCATTAACAATCTATTGGCACGTGCTTAATCAACGAACTCAACATTATCATGGTATTTGAGAATAAATTATTGAACTAAGTTGATATTTAAATAGACATATTGTTTTTTGACTCAAATAATTATTAAGAAATTTATATTTTTTACATATTTTATTTTATTTTTACATAGTTTTTTTCTACTTAAACTAATAGCGGTACTTTTGGAAAATTATCCCAAAAATGCAGTTTTGAGCTACCACACAAATTCAGCCTCGAACTCGGGAGTCGGGACACGCTCTTTGAGGGGTTGGAACTTGGTTCTCTGGATAAGACATGTAACGGGTACGTGGACATTTGATACCCCTTAATAGGGATGGCAGTGAGTTTTCAACCCGATTAATATCCGCACTATCCAACCCAATGAATTTGGATATAGGTAGTAAATCGTAAAAATCGATGGATATAAATATAGATATGGGTTGAATCATAAAAAATAGATATGAATATGGGTAGAGTAAAACCCGAACTATGGATACCTATATCCTACCCGTTTTTTATTAACTCTATTTTTTCTTGAATATTTATGGTTAAATATAATAAAATATTAAAATTTTA
>JANKOD010000005.1:25268827-25295521 GCA_026284645.1 Erythroxylum acuminatum | reverse complement strand
ATTTTATGATTTTTTAATACATACAAATCAAAATCTTGACTTATTATTATTAAAGTAATTTTGATTTGGAGCGTTTGTAAAAATTTACTCTTTATTTTTTCTATTTAGAAGTTATATTTTTATGTGCTATACAACCCGATGGATATCCAAAATCTTGAACAACTCAATGGATTTGGATATGGGTAATAAATCGTAAAAACCGATGGATACATATATGAATATGGGTTGAGTCATAAAAAATAGATATAAATATGGGTAGAGTAAAACCCGAACCGAACCCTACCTATTACCATCCCTACCCCTTAACGTTAGAAACAAACGAGGCTTAGTTTCCTTTGTCTTGTATATTGTGGTGATGATGTTGGTGTCCAGAGTCAGCTTTAAATGTCTCTGTTCACAGCAGAAACTCCAATGCAGTTGATATTTGCTGTTAGTTTAAGATACATATTATTACCGTTTTTCTTGTTCGTGTGACTGATAACATGCTAATTGACTGGGTCTCTGATTGTGCTTAATTAAAGGTCTTATCTTCGTCTTCTCTTCTTCTTCGTCATGGTTTCTTTTTGGACTTCCCAAGGAACATCAACCTGATAAAATTTTTCCTATCTCACTTGAGCTACTGCCACCAACCAAGAACAGGGGGACATTGTGCAGCACAGATAAGAGTTTCATCTACTGTGGTTGTAACATACTCATCCAACTGCAAGCCCTGGTTTAGTTCTTATGATGGCTAGACCAGTTCAGAACCTCTATCTTTATCTTTCTCTCATCATCTTTGTTCATAGTGTTCATCACTCAAACCAGCTTCAATCTTCTCAATCGCAATCTCTTCAGACTATCCTGCAGTTCCTCGACTACCCGTCGGTCTTAAACAGCTTTACCGACGCCTCGGACTTATGCAGCGTCGAACCAAGTTCATATCTGACTTTGGCATGCTATGAGAATAATCTAACCCAGCTTCATATTATTGGAAGCAATGGGACATCATCTTTTCCTGTAAATTTCTCCAGTGATCTTTTTTTTGACGCTGTTGCTTCTTTGTCGAGCTTAAAGGTCTTGTCTTTGGTTTCTCTTGGTTTATCTGGTCCACTGCCTCAAACAATTGGCAGGTTAGATTCACTGGAGATACTCAATGTTAGTTCAAACAATTTCACTGGTTCCATTCCAATGCAACTTTCATCCTTGAGGAACCTCCAGACCCTTGCCCTTGACCAAAACAAGTTCACTGGTCAGTTGCCTAATTGGTTATGTTCGTTTCCAGTTTTGGCTGTTTTGAGCTTGAAAAACAATTTGTTTAACGGGTCTCTTCCACCTCCTTTATCTAGCATGCAAAATCTGCGCATTTTATCGCTCTCAATGAATTTCTTTTATGGAGAAGTACCTGATCTTAGTAACTTAACGAACCTTCAAGTTCTTGATTTGGAGGGCAACCATTTTGGACCTCATTTCCCACGTTTGCACGATAAGTTAGTCACTCTTGTGCTCAGAAACAATAGCTTTGGATTTGGCGTTCCTGCTGAATTAGACTCTTACTATCAACTTCACAAGCTGGACATTTCCTTTAATGGATTTGTAGGACCCATTTTGCCTTCATTGTTGTCGCTTCCGTCAATAGCTTACCTCGATGTTTCACACAACAAACTCACAGGAATGCTCTTTGGAAACTTGAGCTGCAATCCTGGACTAGCCTATGCAGATTTTTCCTCCAACTTACTGAGCGGAACTTTACCTACCTGCCTAAACCTGAGTTCGAAGAACGGCTTTGTCCTGTATGTTGGTAATTGTTTGTCAAATCGAGACCAGGAGCAACATCCTTCTGACTTCTGCCGTAACCAGGCAATAGCTGTGGAAATTTCACCTCATGGTGAAGAGAAGCACAAGAGTCCTCATGGTAAAGCAGTACTTGCCTCGAGCACAATTGGAGGGACTCTTGGTGGAATTGCAATTGTTAGTATGATCTTTTTGGTTATCAGGAAGGTTTACAACAAGTCTGCTGAGCCAAAAAGTACTTCCAGGATAATTACAGAGAATGTGTCAGCACTAAACACGGTGAAGCTGCTTTCAGACGCAAGTAAGATAAACCTTATCCACCTCCTCGCCTTAATTCTTTCACACGCATATATAGTTCCCTAATTTTTTAACAGAGATTACATGGAAATGTACATGAATGCAATTGCAACAAAACTTGCTCTCTTCTTTTCTAGTCTTGTGAATGAGATTTCCTTAACATTTGGAAAGTGATTACAAAATGGGAATGAATGTAAAGATTCATAAAGATAGTTGCTTTAGAGACGATCTACATTTCATCCATTCTGTTATAGGGTTTTTTTTTTTTCCTGTTCATCTTATATCTCGAAAATCCGTTGGATAAGTTGCTGTTTCTGCATTCAGTTGCTATGCACATTCCTATATCTTGTCAATCTTAAAAATGATAAAAGTGATCTGATGTTTATGCTCCTAGAAATAGTGTTTAGATTCAGAAATGTGGCCTCTTGTTTGAACGTATTAAATACAAGAAAGCATGCTTCCATGCTTCCAGGGTATATATCAGAAACAATGAAGCTGGGTGCTAGCATTCCTGCTTATCGAACATTTGGACTGGAAGAGCTTAAGGAGGCTACAAGTGACTTTCATGCCTCAAATTTACTTTTTGAAGATTCAAATTATCAGGTATGCTACCTTCACAATGTTTAAAACGGAAAAATGGTTCACCAGAGAGGAATAATTGCAAATCCAACAGAATAGAATATTTAGGCCAAGACTTAACTCCTTTTAGCAGTCGTAATACAAGAGTTTTCAATCCCAGGGAAAAATATAAATGCTTATCATTTGATATACTTTCTGGGATTAAAATCCTAGGAAAATTAACCTTGTGTTTCCAGATGGACCAGAATAATACTCTGTTGTCTCACTTACTAATAAATATGTGCCTGAGCAGACTATATACATCTGGACTTGATACTTTTTATGAGCCATTGAAGCTTTCTCTTAGTCATTCCGATACTAGCATTCCACTTTGTCTTTCTAATTTAACATAACATGATGTCAGCTTTACAGAGGAAAGCTCGCTGATGGGGCTTTTGTGGCAATCAGAATCTTAACAGTGAGGACAAAACAAAGCCCGCAGATCTTAAGGCATTACATTGAGTTTATTTCAAAACTCAGACATCACCACTTGGCTAGCACTCTTGGTCACTGTCTTGACTTGTGCCTGGACGACTCGAGAATCAGCAGAATATTTCTTTTATTCGAGTTCTTCTCAAATGGGACACTAAGAGACCATACATCAGGTAATCTGAATGTCAACTGACAACTATCACAGTGGTAAAATTGTACCCGAGACTGCTAGTGTATAAAACTGCATTCTGATTCTTGTATAATGTTACACATCTTTTACAATTTTGGCCTCGGAATTTTTAGTGTAATGCTATAGGTATCTTAAAACACATGATTATTTGCTTTTCTCATTCCCCTTAGCACTTAAATGTACAGGACTATCAGCGAAGAAACTAAGCTGGGTGCAAAGGATAGGAGCAGCTATTGGGGTTGCAAGGGGTATACAGTTTTTGCACACTGGAATAGTACCTGGAGTATTCTTTAACAGTTTAAAGATAACAGACATTCTTTTGGATCATGATCTTCGTGTAAAGATCAGTTGTCATAACCAGCGAAAGTTAGCTGAAATTGGGGGATTGGTATGTCCTAGATGCCTTCTTATTCCACAAATTCATTTCCTGGTAATACTCATTAATCCTCTCATCTTATTCTAAGTTGACCTTTCAGGGAGGTGGTGTGGTTTCTAATCAGGGACCAAAGCAAATATTTCAGCCAAGGTTTGTCATCAATTTCTTTCAAGCTTATGTGATGGTAGTAGAAAATGTTAGTGTTGTCTAGGGCAAAGTTACAAAAGAAATCCAGTTCAGGTGCTTGTATCAGTAATTTTTATGGTAATTGAATCATGGGAGTTCGCAAGTCCATCACTTTATAGGAGTGGAGTTCAATAGAAGTTCCCTACCAATCTAGTCATAGTGCAATTAAAAAGACGTCTAGAATTGACCAAGATGATCCTACATTTACTTCCTTCTGATGGTGATCAAGATAATGTGTTGGCCTGTTTTCTTGTTCTTCAATCTGTGGCTCAGTATTATTAAGAATTTTAGAATTGGGAATTTCTACTTGTTATTCACAGGCCTCTTCGATGGTTCGTCAGAGAGACAAGGCTCCGCTCTCATTCTGAGTAAGTGTTATCTGTCTTAAAATCAACAATTAGAGTCAGTTTTCAAACACACAAAACTATCCCTTTGTTAATAGTCAATGATACCTATAAGCTTCGTGTCCCACCAATTGCATAATTTCTAGAATACGACTCACAATCTATCATTCTATCTACCTGCAGGGAAAAGGATGAGGACAGGGAAGACATCTATGACTTGGGGGTAATCTTACTTGAAATCATAGCTGGAAGGCCAATCACGTCCCATAATGATGCCATTATCTTTAAAGATCTCGTAAGTACTCTCTTTTAGGGAAATTGCATGAAACAAGATTCCTACAGCCACTGCATTAGATTCCTGTTCAAGAACTTGATTGATCTTTGTTTTTCGCCTTGACTGCATCGCCAATGAATCATTGGTAGACATATCAAACGTTCCTACACTTGTTAAACATCCCATGTTATCATCTCAAGGAATTATCATCTTTTTTTTTTTTTTAATGGTTGCTAAGCAGCTCCGAGTAAGCGTAACAGTGGATGATACAGCAAGGAAGAGCTTGGTTGATCCAGCAGTTCAGAAGGGATGCTCTGATGAATCACTCAAGACAATGATGGAGATATGCCTTAGATGTCTTTCCGATGAGCCCAAGGATAGGCCATCAGTTGAAGATGTGCTCTGGAACTTGCAATTTGCGGCACAAGTTCAGGATTCATGGAAAGGAAATTTACAGAACAATCACGACTCCCTTACCTCATCTACTCATTACCCTATTCCATTAGACTAGATGATGAACAATGTAATACTCTATGTAAGCAGTAAATGGAACCTTATGTAAAGCTGAGTTATCTTTTCAGATGCAGAAATTCATTTCCCCTGCAATACCAAATTTTGTATTTTAGTCTAAAGCTCACACAAATCTTTAACTAGTTTGAATTGAAAAAAATAAGGCTTTAAGATCCATATATAGTTCGAATGCTTAGTGTCTAAATCAGTATTAAAAAGTCATCAAATGATGGATGCTTCTTAGAATATGAGTGCATCAATATGGATATGCATTTCTGTTGAGCAACTGATTTGCCTCAGTCACGTTGGTGAAAATTATAAAATTTACCAACTCAATTAACGAAGATTGAAATCTCAGGGAACGTCAAACTTTTAGGCATAACATTACGGTTTATTCAATCATTAAACTGCATAGTTTATTAACCATTGGCTACAAATAAGTATCCTCTTTTGGCTAAGTTAGAACTTTTTGAAAGCTTCTTGTGTTGATTGTCCTGACTCATCCTTGGTTCTCTTAGGGTTCAAACTAGCTCATATCCTGCAACTCCTTTCCCTACCTATTGTACAGCCCATTTTATGTTCTACCGGCTATGCATTCAGGGATCACCATCCTCATTCAACCGACTAAAGATGATTTTCTTCTTTATCAACACTCCCCCTCTAAATGGAGTATGTATACCTACCATATCCACTTTTTTTTTTTGGAAAATACCATATCCACCTTGCATACAAAGGAATGAAATAATCTATTACATAAGCCCTTAGTAAATATATCTGCTATATTAACACACATCTTAGAATCAACTGTTTAGCCTTAAAATGATGTATATAATTTAATACTTTGATATTGTTTCCTTCTTTAGCATAACATAATGTGTATAAATACTCATAATATATATTTAACATATACACCAAAATTATTGAGTTTTTCTCTCTTTTCGTCTCTATTAATCTATTCTTTCATTCTATCATAGCCTCTTTTGTAAAAAAGAGTAAATTTTTTTGGGATTTCTCTAACTTTTTCATCTACAACCTTCTATCCAAGTATTCTGAGTTCCTTAATCTGTTCCAACAACAACTTGCCATATATCAAAATTATTCTACTACTCAAACAATGCGAATAACACTCCCAGAAGTTGCCTCAAGCTCTCTAATGTGTCTTTGGAAACCACTACACTGCAAAACTCTAATTGAAACACGCTTGGAGAAGAAGACAATTTAAACGATTTGTCATTTAGGATCCAAATTTTAACTAAAACGACATTAGCCCTCTTCTGAGCCATATCATCGAACATGTCATGTGTAAGTGACATGTGTTAGGTTTTCATTAGACCACATAGTGCTAAGTTAGCACACATTTAGTGACACATTAACATCCAATTAGTGTTACGTCAACTTTAAGTTAGCCATTGTTTGCCTATGTTTCGATATCCTAATGGTGTAATGTGTTTGTAACCAATTGGTCCACATCGTTAGTAGTCTATCATCCCCCTTTGGTTTTGGTTCAAGCAACCAGTTTGATTCAGTTTGGTGTAAAATTATTGACCTTCCTATTTAACCTTTATAAACTAGATCGATTCGTAAGGTTTTCAATGTTTTGAATCCTTTTTTTTTTTGGGTCAAATAACCAAATTTCAACTTTATAGACAAAGCTCCTCATTTTTTTATTTCTTGTTCTCAATATGGATACCTTTAAACTTCCTTAATACATTCCCAATCCTATCAATATCAATTTTAATGGCTCACACTATGATCTACAAGCTAAGAAAATGTATAGTTTCCTTAAAAGGAGACTCCTTTAGCATATTATTACTAGAGGAATACATAAACCAATACCAAAACAAGATGAAGAAATGGATGTGTTCACAAAATGTCCATTATCTTTGGATGCAATAAATCATCAAGTGGGTTTCCTACAAGCTTATAACGTAATTTCTTTGTCTCCTTTATTAATTGAAAAGTGTATTTTCTTTGAGAAATGAAAATGCCTTCTTTACTCCTTTCATATTCGATTCTGAGAAAGAACTTTAATAGTCCTAACTCTTTAACTTTAAATTGTTTCTTCAATTTACCTTTAAGCTTTATAATTTTAACTTCACCATCTCCTATTAGTATTATGTCATCTATATATACTATGAGGACAATTATCTTACCTACTTCTCCCATTTTAACAAACATGGTATGATCAACTTTCCCTTAATGATATCCCAATTGAGTCAGACTTGAGCTAAATTTAGTGAACTATGCTTGAGGGGAATACTTTAAGCCATATAGAGACTTCTTTAACTTATAGACTTTACCTTTCTTTTCTTAAGTTTCCTCTTCAAGATTACCATGCAGAAAGACATTTTTAATATCAAGTTAGTAGAGTTTCCAATCAAAGTTAGCTATAATAGATAGAAGGACATGTATGGAATTGATCTTTGCTGCTGGAACAAAAGTCTCATTATATTCAATGCCATATGTTTGTGTGCATCCTTGTGCTACTAACTGAGCTTTATATTGCACTTCTTCATTAGCTTTATTTTACCTATTTATTGCCAGGTACCTTCTTTCCTTTTGTTAAGCTGACCATTTCCCAAGTTTTGTTTCCCTTTAAGGCTCTTATCTCCTCTTCCACAACTCCTCCATCTTAAATTGGTGAATGCGTCACATATTTTTTTGGAAGCTTAACATCATAATTTTTTTGTGTGGAATCCTTAAACTCAGAAGATAATTATTTACTAGTTAAGAAAATAGAAATTGGATGTTTGATACAATTTCTTACCCCTTTTCCAAACTATAATGGGCAAGTTAAAGTCACTGATCCTTTCATGACTAGATTATAGGTTAAACAATTGATCTTGTTGAGGAGCTTTTAGTATGCGTGTAGAAACCTATAAAGATCTATCAGTGAGAAGCTTTTCCCTTTTATGACCTAGACTAAAGGTTGCGTTAGATTATAATATTGATGTTAATTGGGTTGGAACAAAAGCATTATGTGTAGATTCTAAAATATGAGGATTTTGAAAGATATCTTGACTTATTGGAAGAGAAACTATTAGAACCTGATGACTTTTCTCTCCTAAATCTTCCCATTGGAAAATGTTATTGGGGTAGTAAGGTTAATTCTTGAACAAAAATCTTAAAGAATTTTTTAAAGACAGGAGACTAGCACTTGTAACCCTTTCGAGTCACCACCAATTATGATGGGGTGGGATTGGTCACCCTCTAGCTTACTCTGCAACAACGAATGTGACTTCCACAACTTCTACTTGCTTTGCTACTTTAGATAGTTTGAGTTCCTTATCCTCCGCTCCTCTCCAAACAGTTGAGCTCAATTGCATCAATCCTCTCCAACCAGTTGAGTGAGATGCTCAGTTGACTCCTTAACTTTGATAGGAATATGGCTTATTCAATAATTCGTGCATAAGGGTAAGGAACTTTGGATGAACTAATGCGAATGGGTGTCAGCTTCGCTGCTCAGGATCACCTAATGCTGACCACATTGAGAGACACAAAAGTGCAGGTATATGGAAACTTCTCTAACATTTGAATTTGAGAATTTATAGAGGAAATCGAGTTTTAAATTTCCAGAAACGACATGATTATAAATCCAAACGGAATAGGTCGCATCTAAATAATCCCAAGCGCTACTAATGTGGCTGCTAAGCTATTTCTTTGGAGAGCTCCTACTGAGATGGGAAATTTCTCGATAAAGTTGCTAGTGGGGAAATGGTTGAATTTACCAGTGTTGTGATAGGAGTATCGTTGACTCTTAAGAATGAGAATGTATAGAATATTGTCTTTGGTAGTGATACCACTATTAAAGAGGGAGATCTTGTCAAGCACACTGGATCTATTGTGGATGTTCCTGCGGGAAAGACTATGCTAAAAAACACATTAAAAAGCCTTAGGATCAAATTTACTTCAAGAAGGTTACTTATAGTGAACAAACATGTTATAACCAAACACTTTTGGCAGACAAATAACCAGATAAGTTCATATCTAAAAAGGAATTATAAAGGTACTCAAAATCATTTTTGAATTTTAAATTTTTTAAGGTTAAACTATTTATTGAGTTGCTATGAGGACAACTCCCTCGACCCCAATATGAATTAGGAACAAACTTGCAAATATTATTGATTTAGAAACTTACAATAATTGATTTTTTTTCTCTCAGTTCCCTTTTTTTATGTATACACATAAGAACTTTGGTGATATATCCCACCTTCTCCCAAATATTGAAAAATACTCCTCTCTAGTATCAGTCTTAAGGATTTAAACACTTGACTTAAACATATTTAGAAAAATTTATGAAACTATTTAAATTAATAAAGTGCCTCAAATTTTTCTTTCATCAAGAAAACTTAGTAAACTCTTGCTTAATCATCTGTGAAAGACATGAAACACTAATTTCTAGTTAAATTAATTGTCTTAGAAGGACCTCTGATATATGATTGACTACTTGCTTTGCACATGAAATGTCTGAAATGAACTTGTTTTGATTTAAAACTGTTGAGTCCTAGTTGTGGGTAAATAGGCATGCCTAGAAGGGTATACAGCTGCTTCTGTGACACTTTGGTGTCTTCTGTTATCGACACTTCGATGTCTTTTGGTAGTGACACTTTGGTGTCGAGACTTCGGTCTTTTCTGTGAAACTTCGGTGTCGAGACTTTGGTCTCTTCTGTATAAGTTTCGTTACCCGCTTCTGTAAATTGATTTAGCAGTCTGATGATTTTGTACTCTGATATTAGTTTGATTTTGGCATAAGCTAAATTGTGTTTTGTTTCTGAAGGGTTTATACCCTCTTGTGTTGAACAATTCTGTTATTTATAAAACCTTGTTTTTGTTCTAAATTTCTGTATCTGTTGTTGAATTATAATTTAGTTATTACTCACTAAGTTATATGCTTAGCACGGTAGATTTGCCCCGTGTAGGTTCTGAAAGAGGGACGTAGGAACTGGGACAAGACAACCGCAATGGCCAATGGAGTCTGAGTGTTGTTTTGAAAATAATGTAAATTTTTGGCTTGACTTTTGGCATTGTATCTGACATGTATATGTGAATTTGTTTGTAAGTTTGTAACAACGATACTTCAGTTTGGATTGGATTTTTCAGTGAGTGTGTGCTAAGTACCATGTAATTTAATGTATGTTTACTTGAATTGTTTACTGGAAGTTTTCGTATGCTTTAATTTGTTGTACTATTTTGTGTAGCATTCATATATCCTTCCAGGAGATATGTGAGTGTTACAACAAGAGTTTCATAATGCCCTCAGTCTTTATAACTCCATCCTCAAACAAAAGGCTAGGATTCATTGATTGAAAGAAGGAGACTCCGTCACAAAATTCTTCCACTCTTCCTTACTTGCTAGGAGGAATGTTAATAAAATCTTGACACTTCAAGATAGTGATGGGAATGAATATACTGATCTACATAGTTTGTAGGAGCTTGCCAGAACCTACTTTATACAACTTATGGGCACTATTGATACAACTGAGCAATGCTTTACGGTTCTTTGATTGTACAACCGATCAAGATATCAAGGACTATATGGTCTCTCCATTCACTGAACATAACATCAAAAGGGTATTATTTAGCCTCCATCCTTCTAAATCACCCGACCTGATGGGTTTACTGCTTTTTTTTTCAAAAATCTTGGGATATCATAAGCAAACTCTTTACTAAGGTAGTCTTAGAATTCTTTGCCTCCTCTAAAATGCTTCAAGAAATTAACCATACTTGCATCTGCTTGGTACCCAAAAAGCAATCCCCTTGGAGGATGAATGACTTTAGACCCATTTCCTATTGCAACATAGTTATAAAGTAATCTCCAAACTTCTAATAAAGAGGCTTAAAGTGGCTATCTCAGGAATCATTAAGTCCACACAAGGGGCCTTCATTCCTGACATAAACATAGGAGATAATATTCTTCTCCTACAAGAATTGTTGAAGGACTATATGTCAGGTAAAAATATCAGAAGTTTTCTACTCCAAATCAATTTCTTCAAAGCTTTTGATATAGTTAGTTAGAGGTTTATACAGATATGCCTTAAATCTTTACAGTTATCTCCACAATTTGTTACTTGGATAATGACTTATATTTAAACCCCCTCTTTGAGTGTGCTTGTGAATGGTATTCCAAGTAAGCATTTCAAAACTACTAAGGGCATCCAACAGGGAGATCCCCTATCTCGCTATCTATTTACTCTTATAATGGAAAGGATGTCAAGACTAATAAGTAATTTGATTTCATTTAACCGAAGATACCAATTTCATTACAAGTGCAGTGCCATCAACTTGACTCATCTAATGTATGCAGATGATCTCATGCTTACGTGTGCGACTGATCCTTATTCTATCATATCTTGATGAATATTCTAAATGTATTTGTGAAATATTCTGGTCTGAAACTCAACTCTAAGAAGCATAGCCTCTACATATTTGAAGAAGTTAAGAATATTGCTGAAGAAAGAAGAGTAACTAGCCTAAATGTTCATTCAACTCCTTTTTGCTACTTAGGTGTATCAATCACCTCTTCCAAGCTAAAATATCATGATTGCTTATCTCTCATAGAAAGGATTAAATCTATAATCCATGCTTGGAAAAATCGATTTCTCTCTTATACTGCTAGACTCGCTCTTATTATTTCAGTCTTAAGCAACTTACAATTACACTGGAATGCTCATATTGCACTGTCTAGGAAGGTTACAAAAGAGACTGACATATGAAAGCATTCCTATGGTCAGGCAGATCAAAGAATGCCAAAAAGGCAAAAATTAAATAGAGTGAGATTACAACCCCCCCCCCCCTCCAAGAAGTTTAAAGGACTTGGAATTATTTCTATTACAACCATATAGAAGGTTCTTATGTGCAAGAGAATTTGGAGGCTCTACATTGATCAACATGCACTTTGGATCAAATGGTCCCATGAATATCACCTAAAAAACTTTAATTTTTGGTAGGCTACTTGTACGAGGGAGTGCTCTTGGAGTTTTACTCAGATAGTGGGTCTGAGAGGCCTTATTTATCCCTATATTAAGCATAGGATCGGCAATGGTCAAAAAACTTGGCTTTGTCTTGATAATTGGCTTGATTTTAGCCCACTTATCTATAATCCAGAGGTACTACATTTGAGGAATAGAATTCCTTTAAGTCTTAAAGTTTCTAACTTGATTAGAAATGGTACATGGAGTGGGAATTTTAGAGGATTTGGCTCTCTAATGAATCTTTTTCCCCAACTTCATGATATGGAGAATGAAGATGTTATCACTTAGACTCTTCACTTAAGTGGTAAGTTCACTAATAAATACTATCATTTGCTCTTCTCATCTTACTCAACTGAGGTCCCTTGGTACAATCTTCTCTGGAAACACTCTTAGAATCCTAAAGCCTCCATGATCATATGGCTCTCCATCAAAAACAGACTCAATACTATGATTCAATGGCAAGGAAATGTTGATACCATATTTTTACTTTGTAAGATGGAAGTGGAAGATCATGACCATCTTTTCTTCCTTTGTACATTCTTGAAAGCTATATGGAGCAAGATCTTGCATATGCTTCTAGGAAAAAACTATACATATGATTGGGAAAATACTTTGAGCTAGGTTATTTGTAGCTCTAAACAGGGGTTGTCAAATGTTATACTTTATAAAGTAGCTTTCACCACCACCATCTACATTATCTGGAAGGAGAGAAACAGCAGGAGATTTACCAATACAAAAGAGGACAAGTATCAGCTAGCTGTTAAAATTGTTAACTAGATTCGAGCAACAATCTAAACTTACAATTTGCATCACTCACTTTATCTTGACATGATATCTCGATGGAAATTTTAACTTGATACTATGCTCATTTTGACTTATTCCCTGTAATGTAGCTTCTCTTTTGTATATTTAATCATAATGCTTGTATATAAGCTAACAACATAGAAATTATTGTAATGTTGTTTTTTAGCTTTGCCTATAGTAATGAAAATTTTCATTTTCCAAAAAAAAGTATTTAAGCCTTACAAAAATTCAATAGTACACTCTTTCTCAATCATTCTTTTTTTTTTGGTATTTTGCAGTATCATTAAAGGACTCCCATCCAATCATATATAAAATATCCATCTCCTATAGTATATTGCTTCTTACTTCTTCATGGACTAAGTTTCATCTAAAAAAGACACAATAGTTAGTAGTGGATCTTTGGTCAATCTTAGAACTGCCTAATCAATATCTGAGAAAGACTCAATATGAGTGTGCCCATGATTTTTACATAAAATCTTAAGAATAAGAGCTCCCTTAAGGTAATATAATATTTGTTCTAGAGCACGTCAATGATGAATGGTAGGAGAAGACATAAATTTACTTCTAACACTCACAGAATATGCAATATCAAGATGAGTTATTATGAGATAATTCAATTTTTCAACTAGTCTTCTATAATTTTTCAGGATCTTCAAATAAGTCTCCATCTTTGTTTAAGTTGTAAATTAGGGACCATTGAAGCATTACATGGCTTATCCCGCATCCTCACAATCTCATTTTGTAGATCAAGTACATACTTCCTTTATGACAAGACAAAACCTTTTTGCTTCTTGTCACTTTTGCCCTTGGAAAATATTTTAAAGGCCCTAAATTTTATGCAGAATTGACTGTGAATAAAGGAATTCAAAGACTAAATGCCCTTATTTTCACATTTAGTAATAATAATATCATCTACATACATAACAAGGAGAATAATATCAAATGTAGGATGATTATAAAATACCAAATGGTCAGAGTTAATCTTATTCATGCCAAACTTTTGCACTTTCTGATTAAATTTTGTAAACGAAGCATGGGAACTTTATTTTAAATCGTATAGGGGCTTTTAAAGATGACAATATTTCCTGTTCTCTACCTCAGCAACAAATCCAGGTGGTTACTCCATATACACTTCCTATTGAAGGTCACCATATAAAAAAGGCATTCTTAATGTCTAATTAATGTAGGGTCCAATCGTGAGCAATTGCCAAAGAAATGAATAGATGAAAAAATATCAATTTACCAATAAGAGAGGAAATATCAAAATAATCCACACCATGAGCTTAAGCATACCCTTTAGCTACAAGTCGTGCTTTAAGTTGAATGATTGATCCATCGAATTAACTTTGACATCAACACCCATTTACATCTAGTAACCTTTCTAATAGGTAAGTTCACTAAGTCCCACATACCATTAACATCTAAAGTATTCATCTCCTTTATCATAACATTAAGCTAACCAAGATGAGATAAGGCTTCATAAGTAGTTTATAGGAAGGTCACAGAATCAAGTGTGGAAACAAAGGAATAAGAAGAGGAAGACAAATGATCATAAGAAACAAGAAAGGAAATAGGATAAGTGCATTGATATTTACCTTTATGAAGAGAATTGGAAGGTATGGATCATATGTTGTTGGATCTAATAACGAAGAAGAGACAGGTAATGAACGTATATTAAGATGATCTCATCTTCTAGAATAGACCAAACAAATAGGCAGTGATTGTGATGTGTGTAGTAGTATCATGCTTAGAGATAGAATTTAGAGTATGATAGGTGATCTTGTAAGTTAACAAGTCATCGTCCTCCTTCTTAGAAATCAAAGAATAAGAAAGAAAGGAATATGCTTCATAAAGGAAACATCAATTGCTATAAAATATTTGTTTAAAGTAGGAAAATAGCATTGATATCCTTTTTGTAGGTAAAAGTAGCTTCGATAGACACATTTTAAAGATATAAGATCTAATTTAGTAACTTGAGGATGAATATTGCACACAAAATAGATACTACCAAGGCTTTAGAGAGAAAAAGAACATTATAAGGAATCTCGCCACGAAGAATAGATGAAGGCATATGATTGATTAAAAAATAAAACGTGGAGATAGAATTGGCCCAAAATGGTTTAGCAACATATTTTTGGAATAAAAGTGCTATGATAATTTCAAGGAGATGTCAATTTTTTCTTTTAGTAATACCATTTTGAGATTATGTCAACAAATGAGAATTGAAGAATATCATTTTAGATCGTGTAGGTTTATAATGATGTGAAAAATATTCTTTGTCATTATCAATTGTCAAAGTATGGATAAAGATATTAAATTGAGTTTTGATCTCAGCACAAAAGGCGTAAAATGGAAAAATAACTCAAAACGATTTTTTATTAAACAAATCCAAGTCCTGCAAGAGAAATCATCAATAAAAAGTAACAAAATATTGAAACCCAATTTTAGATATAACAGGAAATCCTAACATCATGATGTACTAATTCAAATAGAAAACTACCTCTTTTTATAACTCAAAAGAGTGAAGGCAGACGATGTTTAGCAAAATTAACAGAGGAAAAGTGGGATGTCCTAACCAACAATGAGCTTTAAAAGGAGTTCAGATACCTGACAAGCAATGGGTCTTAGCATTAGTGTATCAAGAATATGTAGACCTCCTGATTGAAGTCCTGTACCAATAATCTTCTTAGTTATAAGATCCTAAAAAATACAATGATTAGAAAAGAATAAGATACAACAATTTAGGTCATAAGTGAGTTTACTCATAGATAATAAAATGAAGGATAATAATGATAGGTTCAAGACATATGATAAAGATATAATGGAGTGGGGTTAATAGTGACAGAACCAATAATAGAGGAAATAGATATCAGCTAAGTTAACATAGGAAAGACTCAAGTGTTTTAGGAAAGTAGAAAAAGGACTAGAATTGCCTTTCATATGATTTGAGGCATCAGAAGCAATGACCCATTATGATGAAGATAAAAGAAGAAACAAAGGTATGTTAACTGAATCAGTAATAGCAGTGATAGGATGAGATGATCTTTTAAATATTTTTTAGTACTATGTAACCTTACAAACTCATTTACACAAATTTTAATTGTCTTCTCTACGAATGAGCTAGGAGTGGTAGTAGCTACAATATGAGCAAAATGAGATTTCTTAGCTTTATTTATCAGCTTCCGATACATACATTATTATGGTCCGACTAATGACAATATTGACAAATAATTGCTCCAGAATCTTGATTCTTATAGTCTTAATTTCATATCCCTCATCCTTTGCTAAGTTTCTTAAGAGTTGACTTGCCAGTGTCAAATTTATTATTTTGACTTATATGGGTATTAAAGGTTTAAATGTTAGGAGTAGTAGATGCCCTAACATTTGTTCGAAGTATTCACATAAAAACCTCATGTAAAGAAGAAATTACAACACTAGAAAGAATTTGAGACTTAACAACTTCAAATTGAGAGTTAAAACTAGCAACTAAAAAACTCACCACCACCATCTGTTCTCGTTGAGCTTGTTGAACCTTAACATTAGGACTAAACGATAAGAAAACTTTTAATTCTTAATATTTTTAAAATTCATAAAATATGCCTAAAGATATTGATCTTATTATTTAGTTCGATAAAATCCCTTATACATTTCATAAATAAGTGAAAATTTTTGTTTTCTAAATATAAAAGTTTTTGATAATCCATTAATATAATGATTAATTAGAGCAATGACCTCATAATCAATAAAATTTTGGATATGTAAAAATAGTTGGACATCATCTCATATCATTTTTTCTATGATTTGATAGAGGATTGTCAGTAAGATGACGATGTTTAGAAATACTTACAGTGACATAAATTTGAACTATTTTACACTAATATAAATAGTTGGGACCAGTTAATTTATATTGTGTGATTTTAAACATCACAGGAATAACATAAGTTACTACTAATTGATTTTGTTCACCATCCAAAATGAATCAAATAAACTATACAAGTATACAAAAACATGTTCGATGGACAATTCTGAAAATTATAGTGAACCAAACAAGGTCACATGATAAGTAGAACTTACCTAACAAAGTTGTGTGAAACGTCTTAGCAAAGCATCAATCTTTTCCAAATAAAAGAAAAAAATAGGTCCCTACTTTAAAGCCACAAACACTAGAATTATAAAGGTAGCAGCTGCCACACCAATATACACCAATGAACCAAAATCTATACTAAGACACCAGCAGATTTCACACTAAGAATTAAGCACCTGGAGTGAGTGACCAAAAAAAATTCTAATTTTTGTTCACCGGAGAGAATTGAAGGATGAAGGAGGTATCTGCTACAACTCGATGGCAAAATGCAGGTTAAACTAAATAGAAGACTTAAAAAGCTAGTATTAATCTGATACGATGTTACAAAAGAAGGTAGTTTTATATTCATACTTTATACATCTTGATAAATATTTATAATGGTTCAGGAGCAACTAATTACGGAATAATTTCCTATATTCAAGCACAATATTAATCTTAACTAATATAATCGTATTTAAATATATTATTTTATTATATCTAATTTGTGACACTCTTCTATTTTTTGCTATATGTGAATTTAACTAAAGGCCTATCATAGGACTCTTGAGAATGATTCAATCTTAAACAAACATTTCTTTTCTCCCGTCGAATGCACCAGAAAATAAAACTTAACTCTATACAACTAAATTTATAGTAGTGGTGAGTAGGGATCGTATCTATAGAGAATGTACGTGTAGCTTTTATAATGAAAAGAATTGATGCTTAGGATATTTGGAGGGAAGGGAGGGGGTTGGTTGGATGCAAATAACAAAATAAAGTAAAATTGAACTAAGGAAAGCAAATCAAATTAAAAGGCATAAAAGAGAGAAAATTGATGAATGACCTTGGAATTCAGTTCTTGGTTCAATCTTAGCCTACACACAAATAATCATAGTTCAATGTCTTGTTGTTTTCACAACTCTCTTAGAAACTAACAATCATAAATTAACAATAAGCTCTGTTAACCCTAGTTTTCCCTTAGGTCGTGTTTAATCAAAATATGCTATTTAACTAAACCTAACTATCAAACAAACGAGAAAAAGCTCTCTATATTTAGTAGGAAAGCTGCATTATGAATAAGGAAAATATATTAATTTAGGCAACAGTCACACAAGCTCGGGTTATGTTATTCCTAATGATTCAACACCATTAGTTGCCACAAATATATCTAAACCACAACTATTACATATTGTATTTAAGATTCTAGCAAGGAGTTTATATAAAAACAACATAATATAAGCATTCATATCATCCTTACACAAATACTCAAATCAATAAGAAAAAATAACATAAACAATCCTTAGAGAGAGAAAGAGATTCAACAATACACAATGTAAGAGATGTTCAAATGTGATCCTCGGCTTCGATTTCACCTTCGAACTGGAAGAAGGAACATTAGCCCTCCATAGATTCCAAAGAAGTGAGGTTTTTGCCTCTTCTTGTGTTCCAAAAATGATCCACACCTCTTTTGGCAGCTCAAATGTCCATGTATATGAAAAATTAGGTTCCTTGGAAGATGCATGATTTGTGCATCAACAAAACAGTGCATCTTTCGAAATTGTGCACGGCCGTGCATCTTGCAATGCATGATGAATTCTTCATTTTCTTGCATTTTCTTGTCTCATCTTCACTCTAATCCATGTTCTTCTTGTTCCATAAAGACAAATAAGTTTGAACATCAAGAGAATGACTCAAGGAATGTGTTTTTAATTTATTTTAGCTCTTACACTTCCAACTTGTACCTAAAACTAAATGTGAACCAAAATGAGTATCTTAAGCATTTCATGATATTAATCGCTAAGTATTAAGGAGTGAATATATAAACAATTAAGCACACATCATAGTCTGATACCATGTTATGAAGGAAGGTAGTTTTATATTCATACTTTATATAGATTGATAAATATTTATAATGGTTTAGGAGCAACTAATTACAGAATAATTTCCTATAATCAAGCACAATATTAATCTTAACTAATATAACCATATTTAAATAGATTATTTTGTTCTATCTAATTTGTGACTTTGAACAGAGGCCTATCATAGGACTCTTGAGAATGATTCAATCTTAAGCAAGCCTTTCTTTTTTAAAAGGTACAAATAATGATTCAATCCTAAGAAGGCCTTTCTTTTTGTAAAGTAACATTCAGGGAATTTAACCAAAGGGAAATTTGTTCAGTCCTCCAAGAGCACCCTCCAAATACAGAAAGTCATTCTCCAAGTTAGAAGCTCTTTCAAAGTATGCAGATTTGCGTTCGTGAACTTAAGAGGCAGTAGAGTTATAGGGAATAAGATAGTCAACTCAAGAACATCACCAGGGGATAAGGTGGGATAGAGACATAATCCATGTGCAAAGCTTCAGAAGGGAAATTTTCAGGGTGGGACCAGAACAAAGTCAACTACGTCTATTTGAAAAAAGTAACTTTCTCTTCATATATTGAGAGAAAACATAGATTAAGAAAGATAAAAATTCCCTTTAGATATTCAAAACCACAACTTTATCGTCAATTGAATTAGTGAAAATCAGAAATTCTTGTATGTCTGCGTTCAACTCTCACCTGCTGAACATGGTTTCTATTCAAATATATACAAAGTAGCCACAACATTGTTTCTCTTCCCTAGCAGCATGATTTTCTTATTCTCTCACCTAGCCTTCTGCTCTATAGCCCTTTTAAAGATAGAAAATGTTTCATAAATATCCTCACTTGGATTCAATGAGCGATCCTTCATTATCCTTAGATACTTATCTGCTTCATCAATTTTCCCACAAGAATATAGGCTCCTAATCAAGGACGTATAAGCCAATAATCCAGGAGCAAGTGATCGATACTCCATTTCATAGTAGAGCTTGAGAACTTCCTGCAATTGACCATGTCTCTCATAACCAGCCATGAGATATGAGTATGTGACTTCACTGGGCAAGAACCCTTTATCTAACAACCTCGTCAGTATTTCATTTGCTTGCTTCACATCCTCGATCTCTTTTAAGTTTCCTAACATCTCATTGAAAGCTGAAAGTCTAGGAATTAGTCCTCTCTCCATCATTTTCTCACAGTAACCCAAACTTTCTTGCCCTCTTCCTGCTTTAGCACAACCCTCAATAAGAAAGCTAAAAGTCTCGTCATATGGCTTCAAACCAATTTTTTCCATTTCTTGCAACAACTGATTTGCTTCTGTAATTCTTCCTCTTGCAGAATAAGTTCCAATGAATGAAGTACAAACAAATGAATTTGCATTGAATCCTCTCTTAAGCATTTCTTCATACATTTCAAGCGCCAAGTTCAAATCTCCAAGTTTGACTTCAGCGTAAACAAATAAAGAGAAACCAATGACATCTATAATCATATTCTTCTGCAACATCCTTTTCAACAAGGCCATAGCATCCTCGAGACGTCCCTCCTCCAAAATTTGGAACACCAAACCAGTACTAACAATCACTAAAGGAGAACATCTCTTGCCATGGATTCTATCTATCATGTCCACAAAAGTCTGCAGCTTCCCCTCCTTGCATAAAGCATTGATCATACTTCTAATAGTAATCTCATTTGGCGAAACCCTTCTCTGAACCATATGCTCATAGATCTTCCAAACTAAAGCCGTTTTGTGAGATTTCTGAACAACATGAATCAAAGCGTTGAAGCTGATTACACTCAAAGAGTACCCATGTTCTCCCAAGTAGCAGCAAACGTCAAAACCAACCTCAAACATTCTGAACTTAGCATATGTCTGGGCCAACAAATCAAACACAAATGGACTTGACAAAGCATCATTGTAACTATTAAGCAAGGAATCCACAATTGAAAATTTTGAAGAATCCCGTGAACTCCTTTTCAAAATTGATTCAAGTAAAGCTTGAGCATCCATGATCAAGCGGGCATGAACCAATATATGAACCATAAGGCAATAAGAGCGAATGCCATGCGCAGAGTTCTTACTTTGTGCTGACCAATGAAAAAAGCCCAGAGCCCTTTTCGCATTGAAGGGTTCTTTGAATTTGAGCAGTACCTTTTCAACAAGCAAATCACTGAACTCAACAGAACTGAATTTCCTATTCAAGACATCCCAACTAACCCCTCCATGAAATGAATCACAAATGGCATCAACAATCGCTTCACCTTTAGTTTGATTACCAGTGTGGAAGAACCCAGTAACAGCAGCTAACGGAGGACCCCCACTCAGTGAATGGTCGAAGTTCTTTACTCGTATTGATAGCAAATTAAGTATGCTTTTCCGTGCCAAAGCCATGCTCTCTGGCCTTTCCTTTTGCGAACTTTTAGAAAAACTGTGATTGCGTTATTTCAGACAGTCTCAGAATTTTTCATGTGATTTCCAGGGATTTGGTTATCTTGCAAGCCAAGGAAAAATTGGCAAGACAAAACTAGGAGATATTAACTAATAAGCCAAAAGAAAGGCTAAAGATGTATGCATATGGAACCGTTTTCCCGAGCATTTCAAAATGGAAGAGGCCCTTACCCTGTGTTTGGTTACTGTCCCCGTGAGTGGGGACAGTAGACAGGACCAATAAATCCTGCTCCCGAAAGTGTTTGGTTGATGTTCTCCCTCCTTTTCGTCCCTGACGCTAGAAGACAGCGTCACGTTATTTTGTCACTCTCAAAAAGGGCATACAGTGACGGTTTGCCCCTGTCCCTGAAACAACTTTACACAACTACCCCCTTTCTTCCCCGACACCTTCGTCGCCGACTGTTGATCCTCATCGCCGACTGCGTCTCATCATCGCCGGCTGCTGATCCTCTGTGGCCGACTGCTGATCCGAAAAACCAGCGCACCACTGCTATTCCCGGACCCCTTCGGTCTCCTCGTTCCTCTGTCCCCGACCACTGTTCCTCCGGCGTGCTGTTCCTCCGGTGTTCGCTCTTCCCGGATCTGTTCGGATCTCCTTCCCCAAGACGTTCGTCTCTGCAGGGTCGGGTAAGTATTTGATTCCATGGTTGTAAAATATCGGTCTTCATTTGCTTCCCCGACTCTGTCGTCTTCTACATTTCAGTCTTGTACATTGTCGTCTTCTTCTACTCTCTGTCCCTCTTTTTAATCATATACAAACGCTCGTTGCCTGTACCTACAATATCTGGCTGTTGTATGCCCCTATATCAGTTGGAGAGAAACCAAAAATTTTTGGGGAAATCAAAGTAGTGTGAGCACCTGTTGTATATGGGGAGATATCCTCCAACATTGGGGAGTATGGTACCATTTTCTAGTATTCCAGCATCACCTCCTACTCCAACAGGGATATCATCACGACCCATCATGTAAAGAATGTCATAGATTTGGATTTCTGTTGTTGCTAACTTGATCATTTTGTGTTTTTCTATGATTGATGTTAATTGGCTGTACCTGTGCCCCCTGAAATGCTCGTTGGTTCCCTGGAAATTTAGCATAGGAAGAAAAGAATCTTTTCTCTGGCTTGGTTTGGAATCATGTTCGTTAATCCTTTTGAATGAGAAATGCTTGCTGTGTTACTTGTTTTGAATTGAAACCATGGTTTACCGTTAGATAATTTAGATTCTGCAATTGCAAAGCTTTGAACATTATGATAAGTCCGTATTCTTTGTTCAACTGATAGAACAGCTCTTTGGTGTAACCAAATACAGCTCAGCTCTTGTAACACAATTGCTTTATCTGATTATCATACTTATTCTGCTGGATCCCTTTAAATGAATGAGTCTTGGTCATCATGTTTTGTTCGTGAAGCCTACTGTCCTCAAAATTCATGACTCATATTTTGATTTATCATGTTTTCCACCGACATTAAGAAAGGATTTTATGTTGATTAGTTCCTGATATTTTATGTTGATTAGTTTCCTTTCTTTTATTTGTTAAATCTCTCATTTATTTTTCTCTTTGAATTATTCTACATAACTGAAAATTGTTTAGTTTAAATAAAGGTCAGGAATTTGATTTATTGAAGTGGCTTTTTGAGTTAATGGGCAGTATTCATATTTGATTGTTAACTGCTTAATGTTCTATTTTATTAGAAGAATTTTAAATAGATGAAATTAGTTCCCTAAAAAAAATAGATGAAATTAGTTTCTTCCTTCATTTTCTTGCATAATACTTACAAGTTTAGATGAATAGTCGCAAAATCAAAATTTAAATTTTGTTGTTAGAATTTCATATTGTTTAATGTTGTGATCTTAACTATGTTTTAGTGTGCACTCACTACAATAGTGCAAGCTTTCTTTTTGTTCTAAAGATGTGGCCTTCGTTAATGAAATCTTAAATTCAGTATAAATAAGAGTTGATAATAGTTTATAAATGTTTAGATGGTGAATAATTTTGACTTGCTATTTCTAGGAATATAATCTGCTTGATTAACTTGGACCGGGTTTCAAGTACCTTATCTCAAATAAAAGATTTGATTAATTTGTTTTTGTTGCTAATGAAAACATGCTATTTGGATGGATAAAGATATGGACTATGTTTGGTGTTGAATTTCACAACAATACCCCAAAACTATTAATCGGAGATCATTATTGCAGACATAGGTGGGTGCAAGTAGTCTTATAAGCCATTGACGTTTTTGGGGTAGAGTAACTTACAACAGAAAAGGAACAGAAGATGTACTCTCTGATTTACCCATTTGGATGCTAAAGCCCTATCTTGACCTAATAACACCAAGTATATATTATTGTTATCTTAGACAAGTGCTAAAATTTCTGTGTTTCCCATCATATCAGTAGTCATTTCCCCCTCATTTAAGAGATATAGATTGAAAAAAGAAGAGAAATTTGATAGAATCATTTCACATATGATCCTCTTTTTATTATTCTAGCTAGCTATCATGGTAAAGAATCACCTGTCACTAATCTTATTCCAAGGATTAGACGGTTGAAAATAAATAACTCTTGTCACGAAACAAGATGTTGGAGTTGTACAATAGTTCATTGGTGATTGATTTGATTAATTTTCCAGTGAAAGGTTTGGATATAATGAATGTTATTGATATTTATAATAATCTCCTGACAAATTGAATTAGAATTATTTGCTATGGAGAATTCCTCTTTTGAATTATTGAGGTGCTTTCAACATCCTGTCTGTTTCTTTATATCTAAACCTGTTTTAAGGTTTCCTACAAGGTCCAGTTCATGGTTTCCTCTAGGAAAAAGCCCATTCTACTTTGAGAAAGGTACGAATTGGACGTTAAGAACAAACTTGTCGGAGAAAGTTTAGATCAAGTCATGTTGAAAGCTATAGCTTTTAAAGGTTATCAATGTTGCAATTTCATGACCTTTTTTAACAATTCTATATGTTGCCAGCTTCCACTTCAATACTTCAAGAAGTTGAAAACTTAAAACCCTGTTCTTCTACTCTGGAAATCCATCACATGTATTTTGATTACTATTCAATGTTAACGAGTAGCAATAGAAGAAGAGACAACAACAAACACATCTTGCATCTTATTTGCATTTTATAAAAGATAAAAATGGTGTAATCTTGTGTCTAAATCTAGATAAAGATGCTTTGTCTTTTAACTTTTCTGAATAAAGTTTAGATCTTTAATATGTATAAATAATTTGAACAAAATCAATTTTGCTTAGTGTTTTAATGAAAAAAAAAGGAAGCATATTCTCAATCTTTGTTTAAAACAGTGATCTCAGCTTCTATTTCATGTATTTCACATTTGAATTGAAAGCATAATTGATTAGCATAGTTGATTACATAACTAGTAATTTTTCATTTTTATGTGCAAATCATTTGAAATATTCAAAATCATTTCAACCATTTATGAGACTTAATTCATTTAATTATACTAAATATTCATATTTTTTAATTTTCAATAATTATGAGAATAAATTAATTTAAGAATATAATTAAATAAAAATTAATATTAATATATAATTATATAATAAAAATGAAACCAAATAAAATTTTATTAAAAATGAAAAACATATCTAATATTAATATCTAATAATATAATAGTAGTGGGACCAAATTGCCTCTAAGGGCTTGTTTGGTTGGATGTCAATTAATGGAATGGAATGGAACAAAACAGAACGATTTATAATGAAATAGAATATAATATAGTGAAAAGTTGTTTGGGAGAGATGAAAAGGTTCATAATATAATGTAGTGAAATATTGTTATGAAGATGGATATAATGAAATTTAATGTATAATAAATGACTATTATACCCCTAATATTAAAATGGTTGTTACAGGAGTTTAATGATATCATTTTAAAACAGAAATTATGTCCAATTAAAAAGTCACGATTTAAGTTACAATCGTGGCAAATAAATTTTTATATATTTTCTATTTGAAAATAATAAATATTTTATTATTTTATTATTAATTATATACAATTTATTATTAATCATATAAAAACATTATTATCAAATATTTAATAAGTTTTATTTATTAAATTTTATTGTATTATATTATATGTGATTTATATTTAAAAATAATTTATTTATATTTTTATTTATATAGAAATATATACAAACAATTAAAGAATAATTTTTATATGTTTTCTATTTTCATTAATAAAATTTTATTAAATTTTTTATTTTTTATTAATTATATACAGTTTATTATTAATAATATAAAATATTATTATTAGGGTAAGGAGAAACAATATAAAAATATTATTAATTTATACAATTTTTGTGGACCGTAATAAATGAGTATGAGAAAAGGGAGTTAGGGTTAGAAGAAATAATTGGTATTAAGAAAAATTATTAAGGGTATATTAGATAGAATGAATTTATTAGTTTATGTTCTATCCTAAATTCTTTAAATCAAAGATTTTTTATTTTCACTCTTTAGGATGAGATGAAACGTAACATGAAATCTTCCGTTTCTATCTTATTCTGTTGCATTCTATTATGAAACCCTAAACCAAATAATAGAAATATGTTACGTTTCATTTCATTTCATTACCAACCCCTTGACCAAACAGACCCTTAGGTATGATTGTTCTCTTTTACCACTGCATGATCGATAATGTTGTTTCCATTTCCAATACCCCATCCCTTGCTTAAGTTGTTGAATCTTCTTTCACTTCCTTATCCACTTTAGTATTCTCCTTTGAATCCTTATTTCTTTCCAGCTCCTTATAATTACCTTTCGGGAATTTTCTTCTAGGTTTCTTCCATATTTTTCCTTGTTTTACCTATTTGGATCTCCATTGATACGATACTCTTACTGTGTCCTCGAATAATACATCTCCCTCACTCAGCCTCAAAATTGGGATAGTATTTGGAAGTTCTTTTGTGCTACACAGAGTTGAGCATACCCTATTCTTTTATGTAAAGCTTTCGTCTCATCCATACGTAAGGGAATCCCAATGTGGCTCGCAAGTGCACTCGGCCAGTACTCCAAAGACACCGCATACAGGTTAGTCCAGATTGGTATCTTGTCCTGTTTAATGCTCTCCATCCGCAACCCAGGCTTCCATGGTTAAAGGAATAAATGTTGGTTCAATTTATGGCATGACCCCTCTTCCATTACCTTCTTGGGACTTATTTGGTTCTAAAACTTAAAGATTATCTGGTTATATATCCTCAGGTAACAAAACCTCCGGTACTAATGCTTCATTGCTCCCTTCATCCACTACCGGCCTCTAGCTCTTGGTTTAGGTTGTCTACTTGTGAGATATTTCCTCCCTTTAAAGGTGATGGTGAATTTTTATAGGGTAGGGGCGAAAACAAATTAGTGCTCCGGTTGAGTCCCCTTGGTTTTTCTCCATTTCCTATTTTGTGGTTAAGGTTGGTGTTTTTTCCGAAAGTTTGTTACCTAACCCTGCGTATGGTTAGCGTCTGCAGCAGGTAGAGACAGGACGAGACGGGACAGAGTTGGACGGGACAGGACAAGAACTGAAGACAGTGAGATGTTTGGTTGCA
>JANKOD010000005.1:25235104-25246849 GCA_026284645.1 Erythroxylum acuminatum | reverse complement strand
AAAAGATTAGAGAAACTAAAATAAGAGTTTCTCTAATCAAGAAGAAAAATTATCTCCTAGTGTTTTGATTGATGATAATACCATATATTTGGACTATAAAAGATTAGAGAAACTAAAATAAGAGTTTCTCTAATCAAGAAGAAAAATTATCTCCTAGTGTTTTGATTGATGATAGTACCATATATTTATTAAATCAATATAATATCCTTTATAGGACAAAATACTTAAGAACTAAAATCTTAAAAAGAAAATAACATTCTTATCATAACCTAGTTAGGAAACAACTAAGCAAAATTTAAAATTCTATCCAAAATTCAATCCTTATTTGGATAGAAATATGAATTTTAAAAACTAAAACAACTAATTTCATAAATTTGACGCTAGTCTCACTTTAAGTTTAGCATCAGTTTATTTCTATAACTTTTCATAAACAAACACAATCAACATAAGACCAACACAATACTATGCTCTAAATACAATTCTAAATGGTCATGTTATTGGTGTCATATTGCCTAGTTCTTTAATTTTCAAAGTTAGCATAAGACTGATATCAAACATCAATATGACATCAATGCTAGTTAAATTATGTTTCCCCTTTCTATATCTTACTCCTTCACTTGAATCAACATTATGAGCTTGAATTCAATCTCTTCAAGTAATACAGTTTCACTCCTTGCGTAAAGATCCGCCATTAAGTCATTGAGAGCTTTTTTGGCCTTCATTGATGTACTTTTTCTCAATGGTCCTTCAATGTTTTATAATGGATCTCTAACAACTTTTAACTTTTGATTTGAACTATTTGCAAACCATGCAAACCCTTCTTTATGTCTCCCCTGCTAAGAAGTTGGTATAACTTTAGTAAATGCTTAATTCCCATTATTTTTTCACTCTTCAAAAGGATTTGTTCTCAAATCAACATCTTTAACTACAAAAGTAGAAAAGAGATAAATCAACAATATTAAAGGTGGTATTCACCTAGCAAGTTGATCTTATTGTTATTCACTATTTTTTTTGACTAGAAAAGATTCATCTCCTCTTAGTTACAACGTATGTTTGTGTTTGCTTGGAAACCTCTTTTTTCTCAATCGTATCCAAACTTAATATCTAGGTTCAAATATCACTTAGTTTATCCCTTATTAGTTTACTTAATGTATAATGAGTCCTCTTCTTAATGTTTAACTTTCTTTCTTACGTAGCTTTTCCATTAATTTGACTTTCTTTTTTTCCATCGAAACTATCTCCTTCACCTAAAAGAATAGGTATAAAATCTAAAAAAGTTAATTCAAAACTTCAAAGGTCTTTTAAACTCTAATTAAACCTCTCCTATGCAATTCTCTCACAATTAAATATCTTAAAGTACTATGAAATACACATAATCAATTATCTCCAAACAAATATCTCTCTTACCTATAAATTTTCCTAAATGCAGAATTTTTAAATGTTTTAAACATATGAACAATATCAAGATTATCAATATATAAATCTTAAATGCACTCAAAACACATCAATTTAAATGCAATGTACTCAATAGATTATGTCTCCTAGATAATGTATAAATAAATATAGTTTCCTTTCCTTGCTTATAGTTCACCATATAAGAAAAAGTTTCAATGAATTTTTGTCACCTAACATGTCTCTTATTTAACTTAATTTGACCTTGAATATATTTAATGTTGCATGATCCTTATATATATCACAAACTCCTTATGCCATAAGTAGTGTTGCTAAGTCTCTAATACACTCACCAATATATACATTTTCTTATCATAAGATATGTAGTGCATGGCTGCCACATTAAGTTTCTCATTAAAGTATGCTATTAATTTCCTATGTTGCATCAAGATATCATCAATTCCTACACCTGAAGCATCACGCTTAATATCAAAGGTGTTATAAAGTTAGGATTAAAGAAGATGATGAATAAATTTAATAAAAGAATATGTATAACTTACTTAGACACCATATCATATTAAACCTCATTCATTTACCTTCCATTTGATAAAGAAACTAGTACTTGCTTTGTCACCCTAACCTTCCCATTCTTATTAAACCATTTTAATTTTATGGATTAAGATGTTTTGTTATAATAGGTTACTTTAATAATATTCTTCTTTGTCAGGAAGTTGCAAGTGAGAGATTAAATAACAAGACAAGGAATGCAAAATTCTTAAAATGCCTATATTCAAGTGGTCTATTTAACTTGAGGCAAGATGGTCTTTCGATGCTTGGAGTAATAGATGAGGGTGATTGACTCATTAGGAAGAAGTTAAATAGAGCCTTAGCAAATACTACTTGGCTCTCTGATTCATCAATAATAAGGGTTTCTTCAATAGCCTTAGCTACTGTAAACATAACTTAACTAAAGTTACTCTAGAACATAGCCAAACTAAGCTAAGTTTCCCGTTTAGGTTCAAGAATTTCCTAAGCAAGTTGATGATTTTCAGAAGGCAGTCTTTAAGGGGATGAAGATAGAAATAAAGGGATTATATTCCTTCAAATGCATGCGCAAGTTGCAAGAAATTAAAAGGAGAACTTAAGAAACTCTTATAGGAAAAGATTATAAGCACTAATCTTTCTACCAATAGAATAAGGAAGGAATTGAGTAAATCTTAAAAGGAGTTAATGAAAACCTAAGGGATGCTTCTCTTAAGGCAAAGGAATAATTTGTTATAAATAAATATGCTAAATCCTTAGAGAATCACCATTCCTTAATCAATCAAAAGGCAAAAGTTACTTGCCTAAAGGAAGGGGATAAGAAGTTAAAATTTCTTCCAAAATGTCATCTAAACATGAATAAAATTTGTTCCCTTTTTGGATAGTAAAAGATAGACAAATCAAGGCTAAGAGAGACAAATCAAGGCTAGGAGAGCCTTAAAATATTGAAATTTAATCACTTCAAATCTTTTATTAGGATAGCTGATATTGATTGTTTGTAGGAGTAAGAAATCAATTTCATCCAGGATTCTCTTTCTTAGCATCAAAACGATATATTAGTGAAGTCAATTATAGCAAAGGATATCAAGGTGACTCCTTTTGGCCTCAATCTTTGTAAGGGCCCAAGACTTGATGAGCTCAATGCACTTTTTTTTCAAAAGAACTTAGAATTTAACTGGTAAGTTGATTCATAATGAAATTGTAGAATTTTTTAACCTCTAATAGGATGCTTAAAGAATTGAATAGAACATTCATCACACTAGTCCCTAAAAAGCATAATCTAAGCTCTTTGGATGACTATAGATTTATCTCTTGTTGCAATGTGATTTATAAAATTATCTCCAAGATATTAGCATTTAGACTTAAAAAGTGATAAAATTCGTAACCAATATAAGCCAGAGTGCCTTTGTATGAGGAAGGAACATTAGGAATAACTTGTTTTTAGCTTAAGAGATTTTTAAAAGCTATATTGGCAAAACAAAAAATAATTAATTATATTCTCAAAGGAAAGTGACTATATTAACTAGTCTTTTATACTTAAATCACTTAGAGCTTTGTTATACCTGCAAAATTCATCCTATAGTTAGATCAGTGCTTCACTACTATTTCTTATGCCATCTTAGTGGATGATGAACCCTCTCTCAACTTCAATGGAGCACATGGTTTAAAACAAGATGAAATCTATCACTTTATCTCTTTACCATTTACATTCAGGTCCTAACCAAGATGATAACTAACAAAATTAAGCAAGGAGCTAGCTTTGAGCTCCACCATAAATGAAGCTCTTAAATATGTCTTTTGATGACGATTTTTACTCATCAGTCATTGTAAGCCTACTTTAGTAAAAAATTATGATGAATTGTTTCAATTTATTTAATATTTTTCAGGTTAGCCATCAACAAATCCAAGAGCAACTTATTTTTCTCTCCATTAACACTCTTACAAATATTTTAGGACTCAAACATCGATTGCTTCCTTTTAAGTGCTTGAGAATACCAATTACTGATAAGAGGATCAACTATATAGATTACAAGCCTATCCTAGAGATAAATAGAATGAGGATTGCTCCTCCAAAAAGTAAGGAAAGTTGAGCTTCCATTTTGTTAGAATCATAAACAAAATGTTGTTGACAAAGCATATTTAGAAGCCTTTTATAAGCAAGGAATCCATTTGGGAAAGATGGATCCATAGTTATATGATTAAAAATTATAACTTATAGGCCATTAAGTTTAGCATTAATCATTTCTAGACTTGGAGCCAACTTTTGAAACTCAAGAGAATTTATGCTTTGGTAGATGAAATTCATTGTTAGGAATGGAAAAATATATATTTTTAGTATTGATTATTGGAATGAGATAATTCCTTTACATAATTTATAAGAACAAAGTAATCTTAAGCTTTTAATCCCCCTAAAAGTCAAAGTAAGATGCATTATTGATCAAATGGCAATGGAGTTGTAGGTTTAGAGTGTTCAATTTCAAAATGGCACATATCTTTAATTATAAAGCTGCTGTAAAAAAAGAAGACAAAGTCATTTGGATAAGTCACAACTCCAAACAATTCACCAATTCCTATTGCCTTAATCTAATATGGATGTAGATGCCAAAAACTTTATGCTGGCATCGACTTTGGTTCAATTGCAACTCGATTAAAGCTTCGTTTATTCTTTGACTAGCAATCAAAAATAGGCTTAAAACTCTAAGCAAACTATAGGGTTTCTCCGTTCATAACAATCTTTATGTCCCATGTAAGAGAGAACTTAAGACTCATAACCATCTTTTATCCAATTGTAATTATTCCAGCTCATTTTGGAACTAGGTGTTCTCCTTATGTAAACCAAATTTTGATGTAGGTTGTTGGTTTGATTTTGTGAAATAGGCTGCTCAAGTTCACTTCACTCACCAAGGTGATGTGAAGATCTTTAAGTTGGTAATATGATATGGAACATACTCTCTTTGGAAGAAGAAGAAACATAATGATTCTAAAAAATTTGCAGAAATTTTTACAGGTGTTACTAATAGCCGAACTAATTGGATAAGGCAACATATTATTTCTAAGGGAATCCAATCTTGTATATTCTCTACTTTAACTACATCCTAATGTATAAGTTAATGATGCTTGTTTTGCTTGGTTAGGTTTCTAACTCCTGCATATTTAAACACTTCTACCTGGCAAGCTGCTCAGGTTCTATTTCAACTCTTATTTAAGATTCAAGAGTTATTCTCTTTGTCTTAGTCTAAAGGGAGAATCGATTTTGTTCTATATTTCAGCTACTAGAACTCTCCTTTTGTAGTTTTGGATTGGTTATGTATATTCCTCTTAACCTCTCTTTCTATTAATGATCCTCTTTAGTTTTTTTTAAAAAAACTATTGAATGCAAATCACAAAAGGATGCGCATAAAGAAGAGAAGCAAACATATCGTTTTAAGAAAGCATATAAGCAAAAAGGTTCCCGTCCTTGCCTTCTTCATATATCAACTCTCATATGACATGATGACATACTTACAATGACATACCTTAACTTATTTTAAAAAAAACTTATGTTTTTTTTTCCAAAAAAAACTTAACACAGCTTTAGGATTTTGTTAGTTTTAGTTTCAAATTAAATGATTTTTACAATATTAATATTCTTTTTAAAAACTATTAAATATTATAATTTAAGTTAAATTTTTGTATAAATGTTAGAATCTAAAATATATATGTTAGAACATGACTTGATTCAACAATTACAGATAGAAAGGGCTTTAGTTTGTCCATACAAGTAAACATTAATCACCAAAAAATTAAAATAGTTTTAAATTTAAACTTAATAAATGTTTTTGTAGAACTTAAGAAACCTTTTTAAGTTTTGAACCAAGCTTTGCATATATAAATGCACGTTAAATACAAACTAATGGTTTCAATCTTCTTTAAGGCCATTTATTAAATTTTATTTGGGTTAATAATAAATTTATTATTTAATTTTATATTAGTTCTATTAGTTAAAATTTTTAGTTGCGTATATAATTAAAGAAATAATGATGAAATGTCAATGCCAATCATCACAAGCCTTCATAATTTTTAAACTATTTTATTCATTTTGTCAATGTTTAACTAATAATTATATAGCAATAAATATTATCTTTTGAGTAGCATTTATCAAGCAATATATATCCCCAACAACTTAAAATTACAAGAAGTCATAGATTAAATATAAAATCTTAAATGGAATTGTAGCTAAAGAAGAATTTCAGGGACTGAACTGTTGAATGAGCTTTGCAAGATAGGGAGGCTGCGATTTATGTAATCCAGTTCCACTTAAAGAGAGTTGAACAGATAAAGAAATAACACCATGGTGCTGTGGAATGGTTGTAACTTTGCCTGCAGAATGTGGAATGCTCGAATGAGACGAAAGCAGCAGGGCCTTGCGTAGAGTTGGTTTAAGCAACAATCATGCCTAAACCCAAGTTGATAGAACGGAGAACCAACTTTGTTGAAGTTGGGCATCATAACTAATTCATACTAAACAAGAGGAGGGGACCATTTCATTCACTTATTACACGTACATGAATGAACATCAACCGTTAGACGGAAGGTACGGACAAATCATCGTCATCTCTTAGCAGCATCAGCTTGGCAAATTTGGGCTTTGAAGATCTCAACTGGTTTGCGGGCCAGGCCAGCCTAATCTCTGTGTCCATCTATCTTCTGCCATTGAAAAACCTGTCACAACGATCCTTTCTGTTTCCGTCAGGAGTTCTTTCTCAAACCCAAAGTCAGTTTCTTTTACCTTTCATCCATTTGCAAAATGCATCTTCCAAACCGAACTCAGTCACTCACTCCAAGCTTGTGTCTTTCTCCATTATTTGGTTCGAAACCCCTCAACAAACTCCGATTCACTCCTTCAAAGCAAAACCCAGTTCGCCAGCTGTCCTTAAAATGTTCCCTTTCCACGTTATCGGAGCCGACCCAAGTGGGTGTCTCCAATTCCAAGCCATTTCCAGCTGAAGTATCTAGAACCATTATGGAATTATCTTCAGTTGGCACTCTCTCTACTTTGACCCACGAAGGCTGGCCTTTGGGTGTCGGTGTCCGGTTTGCTGTGGACGATGAAGGGACGCCTGTTTTATGCTTGAGTGAGTCTCAGAGACAGTTTTCCGCTGATAAGAGGTCTAGTCTTCATGTTCAAGTATGCTTGTCTCTTGAACTTGATTATACTAGTTAAATTAGGATAAATTGTGATGTATGTAGAAAGCTACAATGAGATAGTTATGAATGCTATTTTTGTGTGGGGCAGTTGGAACAATGTGGAATGCGGACTCCTCAGTGCACGATTCAGGGCATCTTAGAAAAGCCAGAGGAAAAAAAGGTTTTGAAGGTGATCTATCGTCTCTGCTTTGATTTTTGGCTTCAAATTGCTTTGGATGCCTCCGCACTTAAATTTTCTTTTCTGTTTTTTGCCTTCTCAACATTGTCAAGTTCTTCAATTTTAAGTTATTGTGGTGACCAGAACCTGACTATGACAAATTTCTACCTGTTAACTTAGAATAACAATTTACGCGGATGGCATAATGTTGGAAGGCTTAACAATGTTGTTAAGTAGTCCAGCAAAATTTTGTGCCAAGTCAAAGAGTCTTTGATATGTGCATAGGTGGTGCATGGGTTGCATGGGTCTTGAGGAGCAGCATTGGTCTACGTGGTCAGAGTTGTTAGACCTGATCCTGTTGCTCAAGTTTTGATTGTTAGTTGACTTGGTTGTTAATTGACTTCAGAATTAGTAGCTCTAAAATAGGAGTAGTTAATTGTTAGTCAGTTACTTTGTTATGGCCGAATAAGTAGCCAGCATCTTCTATTTGTTTGTTGAAATCTGTTAGTGGATTGAGCCATATATTGCCATGGCAATATAGAACGAATGATATAAGATTTTTACCAACTCTATTTCTTCTTCCTCAGTTTTCTCTAATCTCTTAAAGTCTACGAAAAATTCTCTATCAGTGGTATCAGAGCAGGTTAGGCTCAGGATGGGAACAAGGAATCAAATTAATGCCGAGTTTCGCAGCGAAGTTCAGGAAATACTAGGTCGTCATGAAACCAGTATTGATGAAGTTCATTCCATTCTACAAACCGTGTTGTCAGAAATTCAGTCCTTGAGGGTGTCTCATGAGACCCACACTAACACTGCCAATCCAAACGTTAATCCCTTTGCCCCAGCTAAATCCTCTGCACCAGCTCAGCCACCTTCCACCAATCAGATTACCTCCACCAATACTCAAAATCATCATCTCAAACTGAATTTTTCAAGTTTAACGGAGAAGACCCGCAAGGGTGGGTTTACAAAGCAAAACAGTATTTTGAATTCAAGAACGTAGCATCCGATCAGCAGGTGCAGTTAGCCTTTTTTCATCTTTAGGGTATTGTGCTCCAATGGCATAGGTGGTATGCCAAGTTCAAAGGACCTGTGACTTGGACTGAATTTACCAAGGCATTGCTTCTTCGTTTTGGACCAACCGACTACGAAGATCCCTGAGAAGCACTCACAAGACTCAAACAAATCACATCTGTTTCTTCCTATCAAGAGGAGTTTGAAAGGCTTTCCCATCTCGTAGATGACTTACCTGAAAAATTTTTACTAGGGTGTTTTGTTGCAGGGCTCAAAGACGAAGTTCGATTGGATGTTAAAATCAAACAACCACAATCCTTGACAGAAGCAATATGGGTGGTACGTTTGGTTGAAGAACGGAACGGATTGCAAAGAAAAGGGACTTCTCCTTCCAAGCTGACAATCTTGGGAGCCCCACCCAAATCAGTAATCAATCTGACGGGGTTTTGGGACCTTCGTCGGCATCTAAATCAGCTACTAGCAGTAACCCAACAACCTTCAAGCGGATCACCTGTCAGGAAATCAGAGAATGCCGGGAGAAGGGTTGTGTTATTACTGTGACGAACGGTTTGTCCCTGGTAATCGTTGCCAACATCTGCAATTATTTATGATGGAAGATGTTGCTGCGGGTGAAGACTAGGAATTTGAAGATCAACATAATAACTAAGATGACGAGGCATTACTAGAAATATCATTCCACGCTATAGCAAGTACTGAACACCCACAAACCATAAGACTTCTAGGTAGAATGAAGGGGAGAGAAGTGACAATTTTGGTAGATGGTGGGAGTACCCATAACTTCGTGGATCAATCATTGGTGCAAAAATATGGACTACCAGTAACTAAGGGCCAAGCTTTCCAGGTCATGGTAGCTAACAGAGAGAAAATCAATTGTGCGGGGAAATGCTTAGCCTTACCTTTAGAGATTCAAGGGTATCACATGAAGGCAAATTTTTACATTCTTCCAGTTGCAGCATGCCCACTTGTCCTAGGCGTGCAATGGTTGGCGACGCTAGGACCCATTGAAACAAATTACAAGCAATTGACAATGTCCTTTCTCGATGGTCATATAAAACAGACCCTTCAAGGCATTAAACAAATGGGCATGGAAGCTCTTAGAGAAAAAGAATGCTATTACATCCAAGGTACAAGTCTCTTTCTCCAGTTGTTGTCTACATAGGAAGCTGAGGAAAAACAAGTGTACCCAAAGGACTTGAGTCTTATTTTAGAAGAATTCAAGCAAGTTTTTAAGCCACCGACGCAACAGCCACCACACCGCGACCATGACCACCAGATTCTGCTACACCCCAACAGTGAACCAGTTAATGTCAGGCCATACAGATATCCATACTACCAAAAATAAAAAATAAAAAAGATGGTGTAGGAACTCTTGAGTTTAGGACTGATCAGACCAAGTCGTAGTCCATTTTCTTCACCTGTGTTATTGGTAAAAAAATCGAATGGGAGTTGGTGCTTTTGTGTGAATTATCAAGCTCTCAACAAGATCACCATTAAGGACAAGTATCCGATTCTGGTAATTGACGAACTCCTGGATGAATTACATGGCTCCAAATATTATTCAAAACTAGATTTGCGATCCGATTATCACCAAATCAGAGTCCACAAAGATGATATCACAAAGACTGCATTTCGCACACATGAGGGGCATTATGAATTCGTGGTCATGCCCTTTGGACTCACAAATTCCCCTGCCAACTTTCAGAGTCTAATGAATGATCTTTTTCGGCCTCATTTGCGTAAGTTTATCTTAGTGTTTTTTGATGATATCTTAGTCTACAGTAGCTCGTGGCAAGAACATTTTCTACACCTTCAGACAGTCGTAAAAACATTGAAGATGCATCAGTTATTTGCAAAGCAATTGAAATGCCGTTTTGGGGCACTTCAAGTAGACTACTTAGGGCACCTCATCTTAAAAAAAGGAGTAGCCTTGGATCCTAGCAAAATACAAATAGTACAGGAGTGGCCAAAACCAACTACCACCAAGGGAATTCGGGGTTTTCTGGGGCTTGCTGGTTACTACCGCAAGTTTATTAGCGGCTTCAGAAGTATTGCCGCCTATTAACGCAATTGCTCACCAAAAAAGGTTTTAATTGGCCTGAAGCAGCAGAGGATGCCTTTCAGAAATTAAAGGTAGCCATGTTGTCTCCACCAGTTCTGAAGCTCCCAGATTTTTCACAACAATTCGTTGTCGAAAGCAATGCTTGTGGTTTAGGAATTGGCGTGATTCTATCTCAACAAGGCCATCCCATTGCCTATTTTAGCGAAGCATTAAAAGGGTCAGCATTGGCCTTGTCAACATATGAAAAGGAAATGCTCGCTACCATCAAAGCCATTCATAAATGGCGTCCGTATTTGCTTGGGCGTGCTTTCATTGTCAAAAGAAACTAAAAAAGCCTCACGTATCTCTTAGAGCAACGAATCTCGACTTCGGTTCAAGCTAGGTGGCTCCCAAAACTCCTAGGCTATGATTATGTTAGATGTGGATGAGACAATCAAGGAGCTGATGCCTTATCTAGGAAGGTTGAATTACAAATGATGGCAGTATCCTTGCCTCGTGAGGACTGGTGGCTTACTCTACAACAAGAGGTGCAACATGACTCTATTTATAAACAACCGGATCAAAGAAACCTCAACCGACCTTAACCACTCTATGTGCAACATGATGGGGTATGGTTTTTTTAAAAATAAAATTTACTTGAGTCCTAATTGTTCTCTACTGCCAGCCATTCTCAGATTGCCATGCCTCCCCTGTTGGGGGCCCCTTTGGATACCATAAAACATTGGCATGAATTCAAAATAGTTTCACTTGGCCTAGGTTATGCAATTCGGTCAAACAATTTTTGTTACATTGTGATACATGCCAATGCTTTAAGAACGATAGTTTGCGTCCAGTTGGTCTCCTTCAACCACTGCCAATCCCAACTAAGATATGGACCGACATCTCCATGGATTTTATAGAAGGACTACCATCATCACAAGGGTTTTCAGTCATTATGGTGGCGGTCGATAGACTCACCAAATATAGCCACTTTGTTCCTCTTCGTCATCCTTATATAGCAACCACCGTGGCTAAGGCGTTTATCTCCAATATTATCAAATTGCACGGGGTGCCTCAATCCATTGTATTTGACAGGGATAAAATTTTTGAGTGCTTTTTGCTCAAATCTCTTTAAGTTACAGGGAACATAACTCAAAATGAGTTCAAGTTACCTCCCACAAACGAATGGTCAGACTGAGGTTACTAACCGTATACTCAAGCAATACTTGTGGTGCTTCATGAGAGATCAACCTCGAAAATGGATTGACTGCTTGCCGTGGGCTGAGTTTAGTTATAATATAAGCTGATAAGCAAATGGATGGAAATATAGTGATATTATTGATAATAGCTATAGCCTCGTAGGAAATTCCTCAAGGACTATGCCCAGCCAACA
>JANKOD010000005.1:25217392-25227611 GCA_026284645.1 Erythroxylum acuminatum | reverse complement strand
CATTAATTTATGAATACCAATTTCGCAAATCAATAAATATTAAGTCCAAAATATATGCATTTTAATTGACTTAACAGAATGAATGCACTTTAAGAATGATGGATTAAACTCTTTAAGATACCCTTCAGTCTTAGTATAAGGAACTTAGAGGTCACTTTATACATGGTGTTGCGGTAAGAGATGAGGCAAAATTCCTTCAGGTTATTTGCATTGGGGAGTTATGGGATGAGACATATATGATTGGTAAGCTCTTTTAAAATTTTTCTAAAAGATAAGAACTCCTATATCACCTGCACTAATAGGTCTCTAGTGATATTCTAGGTAGATTGAAAGAACAAGGCATCAAAACCATCAGGTTATAGAGCTTTCTTTGAGATCAAACTAAGCAAGAAATTCTTGATTTACTTATATAAAGCTAGCTTCTGCAGTTCCTCCAACAGATCCTTATTAAGAGGGTTTGAGTGTCCTAATAATTTTATCAAAGTCGACCAAAGATTTCCTTATAATATCATACACAATTCCTTGAATGGAAATTTTGTTTGTAACTAATTGGTTATCTCCATCAAGCAAACAACGGATCCTATTTATATTTCTTTTTGCAAGAATGGAATTATGAAAGAACTTAGTGTTAGTATCCCCTAATTCAGTCAGGTTAACCTTACCTTTTGTAACAGTAAGGAACTATGCTTTTAAAGGGCCTTGGTATACACCTCAAGAGCGCTAAGTTTCTTCTACTTAAGATCCAAGTTCTTAGAATCTCAATAATAAAGACCTTGTAAATCCTTTAGCTTCTCCTTTTCAGCCTGCAACCTTTGAGTAGAAGAAGGACCGCTATCCTTGAGAAAGACCTTCAGCTTGACCTTTAACATATTTAGTTTCCCCATAAGCTAATAAGACTTGCATCCTGGAACCCCTCCTTATGAATTAGGAAATTAAAAAATATGAAGGGAGCTTTGTTAGGGACATTACTAGTTGGATCAATAACCTCTACGAATGAGTGATAGAGCATAACGGGGAACCAAAATGAGCAAAAGAATTCAGCCATAGACCTGTCCAAGCTTGATTAACCAGAACCCTGTTAAGTTTTCTCCAGGTGAAACTCTTGGCTTGTTGTTTTGTTGTTCCAAGTAAAGTAATAACCAACATATCTTAAGTTAAAAACTTCCAACAAGCTAAAGGTGGTCTCCAATTCTTTGCCTAGAGCATTGTGATTAACTTTGTCTTCTTGATCTTTCTAGGGATGAAGTACATAGTTAAAATCTCTTGCAACAATCCAAGGACTAAAAATAGATGATTTGATAGCAGCAAAGTCCTCCCATAATTTGGCTTTTTGGAAATCAAAACTCTAGGAATATATGATTGACAATTTAAAGGATACTGAGGAATCCAGTTTCTTGCACACCAAACGGATGAATTGGTCAAAATAGTTTTAAGTTGTAACCTAAACCTTGCCTTTAACATAGGAAAAACAATTATGCCATTATAGTGATGTTGATATTTGGATCCTATGATCTATCTAGGCCCTCAAAACTTTTATAGATTCTTGAAATTTCTCAACTTTGATTCTAATCTCACGCTATCCCAAAATTGAAGGCTTCTTTTCTAAAATTAAGTATTTTATTGCTTGTCTTTTATTAGATTCATTAATCCCTCTAATGTTCCAAAAAATTATAGATGAAGTGGATCAAAGGAAATACTAACCCTCATTCCGTCTTCTTCTTTCTACTAATTTCTTGTTTAAGGTTGGAGTGGATTTCTTCAACAAATTCTCCATCTGATTGATTTCATAGATTTCCTGGATTTGTTCATCCCCATCAATTAGTTCTTTATCTTTGAAGTCATCTTCTATACTCTTGTTGTCTTTCCCCTTATTAGTCTAAACCAGAATTTGCTGACAAATTCTATATTATTGGTCCCTCATTAGTCAAAATGCAAGACCAAGTTCTAGCTCCTATCTGCAGTAGCTTCATAAGCAAGAATATTACCCTATTCACTAGGTTAGCATGGAAAAGTTTCGGCTTTTGGGAGGGGATTTCTGCTGATGCCACATTGTTATTAGGTTTGTTAACCTACTTTTGTCGGAATGAATTCTTACCTTGACCTTTACTCGTTTCGAAGAGCTCGTAATTGGAAGGGAACTCAAAGTCTAACAAGCTACTTGCATCCTATTGGACCTCACAATTGGAAGGGAACTCAAAGTCTAACGAGTTACTTGCATCCTATTGGACCTCTGGGATAGAGGATAGTTTGAAGCTTCCTCCAATGGGAGTCTCCATTAAACTATCTTAAAGAGGAAAGATATTGGTGAGTCACCGGGTACTTTCTAAAAGGGGAAAGTTAATATTCAAGGAAGGGGAAAGTTACTGTAGGTAGAGAAAAGGGGAGAAGCTCTTTGTGTTAAAATTGACTTTCCACAAAGGTTTTGACTAAATTGAGTTACTTTAAGAGTTATGTGTTTTTCCTCTCCATATTTTTAGCTGAAAATAGCCTCCAATTCTTGAATAATATCATATAATGCTTAATTTATCATAATTACATGAAAAATAAAAAAACTAAGTAAAATAACGTAAATTTAACATCAATTAAGAAAAATACTTAAGAAAATATATGTAATTTTATGCACATCAACTGAATGGAGTAATCATAATAGTAATCAGAATAGTAGAGTGATCCATGTTCACATCTTGTTATATTTACTGTAGTTTATTAACGTGCATGAAAAATATTTTAAAGTAATTTTCTTGATTTTGATGTTAAACTACTTTATTTTGCTTAATTTTTTTATTTTATGTAATTATGATAAATTTATTATAAGATAAGATTTTTCAAAAGTTGGAGACTATTTCAAGAAAAAAAAACAAGAAAAAGATTAAAACTCTTTTAGGATCACAATCTAGCCTACACCTATGAGTCAATTCATGTCCTATATGGATCAAATGTAGTAAGGAACATGACCTAGAAAACAACCTGAAGAGAGATGGTATGACATTAAAGAAGATACATAGAGAAATAAGACATGAGTTATGGTTATGTAAAAAATTGTGCACTAGTTTCAAGAGAAATAGTGAGATCCATAGTTTGAGGGCACCACTATGCTAAAGATTTTGTAGTAATTTTAAGGAAATAGTGATGTCCACCATCTAATGACACAATCATGTTAAAAGTTGTGTATTAATTCCATAAGGAGTAGATAGATCATTAGGCCAGGCCACAATCACGACGAACACCATTTCTAAGGCATGAATGTGTGTGTGTGTGTGTGTGTGTGTGTAAAGTTTTAAAACCTTAATTTTTAGAGGATTTTTGAAGACATTACACTTTAGACCCTTCTTTTTCTCTATAAAAAGAGTTAGTGGTTAAGAGGTCCAAGAACCTTTGGGAGGGAAATTCTAAGGTTGTTTTAATTGAAGAATCAAAATCCATACATCATCTCATTAGATCAAGCTATTGGTGAAATCAAGATCTATATCTAGATTTATTTCAATAATATTTTACTTATTTCTTATATTGTTTTCATTATTATTACTATGATTATTGACTATTTTTTAGAAAGGAAAAATTCTAATCTTTTCTTTTGCATAGATTGATTCATTTTAATTTATAAAATGTGATATTTTTTATAAATTTCCTTTGATTGATCTTAATATATGATTTAGTTATGCTAGCTACTAAACCTAATTTTAATTCATTTGTAGACACCTCAAGATGCTTGACTATTAGTGGACCATAACTTAGGTGATGAGGGTTGAACAAAGTGTTTGAGAGATAGTTATGTGATCTTTCTAGAATTAATAAACTATTTAACATATAAAATCCATGTATCAAGTAATGGATAGGTCAAATAATGGATTTAAAATAATAAAACAAGCCACAAACAAATAAAAAATAAACGACAAATCTCCAATAGGGTGATCCTACAAACCATAAAGTAGTTGTTAAGAAACTGTTGTTCTCAATGGTGACAACTCCTATCATTAGGCTTCAAGCAAGTAGCAACCAGAATCAGTAGAATATTTGGTTCGAGTCCTTACTGAGACGGGAAACTTAGTTGGACCACAAGGGTTAGTGGTAGAGCACATAGTGGATATAAATACAAAGGAAAGTGGTAAGTTTGAGTGACTTAGGGTACATTCACATTCACATTCACAAAATTGCAAGGCTCTTAGAGGTGATAGTTGTTTGTGAGCAATTATAGGATGAGCAAATTAGTGAAAATAAAAAATGTAAGAAAAAATGACAGGTACATAGGGTTGTTATTCTAAGTTACAGTGAGACTTCAATGCAAGTGTTGCATAATTGAAGCAAACTCAAAGATTTCTTCAAGGGACTATTAAGTCTTTGAATAAGAGGAAAGTTGTTTTTACTTACATTAATTTATGATTAGTAAATGCATATAAAAAACAATATATCCTTGTAATATATATTTAAAAACATCATCATGACACCTTACCTTCTTTGTCAAGTGGTAATTGACTTATATATGATATTGACAAGTAAACTAAGAGTTTAATAAATCTTATAACATTTGAACATTTCTCCTCTTTTTAGACGGGAATTAGAGCTAAATTACAACATTAGAATTTATCATAATTTACGTTTGGCTCTTTCTTTTCTAGTCCTAGGACTCACCTATAAATATTTATTAAGATATTAGATATTTATTTTTAAATATAAGCCAATTGTGATAAATATCTTGTATAGATTCGCAGTTAATAATTTTGAAAATGTAAATATAAAATTTGATTTAGATTTTAATATCATTAATTTGATAATGCCGATCAGAAAGACTCTATATGATTGTAAACTGTTTTTCATAAAATATAAAATAATATCTTAATATGTTTTAAGACTATTTTCTAATTATTTTTAGCTACACCACTTTATTAAAAATAAATGTTCTACTTCAGCGAAGAATTGGAAAGAGTAAAGAAAATGAATTGTCAAAAAACGAGATCTAAATTAGATGTTCCCTAATTTAATTTAAAAAAAAAGATTTACAAACATTAAATCCTTTAATTTATAACTAATTTCAATTAGTAATGATGCAAAAATTTCGGTATCAAACTAAAATAAAATGAAAAAGTTTAAAAAAGAGATACACAAGATGTAATTCTCTCTAACCTACTTAATTTCTTATGTATTTATTAAAAGATTCGAGTTCATCATAATTTTGTTTAGAAGATGAAGAATAAATTTTATAATCCTAATTCTTAATTTATCAAAAAGCTATGGTAATCTTAAACTTTAATCTTAAAAGAGAAGTAAGAACAATCTATATATATATATATATAGTTTCATTTTCAATTCAAGAGTAAGACAATTAATGTTCTCAATGAATTCTCGTTTTATATGTGAAAGACCTAAGAAAATTCCTATTTGATACTATATTAGGAACAAAATCCATATAAAAGTAATTATAAATAAATTATCTAAGTATTATAAATTGCTTTAAACATAAGTATATTAAATGACCTATATTCGACTTATTAATTTCTACAATTGACATAAATAATTTTTTTACTTCTCTTTAAACTCTTTTTTATTTTTATAAATGTAACCTTTTTGTAACAGTTAAGCCTAAGATCTTTCCTGTTTGGAATCAAGTTTGGTTCCTTGACTTTTTGGCAAAGGAACCAGCTATAGAACCTAGGGAGCTTAGTGACTAACTTTTTGGCCTCTTCTCCCCCCATTCCTTCACTACCTTAGACTAAGTCTTAGCCTTGCATCAAATCCACTGCATTACTAATTCAGAACCTTTCCCTGCTAGCCCTTTTTATTCAAAGCAAAAACTAACTTCCTTTAACACTTTGGTCCCTTTTATAAGATCTCTAGTCTCAACAGCTAAGGAAAGGAAATACCAGAAAGACCTTAACCATCTACAAGGTCATTGAGAAAGTCCTAAAAACAGGTTGTTAGTGACCATACCCCATATAAGTAGCTATTACCTAGTCAAATGAATTGAGACTTCTAGTTTCACCACTTATAGAAGTGTTGAAAGCGGGAGGCTCACAATGGAAAATTTAACTGGTGTGATATTTCATAAGCAAAAGGCTCCCTTTCCCTTAAGGGCACAAATGGGCAGAAGCCAATTAGGATAATCTTGGCATTAACAAAACAATCATGAATAAAGATGATTTCTTCGTTTTCAAGTTTGAAAGTGAGGCAAGCTTACAAAGGATCTTATGAGACGAGTCTATGGCATGTTCAAGGCAAACCTCTTCTACCATACCAATATGGAATAATTTTCAAAATATATCTCTTGAATATTGGTCCACAATAGGCTTAAGCTAGCAAGCTCCATTGGAAAACAAATATTCTTCGATGAAAACACAGCAAGACTAAGAAGAATAGGTTATGTGAGAATCTACTTATTGGTGGAATGGACAAAAAGCTACTTAAAACTCTAATGTTTAGAAGGCTTAATGAGGAAGGGGGAGTGATGGAGTTAGAAATAAGACTATCTTACCAATAGATAGTAAACTCCCATCCCTCAGTATAACAAGATCTAGAAGCCTACAAGTTGGAGTTTAATATTAGGAAAAAGTTCTAAAGTGACAAATTCTATGACTGATAAAGAGGAAAAAGAAACATGATTCTCATATTAGACAAGGAACCTTTATTCAATAAACCTCTATTCAACTCCTGTTACTTAAGAGATGATGAATGAAGCTACTAAAGTTGTAAATTATTCAATGTAGGTAGAAGTTAGGCCTTTGGAGGAACCTAGGATCACCTTTGTTTATGAATCAACTCAAGGACTAACTTAAGTAAAGTTCCTCTGCGATAAGGATAGTAACACCACCTCTCAAATATTCACGGATCCCTTAGAGAAAGTATAACTGAACAAAGTCCATCTATCTCAGCAGGGAAAGCTAAAGTGGATAGTCTTCTCAATATTACTATTGTGGCCAAAAGGATAAAAGACAGATATTTTTTGTAGTTTGAAAAACATTAGAAAAATCCCCTTATCTTTAAAATTCTTGAAAAAACTCCCTTTAATTTTTAATTTTTAATTTTTCAAAAAAATCTTTTTATACTTCGGTTAAAAAATAACAATGAAGCACAAGTAGTATAAATATTAGATGTAAACTAATCAAATACTATTTATATGATGATTCAACCCAATTCTCAAATTAGAACCAAACTAATGAAATTTGAATCAAACAAATAATTTATTATAATTATCTTAAATTAATAATTTAAGTCAAATTTCATTAGCTTAGGTCAGGTTTAATCGCTGGGTTGAGTTACTATATTAGTGATATTTTATTAGTTCATATATGTATGTTTATAATTCGTGTGTTTTATTATTATTTTTAACCAGAGACTAATTTTTGGAAACTAAAAACTAAAAGAAGTTTTTTTTAGAATTTTAAAGATTAGGGGATTTTCCTAAAATTTATTAAATTACAAAGGAGGTTTATGTCTATCACTTACAAGAAAAGCAAGAGTTACCGACGGAAATTTCCGGCGGAAACTACGGAGATTCTGTCGGTAAACAAACTTACCGATGGAATAGTACGACGGAGTATAACGTCGACGCGGGCATGGTCGGTATTTGTTACTGACGGTAAGATAATACGATCGGTAATATATTACCGATGGAACAGGAAAACCGTCAGTATAGTTGGAAGAAATGTTCCGATGGAACCGTCGGAGAGAGTAGCAATATATTCCGACAGTTCCGTCAGAAAATTTCATACTGTTGGTAATTTCAGCCCTTAATCAAATATACCCTTGATTGCTTAATCCAAAGGTGGAAGCTGTTTGATCGATGAAGTCATCTTTAAAACTAAGAAGAAACCTGGAAGGAAGTCAACAAATAAAGGGTCTAGTCCTTTAATTCACTTATATGATCATAATATAGATTCTTAGGGCATGAATTAACCCAAAAAAGCAAATGATTAAAGATTATCTAGTGTTAGAGAGATCTCTTTTAGTTTGATTTTTGGAAAGAAAAAATAAAGTTGATAAGTGTAAAAAATGCACTTAGTTGTTTAATAAGAGCTGGGAAGTTATTTGTAATCATCAAGCTCACATAGAAGGATCATATTAGCCTATAACTCAAGTATAATCAAGGCTAATCAAACACTATCTTTGACCAGTTCATTGACCTAATGGTTAGTATTAAACTGGATATATCCTATTTTGCAATCACTTTTATTTATAGGGCTAACCATGAGTGTTTAGGAATTTCCTTATGAAATAATCTCAAATCTCTGAGTATCTAATTAAATGCTCCTTGCATTGCATATGGATACTTTAAAATAACATTAACTTGCTCAAGAGGTAGAAGGTGATAAGTTGAACAATAGGTTGTGATAAGTTGAACAATAGGCTAAGTAATAGAGATATGATTAACTACCTCAATAGTGTAAATTTATCATATTTAAGGTTTAAAGGTGCCTACTTTACATAGAGCAACAAGCAAGAGGAGAGCTAACTCAATTGGAAAAGGTTAGATAGGGCCTTGGTTAACCTTCAATGGCTAGAAAAATTATCTAATAATTGGGCCTTTTCTTACACCCCAACTTATTTAGATATCTCCTCCATTGAAGTAACAATTGGTAAAAGGAAAGAAACAAGTAAATCCTCTTTTAGATTTAACATTTATCTTATGAATCTAGAGGGGATTGAATAAGCAGTCATGAAAAGCTTAAGCATAGAGGTAGAGGGGTTTGAATCTTACAAGTGTTCTAAAAATAAGTTAGACATTAATGAGGAAGAAAGCTGAGTTGAAGAAACTCCATCTGAACAAAGTTAGAGAAATAAGTTCATCCTTAATATGACAAGAGAGGCTTAAATTTATATTCAAAATGAATTAAACCTAAAACCTATGGATGTAGACGTGACACTGAAAGAGAAAATGTCTCTAATCAATTACATTCAAACCTTAGAGAATCACTATTTATTAATGAGACAAAAGGCTAGAATCAACTAGCTAAAGGATGCAAATAGGAGCACTACTTTTATAATGCAATTTTAAGGAAGTCTAATAAGATATATTCCTTGAAGAACGATAATGGTGAAGCCATCAATGAGTTCTTCAAGGAGTAGGAGAAGCTTAAAGAATTAGCCCTCAGTCACTTTAAAAGCCTATTAAGTAACTTTAACAATAGTTGTTTATATATGCAGGTCTTAAAGGATTTATTTTTAACTCTCTTACTTGGTCGTAGGAGGAGATACTCTTAAGTCGTTTCAATGTTTGTAGACATTAAAAATCCTTATTTGAGCTCAATCCTAACAAAGTTCCTAGACATGATAGGTTGAATACATTCTTTAAAAAAATTTGGAATTTAATAGGAAAAATGATCACTTAAAGTTAGTTTGGAACTCTTTACAAATGGAAGAAAGTTTGAGGATGAATTCCAACTCTTTAAGTGACAATAGTCTTATACACGTTAGAATATCATATGCAAGGTGATCTCTAAATTGATAACAAGAAGGTTGGATGAATGGATTCAGTATGTAGAAAATTTCCTTATCTTTTTCTCAATAAATCGTTAATAAAATATTTAAAGCCAAAAAGATAAGGAATTTAACTACAGACTGAATCCATACGGGTCAAATTGATGTACTCTTATATAATAAAGGAACAAAGCTTCTGGAAGATCAAAGAAAAGCAAAGTAACACTTAAACGTTCATTTTTCAACCAAATGCTGAAATTAAGAGATAACATGACTTAAGAAATGAGATTTCGAATTGGTAATGGAAGGAAAGCTTAGTTTTATTTAAAAAATTAAAGTGATCCTTGTCGTATATTTAGATTACATGAACTTGATAACTTAAAACATATAATTCCCTTATCAGCTAAGGCTAAAGAAATCATCTCAAATAAGGAATGACATTGTATATATTAAGGCTTTAGTGTAATTATGGGATCCATCCCTAATTATAGACCTAAAGTGAAGGAAGAAGATAGGATTATGTAGAGGAAGCATAGCTCACAATGTTTTACTAACAAATCATGTTTAGCTCTATTTACTGAACCTATTAAGAAAGTAACTTGGTGGACATTAGTTCGATTCACTAATAATTCCTTTAAGGCTTCCTTCATGTTGCGACTACCAATCAAATAAAGATTATAAACCTTGGATAGGTTAAAAGGCATTGCCTTATCCAACACTCTGACGTGCTATGCTGTTACAGACTCCTTCATAGGTCAGCCTTATTCAAGGCGTAATAATCTTATCTCATCTACAAATTAAGGATAGCATT
>JANKOD010000005.1:25143728-25161544 GCA_026284645.1 Erythroxylum acuminatum | reverse complement strand
AGGTATATGTAGAATTTTAATAGGTTAGTTCTTGAGCATAGAATTATTTAATGTATGTTAGTCATCTTTGAATAATTGTAGGTTCGAGTGAAGCCATCTAATCTTAATGCTTTCATGATTGTGTTGTTCATGTTAGTTTTGAATTGATGCTTGCAAGAAAAGGTTTTGCATTACATGTTAGTCTTGGATGTAAAGAATATCATACGGTGAACCCGAATTTTGATCATAAATTGATTGGAAAAATATTTGGTTTCAATGATTAAAATCAACCTAGGGAATTAGCAAACGCCTTTGCAATTGATCTTTAATTAATCTGAATTTTTATCAAGCTTTTCTTGCAAATTTTCTTCTTAGAAATTTTCGACGCTTTCTCAAATTTTCTGTTTTTAATTCACGATCTCCCTTTCTTTTCTTGTTAATTTGACGCTTAATGATTTTATTCCGTACCCATCTCTCTCTTCGTACCAACCAAACAAGCACACCCTAACAGTTCTTAAGCCTCAAGCACATTAAAATCATTTTTACTTGTCCAAGCAGAATTTATTATCCTACACTTCTTGCCAATTTGGACCAAGTCACGCCGATTTGCCAATTTGGACTAAATCAAAGACTGGAACCACTTCGTCAACCATAGACATCATGACTTACTGTGCAAGGTAAGTGGCGCAGTATAAAGCATGCGATGTTTGCTTGCTTTTGAACCAACAATGGCGGCGGGTTTTGGACAAATACGCTCATTAACTTTGGAAAAAAAAAGAGAATTCATTGGAAGACACGACACAAGCAAATATCACAACAAACGTCCAAACCGAAAAATATAGCTTTGCCGTCCCTCCCAACGACCTATTATAGAATACAATGAAAAAGCACTGAAATTTAATTACTGATTGAGGATCAAACAAGCATGCTTAATCAACTTCCTCAATCTTTGGACCAGCACCGCTGCCACCAGCTGAAGGAATATCTTCATCCATACCACCGCCCATGTCTGGACCACCAGCACCACCTTGGTACATCTTGGCAATGATGGGATTGCAGATGCTCTCCAACTCTTTCATTTTGTCTTCAAACTCATCGGCCTCCGCGAGCTGGTTGCCGTCGAGCCAGTGGATAGCACCGTCAATGGCATCCTCTATCTTCTTCTTGTCATCCGGAGACAGCTTCGAACTGATCTTCTCGTCCTTGACGGTGTTCCTCATGTTGTAGGCGTAATTCTCCAATGCGTTCTTTGATTCAACCTTCTTCTTATGCTCCTCATCTTCTGCCTTGTACTTCTCGGCCTCTTGAACCATCTTCTCGATCTCTTCCTTTGAGAGCCTTCCCTTGTCGTTGGTGATTGTGATCTTGTTCTTCTGGCCGGTTGTCTTGTCTTCTGCTGATACATTCAAGATACCATTTGCGTCTATGTCGAAGCAGACTGTGATCTGAGGAACACCCCTCGGAGCAGGAGGAATGCCGGAGAGCTCGAATTTGCCTAGCAAGTTGTTGTCCTTCGTCCTTGCTCTCTCACCCTCGTAAACCTGGATCAGGACGCCAGGTTGGTTGTCGGAGTAGGTAGAGAACACTTGCTCCTTCTTTGTGGGAATGGTGGTGTTCCTTGGAATCAAAACAGTCATAACACCTCCAGCAGTTTCCAATCCAAGAGACAGAGGAGTAACATCCAAAAGGAGCAAGTCCTGGACCTTCTCATTACCCTCACCACTCAAAATAGCAGCCTGAACGGCGGCGCCATATGCTACAGCTTCATCGGGATTGATGCTCTTGCAAAGTTCTTTGCCATTGAAGAAGTCTTGCAATAGCTGTTGCACCTTGGGAATCCTAGTTGAACCACCAACAAGGACAACGTCATGGACGCTGCTCTTGTCCATCTTAGCATCCCTTAAACATTTCTCAACGGGCTCCATACACTTCCTGAACAAATCCATGTTGAGCTCCTCAAATCTAGCTCGGGTAATAGTTGAATAGAAATCGATACCCTCATACAAAGAATCGATTTCAATGGTTGTCTGAGCCGTGGATGAGAGAGTCCTCTTAGCCCTCTCACATGCAGTTCTCAACCTTCTAAGGGCTCTGGGGTTTCCGCTGATATCTTTCTTGCTTTTCCGCTTGAATTCTTGGACGAAGTGGTTCACCATCCGGTTATCGAAGTCCTCACCACCAAGATGGGTATCTCCAGCAGTAGCCTTCACTTCAAAGATACCCTCTTCAATGGTAAGAAGAGACACATCGAAGGTACCACCACCAAGATCAAAAATCAACACATTCTTTTCTCCAACGCTAGTTGCTTTCTTGTCCAGACCGTAAGCAATAGCCGCAGCAGTGGGTTCGTTTATAATACGCATGACATTAAGGCCTGCAATTACACCAGCATCCTTGGTCGCCTGACGCTGAGAGTCGTTGAAATAGGCAGGAACTGTGACAACAGCATTCTTCACCGTTGTACCGAGATAAGCCTCAGCAATTTCGCGCATCTTGATGAGGACCATCGAAGAGATCTCTTCAGCAGCGAACTGCTTCTCCTCACCCTTGTAATTGACAACAATCATTGGCTTATCACCAGGACCTGCAATGACCTTGAATGGCCATAGCTTGATATCACTCTGAACAGAAGAATCAGAGAATCTCCTGCCAATCAACCTCTTTGCATCTGTAAATAACAAGTAAATCCACCGTTAGCAACGATCTCAAGTCATAACTACAAACAAACATACTAAATGATAAAGGATTATACGAATGCAGCGTAGTTACATTACAGAACCTTCTACTTAAAATGTACATCTTACAAACACGGCATGTTTGATCAAATCACTGAGCATCCAAAATTACCACGCAAAATCAAGAAACTGAACAAAAATTCTAGAGGTTTATGATATAATATCTGCATCTAACACACGATAGCTAAAAACTGAAGAAAAAAAATCAAACAACTAGGTTGCTCCGCTACAGATCTGAAAGTGTGCTGTATAACTCGCTACAAAGTAAACTAATTCAGATCGAGCACAATACAAAAGACCAACACAGGCTACACTTGACAACAATCTAACAAAAGAAAAGAAGAAGTTTTTCAACAATTACAAAAAACTCACCAAAGACGGTGTTTATAGGATTCATGGCGACCTGGTTCTTGGCTGCATCTCCGATCAACCGCTCCGTATCCGTGAACGCCACATACGACGGCGTCGTACGGTTACCTTGATCATTAGCTATAATCTCCACTCTATCATGTTGCCAGACACCGACGCACGAGTACGTGGTCCCGAGATCGATTCCGATCGCTGGTCCCTCTCCTTTAGCCATTGTTTAAGAAACAAGCACAGATCTACAAATTGAACAACAAAGAATCGTATATCTTGGTATTTCGAATTTTCACGGTACAAACTGAGCTAGGGAGATAACATACATGAGGTTTATATAAGAGTTTTCGTTCCAGAATGTTCTGTTCGTTAAATCTCAGCCGTTGAATCGTATGAACGGGCGGTTGCCAATGATTGCCGCTTTTTCTTAAACGCGTGGCTTGAGACCCTGGTCTTACGAGCCTAGGAGTTTCGAGAAATTTCGTTTTTTTTTTTGTTTTAACTTTTAAGAAATTTGAAAAGTAGAGAATGTTATTGAGAACATATCTGATATGAACCTCAGCGTTTCACACTATATTCTCGTTATGCCGATCTCTTATTTATTTGTTTACTTTTTACATGTACCGACCTCTTATTTAGTTATCTCTTTTCTTTTTTAATTCAGAATCTTTCAACCACCGATTATATAAGTAAAATTATTAAGTTTTTTGTAATCATTTATAAAATATATTTTTTTGAATAATTTATTTGATAAATCTATTAGTAATTAAGTACTAAATTTGCTTTAATTAATAGTTATATATTCAATATATCTTCATCGGAAATAAAAACACTCTCTCTACTAATTATGGATAAGGTTGCGTATTATTAGATCTCTCTAAACCTCAATAAGATTTATACTGAATGTTAGATGTTATATTCAATATATCTTCATATTTTGTCCTCTAAATTATTAAAATAATTATTATTATTATAAAAAACAAATTTTATATATGTTAAACAACTTTTCAAGACAAGTATTTCTCTACTTTGTTTTAAAACTTTTTGTTGATATTTTTCAAATTTTTAGTCATTTTTTAAATGAAATATTATATAAAACTAATTATTCATCTAAATACTATTTTTATTCTAGGAAATTTTCATATGACACAAAGGTTTTATTTGGTTTTAACAAATATTTTAAAAACCAAGCCGAAAGTTAAAATGGTAAAAATAAGATGTTTAAGATTTAAAAGGTTTAACTAGTATTAGATTAACATAAAATCGGCTAAAGATTAAATAAATTTGAAGAATTTGAAATGTAATTGATAGAGATTGTTCTTACCTATCCAAGAATTTGAAATTTAATTAAAAAGAGATTATTAAATGTAAATTAATTTATTTATTTTAATTTATAAGAATTTATTAATTTATTAAAATTGATTGATTAATTAATTAATTAATCGATTTTTAACAAAATTTATTAAAATAAATTATATTAGAATGTTAAAAATCGAAACGAAAAGTTGAAAATTTTAAAATTTTTATAATGAACTAGTTGAATCGATGGAATTTTTAATCATTAGTTTTAACCATATTAAGAACAACAAAAGGTGAGTTGATGTGGGAGCTCTCCTGGCTTAAGTGAGGTCGTGGGTTCGAACCCTCCTCATGTATGCAGCTGTTTAAAACTTGGGGCCAGAGTTTTGCCTCCCGCAAGGGACCTACCCTGCTCGAGCGAGGATTAGTCTAGGTGTGAATGGCTTAAAGGTGCCTTTCCATAGTTGGGATCCGCCTAGGACACCTCGTGGGCAACCAATAAAAAGAGCATATAATTTGAAATGCTTTCTGGTGTACGGAAAACAAAATTGGCGTTGACCATACGATACATCAGAACCAATTTTTTAAATAAGCATTAAGGTCAACCCCAGACGAAACAATCAATGTAGAAGGAAAAATTATACCTGCTTAGAAACTTATCATGCCAAAACAAGTTGGATTAACTAAAACCAGTTCCACCATGGAATCAGTTGCAACAGTTCTTCCTTCAAGTTAAATTGAAAAAAAAAAGTCATTTATTTGGTACATTCCTATGAATAATTGACATAACTGAGAGAATATGAAGTACAGTGGCAACCGTGTTACTTTATCTAGGTTGTCGATCAACTGTGCCGAATTTTGTCCATCTAGTATAAAGCATAAACAAAAATGAGCACAAAATGTCACAGAGATCAATGGCAAAATTGTTGGAATTGCTAAGCTCCACACTAGGTACAAGCATATCAGATGAACAATTCCCATACTGTCTTTCATCATCGCAATACTAGTTAAACATTGAATTGAGTTACAGACACATTACTGTTATTAAACAACTAGCAAAAAGATCTCAAGTGGGCTAGAACTAGATTACTTTACTAATACAGGTATGGCCTACCTGGATTTGTTCCAAGCTATATCACTGGTAATAGCGGCCTCCAGCATTACCATAAGCATTGCCCTCCGGGTATGAAATCCTTCCCTCGGCTGCTAAGATCCTTCCACCTCCAGCAAATTGAGTTCGGCCCCTGTAGGACTCGAGCTGATTAGTGGTATAAGTCTGAGGTCCATCATCAGCAACACCCACAACTGTTGCACCACCATACCTATGAGCATCAGGCATACTGGTGGTCGAGTAGTGGTTCAATCCAGCTTGCTGGTACTGACTTAACCTGGTCTGTGATTCCTTGTGTAGAAACTCTTCTCTTCTATTTCCTTGTTGAACACGAAGTGCAAATAGCTTCTCATGGTATCCTGTATTTATCTGAATTATTTTCTGAAGCAGCAAAAGAGAATTGGTTATCATATTGGACCAACAATTGCAGATCCTCTCTCCAAGTTTCATAAAGGAAAACCAATTGTATCACATCATTTAGTACACTGAAGTGAAGAGTTTAATGCACCAAGACATAAGGAGAAACAATTGCACACATCATTTAGTATGTTGATAGTCAATAGTTTAATGCACCAAGATTCTTTGTGGTATTGTGTTCTTCAAATACATGGTATAACTATGTAAGAATCCTGGGTGAGCCCTTTATGCTATTTAAACTAGTTCAAAATTCCATTTTTGTTCCAGATACTATGCCTTGATTTCAATGAATTCGCATGATACAGCACAGTTGTAGGGAACAAAACTGTAACAGAATTTTGAAGTAGAATAAAGACAGAGTTTAGCAAATACTAGTCAACAACTCTATTCCCAATATTAAATGACAAACTAGTCAAGCATTTATAGAGAGAAGATACCCTAATAAAAATGGAAATAACTTAATAGAGAAACAACTTAATGTAGCCTTAATAAGAACTAAAGAAAGAAAATAGTGTAGGATGAATAGAAGAGATAACAAACTAGTAGTTAAAACTCACAAAAGTTGGGAATTTTGGGCGGCTGGAATTTTGAGTTTCAGGTTTGGAAGTTCAGTTTCAGGTCTGAATTTTAAGTTGCTGAAATTGCAGATTTGGATTGCTGGAAACTTAGGCTGGAATTTGCCAGAAACTTAGGAAGGAAATTGCCAGAAATTTAGATAAATTGTTGAAATTTTCATGGTTGGATCTGATCGAATTTTAGTGAAAGAAACAATCAAGGGTCTACAAATCACTCTTAGACAAAAAAAATTCACATATTTTAGTTGAAAACTCAAAGTTTATAGAAAAAATTCAGACTAATTTTGTTGGAGGGCTGAGTACACATATATAGATAAGTCCTTGAAACCTTTATTCTAGTAGTAAAGGGATTCACAACTAACATATCTAAAATAGAACTGAATCATACTCTAATAAGGATTCTTTATTCTTAAATAAACTTAAGTCATAAACAAACAAAGACAATATACTTAACATATTATTAATCCCTATCAAAAGTCAACGTACTCAATACACAAGGCTTCACACTTTGCGAGAATTTGGGGAAGGTCATAATAAAAACAACCTTCCCTTTGTATTTTTACAAAGAGGCTGTTTCCGTGATTTGAACCTGTGACCTTTTGGTTACAAAGGAGCAACTCAACCTCATTATTAATCCCCCTATCAAGTAAGATATAGCAAAGTAATTTCAGCCCTTGCTATCCTTGCTATTACATCAACTCACACTCTTCAATCCACCAAATTAAAGTTTGTGTTTGGGTGACTTACCTGTTTATAAACTTTAAGCTCTTTTCCGCTAGATAATTCTAAACTTGGCCCTAACAAGTGAACAAACTCCTTCATTTGTTGTACTGCATCTTCTTATTATTTTAGTTTGGTTTATATGTATAAAAGTAAGAAAAGGAAATAAGAAACCACAGCAGTATGCATTAGTAAATGTGAAACTTGAGCAGCATACTGAAAGATGCTCTCAGTTCTGACAATATGAGGCCGTTTCAAGGCAAATGATATTCAATCAAGGAGAAGAGCCTACCCTCCCAGCCAACAATTCTGCCCCTTACTCTTGTAAAATTTAGTTATGAATTTCTCAATGACTTTAGGTGAGAAGAAAGAAAGGAAAGAATGACATCATGACATTATAAAGAACATATGGCCATGAGTCAGACATGGTTGCTCAAGCGTATATGTGTAGATTATGTTATAACCATGGATCCAGAACTACTGCATTCCACTTGGGACAAGGCATAGAACAAGAACTTGTTAAAATTGACTCACCTCCCTGTGCCTAGCAATTTCTGCATCCTCTGCTTCATTATGTTCTTTTGCTAATTTCAGTATTTCATCCAAAAATTTCCTTTCAAGAACCTCAAAACTCAATGGTAATATGGTATTGTCATAGCCAATCTCCATATCTTGTTCGTAAGGCTGGCTTCTAGCATCCTTATGCACTAGATTTTCCAAACTCAATTTTGAATCTGGTGTCTGCCCCTGGTAGTAATGTCTTGTTTCATTGCCTCCTGGACCTGTATCATGAGGAAAATATAGATGAGTTCACACACCATATGCTCGCAGAAATTTGCACTGAAAAAAATATAGATTTGGTTCAAAAACCAATCCACATGAGATTTACACTTAAGAGCCACCAGCAACAATAGATGGAATGAGCACGAATTCTCAACCAAAAATTGTATGCTTAACTAATTTTCCAGAGTTAAACCAACATGGATCCTAATTATACATAATCACAAGCCAAGCCACAACAAAATTCAAAATCATCCAGGTCCACAGCAATTTTAAAGGCAACAGTTCTCAAAGGCACAATAGAAACTGGTAAAAGACATTTTAACAAACTACAGATGTCCCGGGCTTTGTAATGGATTCGTGATAGATTAATGATATTACACAGTTTGGTAGCTTCCAGTCAAAATGTCCTGGATTTATTAGTCATCATGACATAATTCCTAATAGAATGCATTGGCATGCAGATTATATCACCAAGCAAATGAGAAAGACATCACAGAAAAAATTGATCAAGTTAAGATATACATTCCCTCTAAGCCAAATAATATGGGGTGGAAAGATTGGACATTGAATAGAAAAAGGATTGAGGAAGACAACGGGAGAAAGGGCAGAAACCTGAGAGGAATGTAAAATTAGGAAAAGGGAAACAAATCAAAATTGATCAATTATGACTATATTGTAAGCAGAAAGTCTTCTGGCACTACAAATTCTACTGAAGTGATTATCTTAATTCTCATAAAGGCGAAGTTTACGTGAAATGGTGATGCAAAAGAGTTCTTGCACTGAAAGAGAAGGAAAACTATAAACTGGGTATCAACCAGAAGTTCTCCATCAAAAGAAAAAAGAAAGGATAAAGCTGGGTATCAAGCCTTTCAAATTACAAAGTCTTTTATAGTAGCTGTTGTACACTCTAATCTACAAGGCTCATATAGATCACCTAGACACCTTTTCGATCAAACATCAGGGCTTTGATCGAAAACGCCAAGAGCAAATTCTGAAAGGAAATAATCTCTTTTTGGTACAAATTCTGAAGTGACAAAAGTACATTGCTTATATTATCAGATGAAACAGGATTTTTACATTTAGGCCAGAGGATTATTCTTTTTCAATCGTTACAAAGCCTGCATAATCTACAAAATAGAGAGTTATCAAACTAAGTAATCATCTTGAGAACACATAAATACATTCATCCACCATGCCATTCACTAGTATCAAACGGTTATAAACAAAAAAGCAAATTATTTGTGTTTTAAAAGTAAAGAAAATAGAAGAAAGAAAAAACTTGCCCTGATTGTTGAACACGTGAGAAGTCATTTGAGAGGTGTGGATGCTTTGAGCATCTCTATCTCTGTCTCTATTTCTATCCCTATCCCACTGCCACTGGGCATCCAGTTTAGAAGAAGATTTGTAGGGATTTTCTGCCTCTGATGAATATGAGTCTTGACGTCCTCCGTATTTACTCATTCTTCGACTCCCCGCGTACGAATTATTCATGTTGGTTTCACCTAGTCTGCGATTGAGGAAATAGATAGCACACCCTATTTATACACTCTCTCTTTCTTTCTAATCATAAACGACAGAGGTGATCTGCGGTCTGTTTGTCTCTCGAGAAAATTGAGGACGACGTCGTATGACTGAGTCGCATGCAATATGCCCATTCAACCTTAGGGGAAGGAGGATTGGTTAGCTTAATGTATGTTTGGTTTATAAATAAACTGGAGCTATAAGACGAAAGTGACTTCATCCTCCCTTGCAAAATTGGGCATATTCTTCATGACATCTCCCATGAGACAATTCCACTCTCCATTCATTATTCAATTAACTAAAGTCAATTTATAATATTATAAAACTTTTAATCAATTTACTTAGTCTCACTAAGGTGAACCTTGACTTTTAGAATTTTCTTCTTCTTACGTTAAAAAAGACTAAATCTGAGGTGCTTACAAATCAGCGAGGAGATTAGTCACTGGGTCCGCCGGTCGATATCCTGGTCTAAGAGCAAAAAAAAGACTAAATTAATAATTTTTAGGAAATTAATATTAATTCGCACTTTTTTTAATTTTCTCTTCCTTCTTTTTTATGGATCTTAACGTTGTTTTTCTATTTATAAATTTGATTACACTTTTAGCACTTCTCTAGATTTTCAACATTTTATTTTTAAAACTAGTTCCTTTGCATTAAATTTTACTTGATTTTACCTTAATTCTCTAAGTACCATTAGTTATACCCAAATTTTAAGTCTAAAATCCAATGAACTTCTTTATAAATAAAAGAAAAATAAAAATATTGATATATTGTTAAGTACTCATAAATTTACTTGTATTTTTATTGAGGAAAACTTCTTCTATCTATATAGAGATATGGGGAGAGAGATAAAGTAGAGAGAATTTCATATAATGATATCATAACATAAAGTGAAGGTTTAAATTATACATACCCCTTAAAGTTGTAAAAAGAGTACTTCTCATATTAATACATCTTACTTACCTCTCTTCTACGAATTTGGATTGTTGTATGTAATTTACTTTCAAATTATAAGTATTCTGTGAGTCTCCAAAATTTGAGTTTGTAATATTTATATTTTGATGAAATTTAACATCTTAAGAATGTTTTTAATGTTTATAAATAATTTTTAGATTGATATGGATGCTTACAAGGTGTATGATTAATTAATTAAGCTGATAATACTTAAGGAAGAAGGAAAATAAGAGAATTCGCCATAATTATAAAAGGATACCTAGGGCTAATTTAGGATTGTCAGTCAAACATTATGCCTTATAGGTAAAGTAGTATAGGCACTAGGAAACACTAGTTGGGTTGTTTCTCATACTAATCAACAAGTATATTAAAAAATACTTTTTAAAATTAATTTTTTAAGAAGATAATCATCATTTTTATATGAGATAAACCCTAAAACGTGAAAGAATAGTAACGAGTAAGATTTAGTTTATGTAAATTGTGTGAGTTTGCATGATTTACATTATGGATGCATTTTTACAGTTGAATTCCTTGAATATATATTGGGTCTCTTGAATGATTAAATTTTGCTATTTTTATGATTTGAAAATCTAGAAGGGTGATTGTTATGCATGTGTCTAACATGTGGTAATTAGTATGGTTGGTTGGGTAAATTAATTGGTAGTAGAATGAGATAGGTACCATTTTATTTTGGTAAGATGAATTAATTGCCATTATAGTGAAACAAGTACCATTCTATTGGCCAAAACAAATTAACTAGTGCCATTGTGAAACAAGCCCACTATTATTTGAGGTGAATTAGCCAACGCTAAAATGGATCTTATCGAAAGGAAGAAGTGTTCAACGTTTAAGAAGCCTTTAAACTTTTACCCTTCAAATACCATATTCTTATAAATATAGGAAGATTTTACATATCACAATAGTCTAGAATTTAATGAACACTAACCTAATTCTGATCAAGAGCTGAAAGAAATGAAAAATCAATGGTTGTATAATTAGCGCTAGGCTTGATTGATTGTACTACATAAAAGAGCAAACAAAACTTTGAAAGGAGTTTCAAGCTTAAAGAGAAGTTGAGATTAGAGTTCATATACAAGATTGGTAATGGAACTCCTTCATCTTTTGTGGATTACAAATGGTCCATAATAGGGCCACTAAGTGAAATTATTGAGCTTTCTTCTCTATAAAGTGTAATTGCTAACAATGTAATGGTTAATAAGGCATTATCTTTATATAAGCTATTGAATTCTAACTTTGTACAGTTGATTAACCTGGTTATTCAGTTTTCTCTAGTTTAAAATGACCATATAAGATGGAACAGACGTTACACAAGGACTTTCACTAACGATTCATCCAAAAACTTGTAAAAGGATCATACTCTTAAAGTCCCTTATCATATTTTGTCTAGTTTCATCAGGCATGTCCTAAAGCCTCTTTCATATTTTGGCTAGCTATAAAAAAGAGATTGAGTGCTTTAGATAGGGTAGAAGTATTAACGAATTTATCTGGTATGTGTGTTTTTTTATAGCTAGAAACCAAAAACTATTGAGCATCTTTTTTTGAATGTGATCTTTCATCTAATATTTAAGGTACAATTAAGATAATATGTAATAGAATTGTTCCTATACTGAATTGGCATAACCTTATTGAATGGTTTTGTCTTAACACGAGGAGGAAGGAGGAGGACTTCATAGTCTTTAAAATAGCACTCTATAGCACTAGACATGGCCTTTGGATGAAGAGGAATATAAGAATTTTTAAAAAAGGAATTTATATAAGAATGAAGGTTTTTAACTATATTGCTCAATGTACAAGGAATCAATACTAAACTTATAGTTAATCACTAGTAAACAACTAGAGATCACACCACAGGGGTTAGGCTCACACTGGAAGAACACTGCACCTTGATGATTCCTTGAATGTTCATAAAATTGTCTGGCACTGAGCTTATAAAGCTAAGTTGAAGCTTAAGACTAAAGCTCAATATGCCACGTATTATCTATCAATGTTGACAATAGAGGTATAGTGAATGGTGCTTAGTTAGTAGCAATATTTTGGTTAAAACTCTTTTATTATCTCCTTAATGGCTTAAGAAATTAGCAATTTATGGTTGCAGACATGTTTTTAATTAATTATTTGATTTAATAAATTCTTTACATTCTAAAAAAAAGTTATAAGAGAGGTTATAAGGCTAATTTAAAAACAAGGAACTACAAGTATATCAAAACAAGGCCAAAGAAATTGATACAAGGCATTATAAAATGACAATGCTAAAATAGTCCAAGGAAGTTAACTCAAATAGTGAGATTCAAATTGATAGTTAGGATGCGCTTTTTCCTATTTACTTTCCTTTGTGTAATAGGATTTTGAATGAAACTAATCTTGAATTTTATTTGAAAATGGATAGGTTTAATTTATATCAAAATCCAACTTGAATAAATAATGATGATAAAGAAATAAAATAAAAATTTTAATGGAATAAAGAAAAATTAGATAAGGCTTTTTATTTAAAAGGATGAAAGGCCCCAAGATCAAATGATTGAATTTTTATAAAGGATTTAATGAAGTGATATATTTAAACTAAAAACAAAAAGATTGGAGATAGTCTTACTAAGTTAATAGCTTTTGAGATTCTAAACTATGTAAAGGAAAAGAAATTGGGCCCAAATATTTATTGTTTAAAAGCAGTCCCTAATTTCTTAAAATGTTTAGAAGTTTAAAACTAAAGATCTAAAAGAATCAAACCTAATGGGATAGTTAGTCCTAACTTAAAACAAAACAATAATAATATAGTGATATCACTAATAGGCCTGGAAGCCTAAACTTAAAATAGTAATGAGTTTATGACCCAACTAATTGCTCATTTTTAATTTTAAAATGAAAATGGCATTAAAAAATGATTGGGCTTTTGAAAAAAATCAAATTTATTAAACCTTTTTTTATAAGTTAAATAATATACCATTAACCAAAAAGGGTTTTGTACATAAAACCAAGTAGATGAGTAAGCTGAGATAACCATACGAAAAATAAAACCAATTGGTAACAATTTAATTCTAAAACACTATAAACATTTAAATGTTATAAGTATAGTAAGAGTGACTAAGTGCTAGGATGCTGAAGGCTTAAAAGATTAGCCTAAAAAGGTGATTAACAATATGGAAGCTTGAAGTAGCAAAGCATCATGATCTTATATCAAAGTCCAAAGCAATGTCATGATTGGACTACAAACTAAATGGATGTTTTGAGCCCTTAGTTCTTCTCTTATATGTAAAAATGAGTCCTTGAAATAATCCTACTACTCTTAGTTTGTTCATGAAAAGGAGGTTAGGAAGTTTCCTCTCTATAATACAACTTTACATAAAAAGTTAGAGAAGATACATTGAAAGAGTCGGTGATTACCAACAAAGTGAAAGTCTACTAGATATGTTAAAATTCTTTTGATCTTATTAGCTATAGGTAACTTCCTCTTGATTTTAATAGATAAGATATTGAAAGCTTTGGGATTCGATTGCTTAAACCAAACTAGTTCATTCTATAAGACTAAAGGGGTCTGAGGTTTAAGGAGCTATCTACGTGAGGAGCTAGGAGAGACTATTAGAGGTCCTTCACCATCTAATATCATCCTTTCTGATTGATTTAGGAGTAAAATTTGTGAGATAATTTGTAAGTGTCAACCTCGATAGAGATTCAAAGCTATAAGGCATATTGTTAAGGACTTCCCTAACTAAAGTATACACAGGGATAGATCAATAGAGAGCATTAAGCTCCCTATTGTCTTTAAGAGGACCAAAATTAGTACAAGTGTTTGACCAAACCAATCTTATATAAAACCTCTTGTATGACAGTGTCCCTCTGCTTCATAAGTTGAACTAAGGTCGAAGAGAAATTGTTACTTAAATAGACCAGATTTTTATCCCTTACAAGTAATATTCATGCATCCACTTAACCCATATTGATTTTTTATCAACTACCTATCTCGATAATCTCTCAATCATCATTTTTTTAAATTTATATATGGATAATTTCTAATCCACCCTATTTCTTAAGAATTGTTAGATCACTCCATTGAACCTTAACCAAGGTTTGCTTATTTTGGTCTCTTAAACAAAGGAAATTTCTTAATTATTTTGACAATTACAATAGGTAACATAAGATGGGAAGACCAATGAATGTGCAAGTTATTAAATAACTTGTGGGAGGTTTTTTGTTACACTAAGCTGAAATCCTCTTCTGAATCCTTTTACTTATTGAAAGGAAATCATAGAAAGAAGGTTACTTAGCCAGATAAGAACCATAAGATAAGTAAAAGGTGGTCTCTTAATTTGTAAACTAGTCAGTAAGGAGAACTAGGTAGCCATGTGGGTTGCACTTTAGCAGATAATGATCTAACTTTTTCCCTTATTAATAAAGAGCCCTGAATTCTCATCAGTTTTTTAAAGATAACATCAGTGCATACAAGGAGTTAGAATCTACCTTTGAACTTAAAATGAGATCATTTGTAAAGTAAAAGCTACACAATTTTAGCTTTATACATTTAAAGTGATACCTGAAATTATTCCTCTAGCCAATAATTAATCATAGAATTCTATAAGGCCCTCCATTGAAAAGGGATCCCTTTTTTGATTCTCCTAGGCTATTTGATGAGTTTGGACGATTCTCTATTAATAAGAACACTATATGAAATTGAGGAGAAGCATTGCTCAATCCAAGTTATAAACAAGCTAGGAAAATCAAAAGTTTTGAGACTGTTTATGTGAAACTTCTAGCCAATGGAGTCAAAAGGCATATCGAAGTCTATTTAAGGGCATAATCTTTACTTGAATTCTTGCTGTTATAGCCTTTGAAAAGCTTTTGAATTATTAAAATTTCCTCCCTAATTAATTTGTCTTTAATTAAGGCATCATGGGTGAAATCAATATATTTAGGAAGTAACTCCTGCAATATGTTTGCTAGAAGCTTAGAGATAAGTTTATAGATTGTATTACAACATGTTATAGGTATGAAATCCTTCAAAAAGTAAAGATTACTCACCTTAAGGATGCAGAAAAGAAAGGTTTTGTTAACCTCCTTTAACATTTTATAGAATTGAGGATCTCAAGGACAACATCTATAACTAAACCTTTGAATTGATTCCAAGCCTTTTGAAAGAAGAAGCATTTCATCCCATTTTGGGCTTAGGCCTTGTTTAGGTGTATAAAGAGTAGAACTTGCTTAACATCACTGGGTGAAAATGGCCTAATCAAAAACTCAACTTCCTGATTAGTGATTTTTTCATTAACAATCGATTATAGAAGTTGAACAAAAGAGTGGCAGTTGGTAAGAATGTCAAGAAAGAAGGAGAAAAACTTGAAAAATTCATACAAAATCCTTTTTTAATATTTAATTTTAGCTCCTTGTGCATTAGTAATGTGATTAATTCTATTAAAATTCCTTCCACAAAGGACAAAATTATGAAAGAAAGAGGTATTTATATCCCCCTTTAATAACCAATAGAACCTTAATCTTTGTTTCCATAATGAATGGTTGTTCTCAATGGCCTTAATATAATTGGGAAGAACATTCCTCTCATCATTTTGAAGGGCTTAATTAGTAGGAGAGAGGTCCAGGTATGATTGAATTGTGTTAAGATACTCTCAAGCTAAAGAAACGACAAGGTTGGGGTCTCCAACTCTTTTCTTATTCAAGGATCTAAGCTCCACCTTTATCAGCTTAAGTTTTTACATAAAATGTGGAGTTCGATCCCTTGTATATTATGATTTAAACTATTCCTTAAAGCCTCCTCAAATCCATACACTTCCACTAACATATTTTTGAATATAAAACGACGAAACATTCTCTTACTTTTAGATAAATTTTGCACTATAATTGGAGTATAGTATGAATAGAGAGGATTGACAAAGGTTACCTTGCTAATTAGGAAAGTATTCAGCCACTGCCACTCACCATGGGCCTATCAAGTGTTTTCCTAAGGAACCAAACATCTTTCTATTTAATTTTTTGGGTGTAGTAGTTCCTTTCCATAGGGAGATCTGTCATCTATACATCTCTTACATATTCTATTAGCTCCTTTGATTAGTTTCTTGGGTGAGAGTTTCCTTCAACTTCAAATTATTGTAACATGTTATTAAAATAACCCAAAATATCCATAGAGAGTTGATTGTAGGTTCTAAGTTCATTATATCATCTTATAATGGGGTTCTTTGAAATACATGATTAAAAGCATAAACATAGAATATTTATAGTTTGAGGTTATCCAAAATCAGCTTAGCAAATAATGAATAAATTAGTCCTCTATAACAAAGTTCTTGATTTCTATTATAATATGATCATAAGCTATTAAGGTGTCACTAGTGGTTGGTGATTAGCTTCCAATTCTTTTTTAAGAAACACAGACTTCTACAGCTTTCCTCCTTAAACTTAGATTCTAGTAAGCCCACTAAAAAAGGATTGATAATACTTATACAATCAATTTTTTAGAAAGGCATGATGACTTGTATGTGAATTTTGAACCTAGGCAACGTAAGATAGAAATTGAATTTCAAATGGATGCTAATATGCTTATGTATTTAATAAATGGCATTGTTTTGAACAACTATGCATTTGGATTACAAAAGATGGCTTTTATTTTATGAGAAAATGTTTTGGAATTTACATATGCATAATCAAGTCATGTATGATGCATGTTTTTTTTCTCTTTTGGCTTAGAGCCATGATAAGGTTTCTTTTTATCCATTGGACTAATAAATAAAGGCATAGTGCTTTACTTGATATTTGTACTTAATTGTTGTATATGATTTTTGTGATTGGTGAGTAAACAATTGGTCACTTGTGTGCTAGGTACAAATGAATAAACGATCACCGTATTCTTAACACTGGTTCCTTAAAGTTAATTCGTCGTATCGACACCTTTCTATGGGCTTTGTGGATGATTCCACTCCTAGGGTCTAGACACCGACGAGGTCATCACCTAGGATCATGACGCTCTTATTGACTGTAGACCGGACTCACCATGGATGAAAGTCGAGCCAACACTGAGTATCGGTGGGTGTGCACATTAGTTTGGCCAACTAGTGGTGACACACAGAGTGTGAGATCCTACATCGGTTGGAGAGGAGAACAAAGTATACCTTATAAGGGTATGGATACCCCTCCTATATAGATGCATTTTCCCAATGGTGGGAAGAGAAAAATTGTGAGAGGTTTGACCCTAGGGGCAACCTAAGGCGGACAATATTTATTGGCAGGTGGTCTGGACTGTTACAAATGGTATCAGAGTCAGCACCCGAACCGTTGTGCCAGCTAGGCTGGGCCCTAAAGAGGGCTTGGCCCTAAGGGGGGGGGGGGGGGGTGGGGGACCCCCCA
>JANKOD010000005.1:25124935-25143628 GCA_026284645.1 Erythroxylum acuminatum | reverse complement strand
TAACGACTCATAATCAATTTCAAATATGAAATACCTAGCCAAAATCTCCAAATCTCATATATCAATTTTCTTAGCACGTGACTAATTTTCCACAAATTCTCATTATATTGTCATTTAATAAATCAAATCTCCAAGAAAATGTTCGGGGTCCAACACATGGTGTGGGCACTTTCTTAATAACTCAACCCATCTCTCCCACATTACATACAATATCTCAATCTTTAATTGTTGAAAGGAGAAGATTTCATTGCTTAATTTTGTTGTTTATATTAAAGGGGAATGCCTGGTTAAAAACTTTTGAGCAAGACCATTTCAGGTGGTAATAAATCTAAGAGGTAAATAATTTATCCACTATTTTGCTCTATCCCTTAATGTAAAGTGGAATAACCTTAAACAAATTGCATCATTAGAAAATCCATTAACCTTAATTGTGCCATATATCTCTAGAAATTTTACAATGAGCATATTTAAATCCTTATTTATTAGCCCATCAAATTACAAAAACTATTAAACCATCAAAATCATATTTCTTGATCTCAAAGTTATTGACTGCCATATGCTAGACTATCTCCCTATAGGTCATGGTCTAGTGTAATCCCTTATAGTATAATATGCATTGTATTTGGTAGTTGTAACCTCAATTACCTAAACCCTGAAATTCAGCCAATAATCACAAGACCAAGAATGATAGTCCTAAAATAAATTAATTCAAAAATGAAAAATGATTAGATTAATATTTTATTCCGTAACAACATCACCAAAGTCAATGCACCTTTCAAAAACCAAACTAAAGATCACTAAATTAAATGCACCTATCTTTCTTATAGTCTAGGTTAATATGAGTGTGAATTCCATAAAGACTATAATTACTAGTACTAACAAACTAAAATAACTAATATAAGGTAACAAACCAAAGTAATGAAAAAAATGAAACAACCAATAGATAAACAAGATCCAGATAAGAATCCCCTTAAAAAAATTGTACTTAGATTTACCTTGATTCAATGATTAACCATAGTTTCCTAGACTAGTAGAAATTACAAAGTTACAACTATATTCTTTCTCAAGACATATAGGGCCTATCCTTTAGTTGATTGATTGAAATCTCTTTTAAAGTAAAACCTCTAAAAGCATATTTAATTGTTATGTGCATATGCATGTTAAACTTGACTATGACCAAAAACATTTATATGAACCTATCTTTAGAATTCCATATAACTCTTATTATTAATGTTTTGATCTATCCGTAGATATGATTTCTTAATCCCTATATATGAAATTCTAAATTAAAAAAATGCTAGTGTATCTCAATTCAATCATAATAAGTAATCTTGAATAATTCACAATGAACTTAGGTTTTCCATTAATCAAGAAAGTAAGACAATAGCTCTAAAGTTTAAACAACTTAGATTTATATCCCAATTTAGTTCATGTTACAGTGAATTAAACAAAAAATCAAGAAATTTTATCCAATATGCTTCTAATATATACCTATATTGGGCCTATGTTGAAAAATGAAAAAACAAAATCCCTAATTTATGTAAAAATCATTACCAACATAACTCACAAACATAGTTTCATATTATGTTAGTTTAACTTGTAACTCCTCTATCACATACCCAACGATTCATTTTAGGAACATAGTTCTCAAGGCTATGAACACGATTCTTATTTTGTTTATATTCCTTTATATAGAAAGTTCTTAAAGAAGCTAAAAATATCAATATTTAAAGTAAGGCTGAATAAGTTGTAATGTTTGATCCTTGTAAAATATTGGTTCATTTAGCTTCTTAAGAAACTTACCACATGATGGAACATGGTATTCTATATGGGGTTCAAAATGGTATTGACCTATGTTCTAAACATGGGTCTATGTTCAACTCGTTCTCAAAAATCATATCAAAACCTTTTTGACTTGGATCCAACTTGCCAAAATTCATTCCTCCTTCATTAGGGAGCTGAAACAAAGCTTGGAAACAAAATAATTCACCTAGGAACCAAATCATATAGAAATAATCTAAACACAAGTCAAATTCTCTTAAAATCATGCTAAAATATAACATAATTACACTTATCATAATACAAGTAAAATAAAGGGGTGTGAATCTTTTCTCCATTGTGTGAAACTAATTACTTGAGAAATGAAATTTTAATATCAACTTATATATGTCAATTTTTCACAACCAAATTTTAAGTCAAAACTTTGATCAAGATTATGTTCATATTAAATATATGATTCTATTTAATGATGCACACAATTAGGTTTAATCTTTCGAGTGTATGAAGCCAAATAAAAAAAGAAAAATAAGGTGTTATCAATAGAAAACAAAATTAATAGTTGTGAAGACTTGTCTTGATGTGATCATATTACATAAATTTAGTGATTATGGAAAACATTTTATAGTTTGAACAAATATATAATAATCAATATTTAGGATTACAGACTTAAAAATCCTTCAACTTTTTAAATAGTTGGATTAATTACATGACCACATCTTTAACTGAAGCAAGTCCAGAAAAAAGAAAGAGACAAAGTTGGAATGGTGAAATGCATACCTTAAAGTTAAAATGACAAACTAAAGGGTAATAAGTGTCACGTAAAAAATTCATAATAAACCCATCATCTAAATAATGTGTTGCAAAAATACAATTATGTTATAAAGTTAAAAAAGAATCCAAGGAGTAATAAGGTGAGTGGCCCCTTTCCTGATGACTAGGCGACCTGCCCGGCACCCCACAAAAACCCTCAAGTCGATATTCAGTCCAACTAGAAAGTTCCCCTAGAGCTAAGTCTTTTTCCTTTTGTTCAAAACATTTTTAAATCTATATAAAGAAAAGAAAAAGGAATAGTAGTGGAAGTTTATAAAAGTAACCTTCATTAAAAATTTCGGCAGCATAACAACTATTATTTAATAAAACCAAAAGTTTTAGGTTTCTGAAAAGCAATTCAAAGCACTTCTATCCACTTAACCAAAGCACCACTACTACTTTTGGACTTTAGGTCCATTCAGAAACAATCTTAAAGGGTCAATCACATTCATGAATTTAGTTAAAGAAAAGAACATTTATAAATAACTGTATTTTCACAAAACCAAGATCAGGATATATTTATGAAGATGATAAAATATACATAGTAAAACATTTACAATCTATCTTTACAAAAAAGATGTTCAAAACATGTTCATAATTATGCAATACATGTAAAACAAATGCACAATCAAAATTGCCTACACAGCCGCACGTGATGAAGGTAATTACTCAAATGGTGGAGTCTTGGGAGGTTAATATTTTAAAAAAAAGAATGAAAAATAAAGGGTGAGCTAAACGAGCTTAGTGAGTATTATGGTTTCCACTCAAACATTTATACAAACTTTAACCTCCACAAAGACCAAAGATAATTTCCATTTCTTTTCAAGTAATAGCCAATGTTTTGACATAATAAATTCATATAATCAATGCATATGTAAAACACAATTCCAATTTTTTTGAAAAACTATTTCAAAATGCTTTTCAAAATTAAACTCATTATATAAAAGTTTCCATTTCCTATTTTCCTTAATAAATAAACTGTGGCGGCAATAAGTTTTTTGAAAATTTTAATATTAAAAAATAAGCCAATCACTAGCATTGGTACCATACAGTACATCTCAAATCACTTTTAAGGTTTCTCCCAATAGTCTCAGTTCCCTCTATAATGATTGCCTTTAGAAGTCCCATTTGAGACCATATATTGTATTAAGACTTATAGTAGAATGATCAACCAACCTTGTTAGCTTATAATGTAGGAATTAAGTTGAATAATTCCAACTATTATGCATAAAATAGTGAGGATCAAAAGTAACAATGATACGTCCATTTAATCATGGCTAGTTAAAATAGTCCAACCTTTGTTTATAAACCATAAGCATCTTTCCATCTACTGTTTTTTTTTTTAATTTTGGCCTCCACTAGGCCAATAAAATATGGCTTCTTAAGACCTATATGGTCCTTGATTCCTAACTGTTTATTGAGGATATTTAAGCCTCTCATATCCCAAACTATTATATCCATTAATGAATTAAGTTTCCTTACTTTTTTCCTGTTAGATTTCCTACCATATTTGGTGTTACCCAAACTTAGATCAAATAGGGATAGTGGAGCACTATCTATGGAGTTGGTCATCAAATTAGTTGGAATTTTAGAATTTGGAGCTTCTATAACTTCTATAATGTCTGAGGAGTTGTTCATCAGATATGTTGGAATATCAAAACATGGAGCTTCTACAAATTCTAAAATATTCTTCCTTTTGTCCTTTCTCCATTTAACCTCTTTTCTTTATGTTGATCTAGGTGAGTATTAGATGTTTTATGATTTTTAGAGTGTTTTAGGCTAGTAGCAATTTTTTTGGAAATTCTATGTTGTTCTCTAGTTGAAAGGAGCATGATACTTGTATTTGGCTAGTTACTTCTGTATTACTAATGTCTTCTAATTCTCCTATAGGAGCTTGATTTTTTGGCATCCATTTCAGTTTCTTCTCTCCCATTGAAGGCTTCTACATATAATTCACCTTAGTGAAATCTTCCAGTAGGGATCCTTCTTCATCTAGCTTAAGGATTTTGATGACTTCTAGAAGGGAATTTCTAAGATTTGTTTCAATATAGATTCACACAAAACTAATCCTTTGGAGCCTCGTAGTGTTCTTGTTATGACAAATTGGCTTATCAATCTTGTAAGCCATATAACTAAGACCCTATGATGACCAGTATTCTAATGGTACTTTATAAAAGTTTACCTATATAAGAATTGTGTTTCAGTAGCTTCTTATCCAAAGTCATACATATACTCCATTTCTTGATGGACAATGGTTGTCCTTAATATTCCATAGTCTAACATCGATAATTCTTTGTGCCTATGCTTATGTGATGAATTTGAAAAAACAAATTCATCCTCACTCACCATCGCACTCTCTAAAACTCCGTTTTTCCAGTTTAAATTTTACTATCTTTGAAATATTATAAACACCATTCTTTTTTCCAATAAATAACCTACTATTGAGGAGCTCCATTTCCTAGCTCCCTAATTTCACACATCTAATGAGGGAGCAACTTGCTTATCTTAGCTTGTTTGGGGAACATAATGTGCTTTCTAAAGCTTACAAAGTCACCTACCACTTTGTTCCAAGCTATCTTTTTTAGGCTAGCATCATTCTCTTTGGTTTTTAAGTAGCTGTTAGGATTAGTTTTAGAGCTTAGAAAAGGAGGAAAATTCTTCTGCAAATACGTGGAAGAAAGTTTAGATTGGTTAGGAGGGTTAAAGGGAGGTTCAGTATTTACAACCATTAATGGTAAAGAAACAAAAGATTGGTTAGGTAGGAAGAAGCTGTGGGGAGGTGGATTACCAAGAAAGGAATGATGGGCCAGGTTCAACAATGACAGTAGTAGTTTAGGGGTTTCAGTTAGAGAAGGGAGCATCTCTCACTAAAAATCCAATTTGTATAAATTTATTTATCTATAATGGAAAGATAATTTCTTTTACAACTTGGTCAAAATTTTGTTTAATTAACCAATACCCATAATAAATCATCAATAGTAATTAGTTAACCACAATAAACCTTTTAGATATTTAAATGTTATAAACATGAATCACTGTTGGACAACTACTATCATCTGTGGGTTCATTAATATTCATTTGACATCAATTAGACATCCTCAAATACTCTAATTGATGAGCTCTAAAATTGTATCTACTAGGCTTTATAACTAATAACATTGTCTCAAAAATTGAAGAACCATTCTAAGGTATTTTCTATGCTATTCCAAATTAGAACTATATACCAAAATATCATCAAAGAACACTTATAAACTTCTCAAAAGGTTGAAGAATAAAGTTTACTAAACTCTCAAATTTTATTATTGAAATTGATTACTGTGAAAATTTTCAAAAAAAATAGTTATTATGAACTATGTATCAAGAATTTAAAAAAAATAAAGAAGATAGCATGTTATAAATAAACTATTTTGCACATATCAAAGTCCTCTCCTTCAACAACTTTGCCCTATGGTTGAATTCACTTAATTTTATTCTTTTAAAACAATATCAAAGCATTATCTTTCTTTTATATACATCTTAAAGAGCTTCTAATGATGGTTCCTTTTATTTTAAACCACTCTAATAATTTTCTGTTCCAATTTATAACGCCACCTTGATAAAAAAAAATAGACTATTTATATTAAAATTGTTATTATTCTTATTAAATCTATAAAATATGACATTATTATATTTTTGGTTCTCCTACTATATTTAATTTCCTAATCGAGTACTAGTGTGTATTTTTTAAACTATGCTTCACTAAGGAAGTGCACTTATCATTCTTATATCATAGTCTAGCCAATATAATTATTGATCCTATAAAGATGACAAGTATTGGCACTAGCTATCTTTCTATTATCTAATATAACAAAATGAACTAATTGAAATAAAAGAAAAGATTAACAAAACTAAAGTGACTAATCTAAGATAAAAAAACTAAAGTGATGGACAAGAATGAACCAATCAATTGATAATCAAGATCTAGATGAGGAATCCAGCTAAAACCTTTTTTTTTTGCCTACACTTATCTCGATTTAACAACTAACCCTAGTTTCATATATCAATAGAAATTTTAAAAGTTACAACCATATTCTTTCTCAAAAAATATCATATCTTTAATTTGATTAATTGAAATCTCTTTCTAATGTAAGATTCCATGCAACTCTTGTTATGCATCAATTATCTATTTATACATATGATTTTTCAATCCTTATATATGAAATCTAAAAACAAATCAAAATACTAGCATATTTCAATTCAACATAAGATATAGTCATAAAAAATTTACAAGGAAAATTGGATCTTTTGTTAAGCTAAAGAATCGGTCCAAACATATAATTATATGAATCCCATCTAGATCTATCCCGATTTAGTTTCTACTAAGGTAAACAAATCCAAAAATAATCAAGAAAGAAAATAAGATAGAAGAAGTCATTCTCATATATTCTTAAAATATTTAAGTTCTTTAATTTAATCTTAATGAAATCCCCTTTTTTTTGTTTGAAGTTGTTCATTTCTTATCCCAAGATGTTTTAGTTTCACACCTTATAATTTCTTTATCTTCTATATATAAAACCCTAGAATTTTTGTATATAAGTTACCACCAATATAGGTTCATATTGCACCTATATTGGCTTAGTAACTTACCTAAATCGCATATATGATTATTTATCTTAAGAACACAAATTTAAAGGCATAAAAACAATCTATATTTGGGTAACTTTTATTTTATATGGAAAATTCTCAGGAAAAGACTGAATGAACTAGTAACTTAAACAAGTTGAACATCGATTTATATTTAACTCGTATTCCAAGTCCTTCCTCTAAAATTATGCAAAAATTGCTCCATCTTGACTCAAACAAATCAAAATTGATTCCTTCTTCATTAATGGACTAAAACACTACCTAAAAACATAATATAAGCCATATTGAGTACCAAATCATATAAAAAATTAAAGTTAAACACTCTCAAATTCATACTAAAAACATAGTTCAATTAGCACTTATCAAGTACCTCTACTTTTTTCAACTAAGGTTTCCAATGTTAGTGATTTTCCTAAATCATATCCTTTTCCATAAATGCAAATATGCATACCACATTAGTGTGATGATGGCATGATATTAATATGTAAGATATGTCAATATGTCACACTAATATGTAATGATGCAGATGGCATTATTGGTCAAACAAATGTCATATAGTTATATCATGTAATTATGATGCTAATGTGGCATCAACATAAAAACAACACTCATTATAAATTCTGCTAATATGTAGGATCTGGAGAGGTCCAGTAGTACGCAGCCTCACCCTTATCTAGTAAAGAGGCTGCTTTCAAATGACTCATATGAAGAGGAGAAGAAGAAGAAGAAGAAGAAGACGCCTAATTAGCTTAAGTCAATACACTCATATTGCTCTTTGTACTATTAGTTAGTCCTCTCAATTTAGTTTAAAGGACTTGATTAAAAAATTATTAATGTTAGTTCCTAAAGGCACCCAAGAAGGGTTGAATTGAGTGTTTATAACATACTAAAAATTTTCTAATCAATAAACTCAATTTAACAAAATTCATTATAAATATGAATAAATGGATTGCTTAAAATAAATCAATCAAATAATTGAATAATAATTTAAAGAGGATAGGAAAGACAAGATGTAAATTGATTTATAATGTTTCGACAAACAATCCTTGCTTATGTTTACTCTTAAGACTCTTTTTGGAATTCCACTATAATTCAAATTTCAAGTTGAAGAATAACCTTTATATAATCTTTCTTGACAAAGAGAAACCCTCCATAAAATTCTTCCAAGTTGAAGAAGAGCCTCAATCTCACTTTGATCAATCCTAAGTACAATAATATAGTTCCCCAAATAAAATCTTACTACTTAAAATAACTCTCTTTATCACTTAATAACTCCAAAGAGGCTCATTCACACATATATGAGACAATGATGCTCAAAAGATTAAAAAATACTTTAAAATGTGTGTAAATTACACCAAATTGCTTCTTAATGAAAAAAATCAATGAGAAAATGATAGAGGTAGATTGCATAAAGTTTTAGTGGCTAGTTTAGTATTTGTTTAATTGTTAAATTGAACGATTAGTGCAAGTTTAGGTTAGGATTATATTAGTTAGTTATATATTTTTGTTTCGTTTGTTTTAGGGGTTAGAGCATGCAATTGAGCTTCAATTTTATGTGTTTGAGATGCCTTGATGTATTTGCATATTTTAGGGAAAATATTGAAGAGCGAAGGAAATTTAGAGAACGCCCTGAGCCAAACCTAAGGTCATAGATCGTGACAGAACGAAATAGAAGGCACCATAATCATGGCTTAGTCTACCACGATCATGGAAGAAAGGAAAATCAAGTGTCACAATCGTTGCTTATGCAAGGACAGTCGCAAACAACCTTCCAAATTTAAGTTTTTAAGGGACTTTATAGACTTTTCGGACCCCAAAAAAACCCTAGGATTGCCTAGAATAGAAAAGAGTATAAAAAGGATAAAGAAGAAACCCTAATGGAGCTCTCTAATTGGCCACTTTTGGGAAAACTCCAAGAAGAGAGAAGAGGAAGAGAGAGAAGAGGAAGAAGAGGAGAGAGAAGCTGGCTTTTGCTGTTGTTGCTTTCCTAAAGCATCCCGATCCCCTTCTAAAGTGTATTTCATTTATCTTTGTGTCCTTTTTTCTTTGAATGTTGAGATGGATATGAATATGTTGATGGATTTAGGTTTGAACATGATGTTTTACTTTTCTTTAGGGATTTTGACTTAATTTAATGTTAATCTAGTTATTATTGTATTTAATCATTTGGTTGTTGTGATTAATTATTGTAACTTCATGTTTCAGTAATAAACCGAGAGAGTGAATTGAATGCAAAATGATTGGGTTAGGTTAATGAGAGTTAAACGATCCAATAGACCGCACAATTAATCAAATTGGTTATTATACAGAAAGAGATCTTATGTGAGATTCGGTTGTTTTTTAGAAGCTTAAGAACTGATTAGGGTTAAGGTTGTTCGTAACTGAAAGACTGCAAGTTCAATATCTAACCTAATTAGGAATTATTAATTAAGGTTTGTGATTATAGCTTGAGAGAGTAATCCTCCCTTCGATAGTCTAGAACTGACACCTCTTTAGAACATAAATGATTAGGTTAGCATTAATGATAGGAGAAATCCCCCTTTCTCATGATTTGGAACTTCTTCTTGTGTGATTTCTCATTATGAATTTGGTATAGCTCAATTCAATTTCTTTTCCCGTTAATTTACAAATTAATTTTTTTCCAATTATCTTCAAGTGTTTACTTTTCTATCTACTTTTTATTTTCATTTTTATAATTCTTAGGGCCTTAGATAACTTAGAATTGAATTAGTTCACCACTCCTCGAGGGATCAACACCTCACATACTACACCCATGACCTATGCGCTTACAATATTTTGAGGGCTTATAAATTGTAAAACTTGCCCTTCACTAAGTTTTTGACGTCATTGTTGGGGAGTTAGTATGATTAGTTTAATTCTTTTAGTCATAGGAATTATTACCCTTTCTTGTGATTGTGGTACCCAATGACAAGAAATTAAAAAGAGAAAAAGAAAGAAGAGAAGGAAGTTTAGGTACAAGGTGGTGGAGGAAATACATCAAAGAGAGCAAAGTACCCTTGTGGACTTTAATGAAGCACAATTTGGTAGTGGAATTCATCATCCTTATTTGAACATGTACTATTTGGGGTGGCAGAACCACCCAGATTTCTGTTGGTCTAATAATGTAAAGACTCACATGGGAAATCAAGACCTATTAGGATTTCAACAAGATGAGTTTAGTTCATGGGATTCTAAATTGGACAAGATCATGGATAAGCTCATGAACACAGAAGAGGCCCATAAGAGACTAGAAGAGAAGTTTGAGCAAGTAACGGAAGACTATACCTCTTCTATTCATAACCTATAGCTTCAACTGAGACAACTTTCCCCTGAATTTTGTAAAAGAAATGTGGACAAATTTCTAAGCAAAATAGAGGTACATCCAAGAGAGCAATGTAAGGTTCTCACACTCAGGGGTAGGAAAGAGCTAGAAGCACAAGTTAAAAAACAAGTTGAATCCCACGTTGTAGAAGACCAAGAGAGGAAATAAGAGGGTAACTCATTCAGGAAAATTGATGTGGTTGAATATTTAAAGGAGCAAGAAGAAGAAAAACATATGACAACGGACATAGAGCTTAAAGCAGATATGAAGGTCTCTATTCATAAAGTGAAAGAAGAAGAATAGACGAGGGTGACTAAAGAAGAACAAGAATAGATCACTCTCTTATAGGACAAATTGTTGGATTCATTAGAAAATCCAGGGAGTTTTGTTATTCCCTATTTTATTAACATTTTGTTATTAAGAAGGACATTGTTGAACTTAATTGGGTATCTTAATTTTATCAACATTGTTCTTCTGATTATCTTCCAACATGTAGCTTATTTCCAACATGTAACTTAATTGGGTAACACAGGTAGAAGCAAGTCACTCATAATTGATTTGACTGAGTTTTGAAAGATGCAAGGTCAAGTTAATGACCATAACTTAGCACATTTTGTAGTTAGATTTAAATTGTTGTGTAGTTAGATTCGTTTTAAATTCTATTAATAAGTCTTTATGATTTACAATGGGTTAGATTACTGATTCTCTTACTCTCTTAAATCAATTATAAGAAAGGAAAGCAATCTCGGTGTCAAGCGGATTTGATCTCAACACCGACACCATCACCACCTCAATCACCATAACGGGTTCTATACTCTAACCCTTGCCTTTAATTTTATCGTTATTTTCAATTTTCTCATGTTTCTCTTGTTTCGTTATTTTTATTCCCACCTGTTTGTTCTTCTCACATTGAGGGCAATGTGTTGTCCAACTGTGGGGAGAGTTGTGTGCATTATATTTTTTTATTTGAATGTGAATTTTTCATGTTGTATGTTATTTTTGTTTAGGATTGCATTATCTGATTCATATGAATGGGTAAATGGCTAGGACTTAACATAATCGATTTAGCTTTGATCATAGTCTTTTAGGTTGCTAATTTATTAGCTTGTGAAATTAGTATTCTAGATTGCTTCGATTAAATATGTATGATAATTAGGATACAATGTTACTTCATTCACTCTAAGAATTCACCATATTCATTTATAATTTTAGGCCAATCGAATAAATAGCATCGTTAGTATCTTGTCGTGAGAATGATTAGTTTAAGAAATGAGATAACCAAGAAAATATATTTAAAAAGTGTTGTGTAAATCTTTAATAACTATTCTTTTGGCCCTTTTTGAAACAAATCAGGTTATGAATAGAGCTAGTAGCTAGTTGAAAATGTGATGTAGCTGAGTAACTGGGAAACATTCATCTCAAATGTTTGCCTTTGAGTCAAAAGGCTATAATGACATTCCAACTAAGTTGCTTAATAAAAACATGGCCTAGTTAAGTATCTGGGAGACATTCATCACAAATGTATGTCTTCGCGTCAAAAGGCTAGGTTCATGTCAATTAAAAGAAATAAAAATAGCGCATTGTTTAATAAATCCTATCGATCATAGTGAATAGCTTGAATTTCATGAAAAGCTACTTAAGGATAGTTACATTTTTTATTGACCAAATAATTATCAATGTGTGTGTAATTGATAGGAGTGAATGAGTTTGACATTAAGATCTTGATTAGTATGTATATTTGGTCTAAAATACTTAGACATAGATTTCACAAGTTAATAAGTTAGAACAACTTGAGAGATCATGTTTGTTGTTAAATTTTTTTCGTGCAGTTTAATGTCATTGACCCATTATTGCATATGTGTGTGTTTTGTTATTAATTATGCTTAGTGTGTTTTTTGTTTTGCTTGTTTGTCTTTGCTTGAGGACAAGTAAAATTTAAAGTGTGGGGATGTTGATAGAGGTAGATTACATAAAGTTTTAGTGGGTAGTTTAGTATGTGTTTAGTTATTAAATTGAACAATTAGTGCATGTTTAGGTTAGGATTATAGTAGTTAGTTAGATATTTGTGTTTTGTGAGTTTTGTGGGTTAGAGCATGCGATTGAGCTTCAATTTTATGTGTCTGAGGTGCCTTGATGTGTTTGCTAATATTTCAGGAAACATATCGAAGAATAGAGGAAATTTGGAGAAGGCCCGAAGCCAAACCTAGGGCCACGATCGTGGATCGTGACAAAACCAAATAGAAGGCGCCACAATCGTCACTTGGTTTGCCACAATCGTGACAAAAAGGAAAATCAAGTGCCACAATCGTGGCATAAACATAGACAACCTTCCGGATTTAAGTTTCAAGGGACTTTTTAAACTTTTCAGACCCGAAAAGACCCTAGGGTTGCCCATAATAGAAAAGAGTATAAAAAGGATAAAGAAGAAACCCTAATGGAGCTCTCCAATCTGCCACTTTTGCGAAAACTCCAAGAAGAGAGAAGAGGAAGAGAGAGAAGAGGAGAGAGGAGCTGGCTTCTGCTGCTGCTGCTTTCTTGAGGCATCCTGATCCCCTTCCAAAATGTATTTCATTTATATTTGTGTTCTTTTTTCTTTGAATGTTGAGATGGATATGAATATGTTGATGGATTTGGGTTTGATCATGATGTTCTAATTTTCTTTAGAGATTTTGACTCGATTTAATGTTAATCTAGTTATTCTTGTATTTAATCATTTTGGTGTTGTGATTAATTATTGTAACTTCATGTTTCGGTAATAAATCGAAAGAGTGAATCGAATGTAAAATGATTGGGTTAGGTTAATGAGAGTTAAGCGATCCAATAGATCACGCAATTAATCAAATTGGTTATTGTACCGAAAGAGATCTCATGTGAGACCCAGTTGTTTGCTAGAAAGCTTAAGAAATGATTAGGGTTAGAATTGTTCATAATTGAGATATTACATGTTCGGTATTTAACTTAATTAGGGATTATCAAATAGGGTTTGTGATTATAACTTGAGAGAGAGTAATCCTCCCTTCGTTAGTTTAGAACCGACAACTCTTTAACACATAAATGACTAGGTTAGCATTCATGTCCCCTTTCTCATAATTTAGAACTTCTTCTTGTGTGATTTCATTGAGCTTGGTATAACTCAATTTAATTTCTTTTCGTATTAATTTACAAATTAATTTTCTACCAATTATCTTCACGTGTTTACTTTTTTTCTACTTTTTATTTTCATTTTTATAATTCTTAGGGCCTTATATAACTTAGAATTGAATTAGTTCACCACTCCTCGAGGGATCGACACCTCACATACTACACCCATGACCTATGTGAGGGCTTATTTTGAGGGCTTATAAATTGTAAAACTTGCCCATCAATAGAAAACACCTATTTGTAGTGTTTGAGAACCCTACTAGTCATTAAAGCCAAGAACTAGTCGTTATAATGGCTATTTGGAGTGTACTAGTTGACCATTATGCCTTAAAATCATCAAATTCACTAATCGATGAGATACTGGTCAACTAATTGGCTTATTAGTTGACCAATATGTCACATTGGTCTACTAATACATCAACCAATCATACAATAAACTTATGATATATTAAATTTAACAACTTTAACCTATATTGGTCAACCACTAACCCATATAGGTCGACAAATCCCCTAAAAACATGATTTTTAACACCTTCGAATTCTCAAAACTATTTGTTTAATCCAAATATTATTTAAACACATCCCAAAATGTTCCCTAAAGTTTGTTTGAAAGATTAAGAGGTTTTTATATTAAAACCAAAAACTTCAATGCCTCTTGATGAATGGAAAGACTATGTAATAAAGTGAAATAAAATATATATGCATGATGAGCCTTTTAGAACATCAAAGGATTAAATAAGATTACAATTAACATTAAAAACTAAAAAGTGACCTTGGTAAGCCTTGATCTTCTGTTGTTCTTTGTTTGATCTTCATTTTGACAGTTTTAAAGTTCAAATTATCTTTATCAACTTCATAAGCTATCTTCTTGAGTTTATGACTTCATTTTCTTCTTATATTGCTTTTCATTAAATAATAAACTTAGTAGTAGTAATTATGTTTTGTTATCATCAAAACACCGATTGGAAGCTCCTTTGGTTCAACAATCTCCCCTTTTTTATGATGAAAAAACAATTATGATATTAGAGAACAATAATAAAATTAAGCACACAAATAACTATTAAGAAAGTGATAAGATCCCCCCTAATTCATGCATAAAACATAATACAATATCAATAATATAGTTCAAATTAAGAACAAAAGGGATATTTAATATCCAAGAAATATCCATACAAGTAGATAACATAAATTTGCTTAAGCATATCATAAAATGTGCAAGAAATACAAAAAATAACAAAACAATTCTCGCCCTAAAATTCATCACTTCCACTCAATCTAATATCACTACTATTTCTCCCTCTTTTTGGAATCATCTAAAAGAAATCACTTATCCGTAAATGCATAAGATAACGTGTGATATGTCTAGTTAAACTGGTTAAAAGATTAAGATGAATTTTATTGAGATTGGTAAGCTTATTCAAGAAAGAATGTTATTAAATATTTAAAGAGCCAAAGTACTTTCTTAATTTTAAAAGAAACATCCATAATTATGTCTAATTTTGAAAAATCCATAATTTTGGTATTGTTCCTAAAAAAATTCAGTTAAAGCAGTGTAACTTTTGACATAATTAGGATTTTTAATTGTAACAAATATAAATATAATTGTAATATCCAACAGTTAATTAAAATGTATAATTTTGAATACCTTAAAATTTAAAAAATAAAAATATGAAAAAACGCCAAAAATATCAAAATTAAACAAAATTAAAATGTATCAATATAACTAAAAAGGAGACAATCTTAACTCATTTTACTATTTTACTACGAAAGCGTCAGTTTGAAACATAACTCTTAACAAAGAGAAATTTTGAATATCCCTAATTTTGAAATGCAAGAATGACAAATTTTTAATTTGATGCAATTACACTTGATTATAAAAAGAAACTTGAAGAAATCATGTAATTTATAGAGATAATTTGATTCAAACCTTAGTTCTTACCCTTAGAGGTCAAATCAAAAATAATCTAAGGATTGCAATATAGGGTGCAACCTCGGGTCGTTTCACTTAATTGGAACCTAAATGAATGGACCTAAGTTAACCTATATTTCATATTATGCAAACTAATTGGGAAAAGGGGGTTTGATCTTTGAAAAAATTAATTGAACTAAAATCAATTGTAAAAAGTATGTAAAATGTATTTTTGGATTTTTGGAGATAGAAAAATGGAAAGATTAAAACAAATGATCGAAAAGTGATAGAATCCTCTTGAAAATGAGCTTTGGCCATCATAGTTCGAAGTTGATTTTTATGCAGTAGAAATCATTAATCTTAAAAATGAAAACCTTAAATGACTCTTTAAGTTCAGGATCTTGATCAATAGGACTCCATTTCTTAAGATTAAGCACTCTTTGTGTGTGTGGTAGGATTTGTCGATGTAATGGGTCAAATGAAATCCAACGTCAACTCAATATCAAACATAACCATGCAAGATAATAGACAATCAACAAGATCACAAGTAGACATATATGAGACTTCATATATTTAAGTTTAAAGTTCTACATCAACCAATCCAACTACATAATGAATATCCAACATTTGATTAAACTATAATCAAGTATGTTCAACTACAAATCACAAATCCTAAAACGAGGATTTTATAAACTCATAGCTGAACTTGGATTAACTACTCCCCTCTTAAGCTCATGGAACTCCAGCCGTTGCTACATCTTCAAAAGGAAGGAAAAACGCCTACCCACGCATTGCAACCGGAAGCTTCACAACTAGGAAAGAATCCAAGCTACCTATGGTGGAAGTCGATAGTGAAAAATGCAGGAAAAATCAGAGAGATGAGAGAAGACGATCGTGTAAAATGATGGATCCTATGATAATGATAATGAATCAATATATATTTCTCGGCTCTGTCCAACTTATCCCAAAATAGGTTTTCTCTAAAACGGGTTACTAGGTCAGGTGTGTACAGTTAGTAAAATTTCCAAAAATGGTTCGGGTCTGGTGCTAATTTGGCTGCTTCATCGCGACGAAAGGATGATTTCATCGCGGCGAACTTTTCCAAAAGGTATTCCAGGTAGATTATTGTGACTTCGTGTGACACCCGGTATCTAGTTTACCCGGTATACCGAAAAAAATCGGTATTTGAGACTAATGTCATTAAAACCAGGACAGTGAAAAATAATTTTTGGTGACATCAAATTAATGATGTATGACACTTTTTCGGTGGTCACAAGAAATTGTACGAGCGAATTTTTAAAAACCAGTACAAAAATGGCATTTTTGTAAATAATCGAAAATGAGGCTTATATAAGAAGCTAGTTAGAAAGAAGACAAAACATGTCTTCTTCCTTCTCTCTAACCCACGAAACCTCCATGGAAGTTCCCTATTAATCTTTTCAACCCTTGTAACAAGGATGGGAAGGAGTGTCAAGCCATTCGGTTAGTACAAAAAGATAAGCCTCAATCCTGACATCTAGTTCTATCGATTTAAGGTTAGTTTTTCTCTCTTCTTGTGAAACCCATTTGATGGAATGTATGGGTTTGATGATTTTGATGATGGGTTCTTGTTCTTTGATGTCTAATGACAAATTAACATGAAGAAATTTCATCTTTATGATGATTTGGGGGCTAAATCAAAACCTAGGGTTTTGAAGTTCAAGCTGTCAATGGAGATAGATTCGTAGGTCCTCTTTCTACATTTTTTTGAGCTGTTTAACGTGGAAATTTGGAGAAACACAAAACATAGAAGTTGTAGATACAGATGTCTACTGTCTCCCTAATTTTGTTTACAATTTTAGGGTGAGCCAAACAAGTGAAAGAGGCCCCTAATTGAAACTGGTTCAGAATACCAGTGGGATTGAAACGAGAAATGAAAGTTAATTGTTTGAAGACTTTATAGTTAGAATTGGATGATGAGTTCTTCTTATGAAATGTTCTAACAAGTGTCATCTAAGAGTTATATAAAGGAAATATTAATTTGATGAGTATTCTGTGAGATATGGCCAAATAAGTGAAGGGTGTTACTAACCTTAGTGACATAAAAGAGAACAGAAACAGGACAAGATAATAAAAAATCACAATAAATCCAAATTATATCATTTTTTAGCCGTCTTTGGATATGTGATATCCATATGAGTCTATTGAAAATGAAGTTTTGAATCACCTTAATTGGATGAGAAATGAATAAGTTATAAGGTTTTGAGACAGGAAGGGTCCAACTCATGACTAAATATTAAGGCTGATTGTAAATGGGAGATTTGGATTTCCTTAATGACCGAATTAGAACATGGTCATAAAAGAAAAATTGTGAACTTATGTGTTAACTAGAGGTCTGGGAAGTTTGAAAAAACATTGGGCCTATGTATAAAAAGTTATTCCTTAACAAATGAGACCTATGCTGATGGATTAGGAATAAAATAGAAATTTTTAATGATATGTGTTAAGAAATGAGGTTTATATGAGAATAACTAATACGGGTATATGTAATTGTTATGCATGTTACCCAACAGCTTGTGAAAGCAGACAAGGAATAGAACTAGAAGTCGTACCTAGTACCTATCAAGTTCAAGAAAATTAGAAAAGAGATAAAAACCCCCTAAAGCAGTCGAGGTGAGTAATCCTTTTCTTTTATCTTGCGGCTTGTTGAATTGTTCTCGAACCTATGTGACTCATTTGATATATGACTCCATGTAGTTAAGTCTAGCATGTTGTATGCCAGATTGACCAGAAGATATTCAGATCCTTTGCATCTTCTGGTCCCCTTGTTATGTTGAACCTATGAATCGCAATTCTTTGATAAATCATGTTTTTGTTGTTGGCCATGATTGAAGAGTTCACAAGAATACCCAGCTGATAGGGCATATTATTAGACTATGTGCACATAGGTAACCCACCGGTGATGGGTTAGATCTAGGCCTTACCGGGAGAGGGCAGGCCTTCAGGGGCAAGGTTAGGTCGACCTTGTCTAGAATCAGAAAAGGGGAGATATGTCGTACTAGCATGCCCCTGTCTCTTCCTAAAAAATTCAAAAAATCAGAGCTCAGAAATGAGAAAGCTTAGAATTAGG
>JANKOD010000005.1:25101031-25112278 GCA_026284645.1 Erythroxylum acuminatum | reverse complement strand
TATCATCATTTTTGCATTCTTTCTACTTCTATATGAAGAAATGGGAGAAAAATATGATCTTTTAAATTTTAATCTTTAGCACTACAGGATGCTTCGATTGATCCATCAGAGGTTTTCGACAGAATTGGTACTACTTAAGTTGTCTCATCTAACTTTCACCAAGATGCCACCACCAAGTTGTGGCATTACCGCCTAGGCCATATTGGTGAGAAAGGTATGCAAATCTTATATATGAAGGGTCTACTGAGCCAGAGTTCAGGTAATATAGAGTTCTATTAACCTTGTGTTTTCAATAAACAAACTAGAGTCAGTTTCTCTTCCCCGGAGATTCATAGGACCAAAGGTCCTCTGGATTATATTCATTCTAATCTATAGGGTCCCTCTCGCGTTGCTTCTCGAGGAGGTAGAAAGTATATGTTGACCAAGCCACTACCTATTGCTAAATTCAAGCATTATGTGGACTTAATTGGTATTCTTGATATTTGATCGCCCTTCGGGGATTACGGCGAAGAGAGTTCCTACTTTCGATCTTACGTCAAGGTGGATATTTGTTGGGATATTAACCCAAGCCTTCTAGACCTCTACTCCATGTAGATTCCTACTTTGTGTCGGTTTTCTTTCCTTATTTGACACTATTTTAAATTCTTACTTTGTATAGGTTTTCTATCCTAGGGTTATACTACTATATAAACACTCCTTGGGGGTTCTTTGTAACATGTATTGGTGTACACTTTATTAGTCTTGGGGTTTGTGTGCGTGTGAGAGAAAATACTTGTAATTTTTCTCTATTGATGTGGTACATATTTTCGGGCTCTTTTCGCCTATGGGTTTTTCTCCCAACACTTGGGTTTCCCATGTAAAAATTCTGTGTGCTTCTACTGCTTTTCCTTATTTACTTGATTGATTCCATTGCTTCCATGACCACTAGCACAACAAACCTAACAAACATTTCAAGAGAACTACAGGGATTAGGCACGGGATATATTATCCTCTTACTTCTTTACTATATGCACTGAAACCTCTACAAGACTCACTACAAATTATATTGCCACGACCAGAAGATTCAAATACTATAATGATATGACAAGTCGGAACTTTTTAAGGCATTTTTGCTTAAGATTTAGACTTGGTTTATACAACTACCTTTATTAGTCAAAGTTCTAATTAAGGCTTTAACTAAATTAAAATAACCTTTTAGCCTATCCACAAGTACCAAAAAAAGATGTTTTTTTTAATCTATTATTCATTCGCAGGGTAGGAGTAATTTAGCTAATTTAAGATTTTTTCAAGTAAGAATATAGAAATATCTCTAAAGGATTCCTACAAACCATAACAAATTATTTAAATTCAAATTTGGATGGGCCTATTAGAATGATCTTAGTTCTACAAACTTGCAACTATAACTGGTCAAAGTGCTAGGATGTTCCTAATAAAGACGCTTTGATGCTCAAATAGTGAGGGTTGATGATTCTAAGTATGCAAAAAATAATCCTCTAATTGAACTTAAGGATAATGGTTATGAGAACTTATCTTAGAGTGCAATCTTTTTATAAGTAATCCTTCAAGAAGTACAATTGGATTCCAACTATTTTTTTTTTTATAAAATTAGAATTCAACTCAACTAACAAGCTTAATTAATCTTTGGTTAAGACTCCACTTCCATATGTGGATGAACCCTATATTAATTTGAATTTATCCTTTTTTGAATCATTGGGGGTCACATATGAGCTTAAAACCCATAGACTTAAAGAAAGAAATGAATCATACTGAATAAATCAAACTCATTTCATACATAGTTAAGAGTGTATTGCTTATCTGATAAAATCAACATTCCTATTAATATACTCCTTAAGCCACTTCATAAGAATCATTGAATCATTAATAATTGTGATCAATATTTAAAAATTTTGATAAACTAGACGTTTTGATTTAGTTTGATTTGAATACATAAAAGTCAAATCTCAAAAACAAATAAAAATTTGCTTATCAAATAATCAATTAGGTGAATAAATTGATTCAACTTCAAAAAAGAAACCATTGAATACTGTTTTCCCAAATTCATGTCCATTATCATTGCAATGGAGAGCCACATTATTGACATTGTTCTTTTGATGGAATGTAAGCTTGTTTAAGGTGCCATCATAGATTTATTGTTATTGCTTCCTTTTTCACTCCACTGAACTAGCTCTCACAATAAGTCACTAGCCATTGTAGCAAAGCCATCTTCGACTCTTCTTTAAAAACCTAAGTTCTTTTCTCCTTTTGCTAAAATACTAACATCAGTAACATGGATTCTAATAACAGAGAGATAGTGATGTGTAAAGAAAACATGATTCTTATAAGTTAGGTATTGCTGATTTCACTATCCAAAATATCTCATTACCAAAGTGGTTTCAATTATGCATATATTGTTTGCAAATATAATTAAATAAAAGAATTTTTTTTGACTACGAATGAGATTTCCAATCTGGTTCAACTCGACCTAATCTAAAGTCAACGAGTTAGATTTAGATTGATCGAGTTTCAAACTAGGCTCAAACATGAGGGTTAGATCAAAATATCTGTCTAGCCTCAAATCCTTTACCAAAACAATATTATTTTGGCCAGACATCATTTTTAGTATAATTGACCAAAACGAGATTGTTTTAATATATAGATTTAAGAAACGTATTATTTTAATAGTAACTTGAGCTTACTTGAATTAGATTTAGAGAACTATTGAATCGAGTTTCTTCGTAGATACTAAATTTTGAAAAAGGATTTAAAAACTTCGATCTATTTTTGAACATATCATTTTTTTTTGAATTAGATTATACAAAAAATTTATAAAAGAAAATACTAATAATTAATAAAATATAAAATATTTATTACATTTAAATTATTATTTTAAATGCATTTGATTAGATTAAATTAATTTCAATATATTTTTATTTTACTAAATATTTATCTTTTAATTAAATTATTGTGGAATATTTAGCCGCTGAGGTTGGGCCCTAAAGAAAAGGAAGGTGCCGGCAGAAAAGACAGGGGGAAGCACATAACATACGGCTAAATAATAAGTAAAGTCTACTCTTTGTTGACTTGGCCCTCAATACGTCGCGTCGCTTTAGATCATATGACATGACCAATTAGCAAGTGGAAAAGAAAATGAAAAATAAATAAACTTTACATAACTCCAAAAATTTTAGCACTCCCTCCAATTCTCTCACTCTCTCGGCTCTTCATCCCATCTCTCTCTAGGGTTTCATTTCCTTTTGAAATTCCAAATTCCCCATCCATTTAGGCATTTCTTCCGGATCCAACGGCCTGATTGCAGCCACCGTCATGTCCGCTTCCACCGTCTCAATCACAGCCGCCAACACCACCACTCGACGGAGACCCGTGGTGGTTGGCGAGAAGAAACCTAACAAAATCGAATTGTTTCCTAATGAAGCACAGGTCAATGGTGGAGAAGCCAACAATACCCTCAATTTCGCGAATGATAAAGGAGGAACCGCTACCTCTCATAGTAGGGATCTAAGCCACCACTCCATAAGAGGAGACGGGGTTTTAGAAAGAAATTCCAAAGATGCCATCCAACTCAAGAAGAATGATTCCGCGGTTTCACCACGTCGGACCAGAAGGAGCGTCTCCAAGCCAGATAGACCTCGTTGGTTGACGATTATGAGTATTTTGACCAAGAATTTATTGCTGATGCTTGTGTTGATAGGTTTAGTGCAAATGGTTCGGAGAATGGTTTTGAAATCAGGCGATTATTCGACCCATATGGGTTTGTCGTCCGAATTTGAGGGGAGTATTGCAGAAGTTGAGTCATTGTTGAAAACAACCACCAAAATGATTCAGGTGCAAGTGGAGGTTGTCGATAAGAAGATTGAAAATGAGATTGGAGGGTTGAGAAGAGAAATGAGCAAGAAGATTGATGAGAAAGGAGCGGTTTTGGATAGTGGGTTGAGGAAACTAGAAGCTAGAAGTGAGGAATTGGAGAAGTCAATAGGAGAGTTGAGGGCAGTACAGTCGTTGTCAAAAGAGGAATTCGAAAAAGCTTATCAGGAGTTAGTAAAGGGAAAAGATAGCAACGGTGGTCGAAATGATGTGAATTTGGAGGAGATAATGGCATATGCAAAGGAAGTAGTAGAGAAGGAGATGGAAAAGCATGCGGCGGATGGACTTGGGAGGATCGATTATGCGTTGGCGTCTGGTGGGGCAACGGTTGTGAAGCACTCAGAGCCATTTGTTCCAGGAAAGGTGAATCACTGGTTTTCCATATATAATCATGATGTTCATCCTTATTCTTCTAAGATGTTGAAACCAAGTTTTGGAGAGCCTGGAGCCTGCTTTGCCCTTGAAGGTAGTACCGGATTTGTTCAGATTAGACTAAGAGCGGCAATTATTCCCGAGGCTATCACTTTGGAGCATGTTTCTAAGGTTTGCTTTTGCGTTACTCTGTTGTGGTCCATTATTTGCTGCTTTACTGCGGAATGCTTGTTGACTTGATCATAAGCTACTTTTTTTGTCTTTGTCCAATTTTAGATCCAGAAGATCTTTTAATAAGGTCCCTTTATTGATATAATATGAGATGTTGCGTTTGAATTATCACTCATTACTTTTATTAATTGGCAATGCTAGAGTTTTTGTGCTAGTGTTTAGGTTCTAATTATTTTATGGTTTTGATTTTTGAGTGTGAAAGATTTGGTGCAAAGAAAAGATTTAACTCCCCAAGCACAGCATTCTGCTAAAACTTCTCTATAGACATGTAAAATTTTGGAATGGTGTAGTTGAATTTAAGGAAATTTCAAGTGCTTGCTGTCTTTAAATGTGCCGTTGGAAAGAAATAATATTAGAACATGTTAATGACTTTAGAAATTTTTTTAAAATAAGATATTTAAGATCCTGAAGGAATTGATATTTAGCATATAATTTCCTGCCGTGTTATTTAGATTAGAATTTTAAGGAGGGTACAAAATGCTTTTGATGGAATGCTTATGTTTGGTAGGTTAATCACATTCCTACAAGAAACCCAACAACCTAGTTGACGCAAATCTGATCTGCTTGTCTTGTTGACTAATTAATTATTTGTTGGTGATCAAGAAATTTCTTTGAAGTTACTAAGCTTTAGATGTGTTGTTGATCATGATATTGATTCGTTTAAAGACAATCCGTGTAGATCAGTTATTTTGTTGTCTCAGAGGTATGTGTCTCTTTTAAAAGTTTAATTTCTTACTCAGTAGTGTTCACCTTTGAAAGGTATCTGCTGACAGTATCTATGAAAGGGACCCATACGGGATGGAGTAGGACCTTGTCTAATAATTAAAATGGAGGAGAGAAGAAAATAAATTAGAACGAGTGTTATTGCAGAATTCCAAGTTTATCATTCAGCATTCTTGTAGTGTAGATATGCTTGTATAAAGTGATACTCCAAATTCCAAATTCCTCTATTCCTTGAATCAAGAAGCCAACTCAAAGTCTGGCTGTGTGCGTGGCCAGACCAATGTAGAATTATATCTTCCTTTATATTTAGATCAAGGAATTTCAACTATTTTTCAGCTACATCAATTAAATCAAATCATGACAAGTCCAAATAGGTGTGGGAGATTAGAAGAAATTGGTAAAGGTTGTTGCTTTTTATATGGCCCTTGGTAATAATGATGTTTTCAGTTCTCTGTAGTTTCTTTCCCTATCATCTTTCACTTCTCTACATTTCCATGGTTTGCTTTATCTAATTTTGAGTACCTTAGCATTGACTACAGACCTAGGTTTCTACTGTGGCCATTACGGTTTCTTTGAGTCGTATTGAGTTCAATTTTTCCATCCATTTTCACCCAACTTGAGTTCTTTGATTGCTCTTTCAGATGAAAAGAACTCTCACTGTCCGGAAGAAATACTATGCTTGGTTTCGTTGCACCTTACTATACTCCTTTTCTAGAATTGCTAATAATTTGCTAAACCGACCTTCAAAATTTTCCTTGTCTCACTTTTTTCATCTTTCATGGTAACATATTTTCATTTTCACTCCAAATATTTCTGCTTTAACAGAAGTTTCCTTGTCTCACTTTTCTTACCTTTGATGGATAGATATTTTTCACATAAATAACTCTGCTGTGATAAAAATTTCCTTGTCTCACTTTTCTTATCTTTCATGGTTACATTGTTTCCATTTCACAAAAAATAACTATTCTGTGACAAGTTATGTGCTAAAATATGATTTATTTTGGTTGCATGGGCAGAGTGTTGCTTATGACCGGTCAAGTGCTCCCAAGGATTGTAGAGTATCTGGCTGGTTGCAAGGTAGTAATAGGAATTTCAAGGTTGAGGATGATAAGATGTTCCTTCTGAGAGAGTTTACTTATGACCTTGAGAAGAGTAATGCTCAGACTTTTGACGTGTTCGACTCAGCGGCTTCTGGCATTATTGACACAGTTAGGCTGGATTTCATATCCAACCATGGAAGCCCAACTCACACTTGCGTTTATCGCTTAAGAGTGCATGGTTATGAACCTGAGTCTGTTTCAGTAATGACAATGCAGTCTTGACGTTGTACTCTAGCTGTTTGGCATTGTATTCTAAATTTGATTTTTGTGTTTAGTGCATCAAACACACCTGGATTCTATATGAGCTTAGGTTTACCAGCTCAATTGTCACATATCTGTTGTCTTCGATATTAGTGTCAACTCATTGTAAAAAATTTATGAGTTCTTATTGGTCAGGACAGTCCAATTTTTATGCTCGCAGCAGATCAAATGTAATTGCCCTTGATGCATTTTGGATGCTGCTCACATTTTTCTGGCAAAAGGTTGTTCCTTTGCTGGATTGAAGATGCAGTAGTAAAACGACCATTTGTTTTTCTTGTTTGTCCTCACTAGACAAAATAACCGCTCCCTTCTTTTTTTTCAGTCAAAACATGATACGATAGTGTAACTGCCTTAAGCTGCATCTTTGGAACCTTATTGGCACGTGCTGATATCGCTAGGATCAAATGCTCCATGCTAGAGCATGAAACAAAAATTTTGTTTGTGTTGTTACCTTTTGATTCTGGGGTGGACGCAAATAACAAGAGCACCTAGCTAAGAATTACACTATCTTATCTATAAACACGTGTGCTTTACCTTTATTTTTTTGGGTCTTAAATGCCTCGTGAAGGAAATTTAAGCGGTGCGTTTATCATCGCAGTCAAATCTAATGTGCTGAAGGTGAAGAAGAAATTAGTTGTCTTTCGCTTCTTGTCTTTCTCATAAAACTCCTAGTTAACCGCATGTTTTAACGCTATAACAACTGAAGTTAAAGATTAACAAGTTTAACTTATGTTGCATATAATGAATGTCTATTCTATTCGGTACTAATCATATTAGTTTTCTACTATTAATGATTTATTTTTTAATAAATTCGAAAACTATTTTAAAAAATTTATTAACCACAAATTTCTCTAAATAATGTTAATTGAAAATAGTAAAATATTCTTCGTAATTACTTTAAAGTAAAGAATCAGATATTGATTGCCCAAGTACAATGTGATACATATCCAAGCCGGTGATTGACCATCTTGTCTTCAATATAGTCTCCAGCTCATCTGACTCAAGACTCTGATTTTGTTTCAGGACCATGGCCTTCTAATTGGGCTCAAACATATAATACATGTTATATCCATTACCTATTGAATTATCTTGATTATGATAGGTCCTAAGTAATGTCAAATCATAATAGTCCTTATATGAGATTCTTAAGAGATATTAAGTCTAAAAGCCACTTATACAATTATCTCAACAAACATTTTCATAGACACTTAAGTAATATTTAACATATAATTTTCATATTGGTCAAGTCAGTAAATTTGTTCTCTAACCATTACCAACACATTTATTTATGTATTTTCATACCTATGAAATCAACTACTTTTTTTATAAAAAAGAAATATAACATGTGTTGGTCATTCTACTAAATCTTAGTAGATTTGCAAAGTATATTTATTTCATGAATTTACCTTATAGGTTAGTTAATTACAAATCATGTAAAAATATAAAGATTCCCTTTAATTATTCTATTTTATAAATATAAAACCGATTAATTGATTGTAAAGCATAAGTCAATAATCTCTCACCTTCACTAAACCAGTTGCTCAAGTATCTTATGCAATATTACTAAACGATGATCGTGTAACTGTTGGGCACACAAACACAACATATCATAACAAGTTAAAGTCAAAATTTTGCACACAAATACAACATAAACATAACAAGGTAAAATCAATTTTTTGCAACATAAATCACCAATTCAACAAAATATCAAACACGGATATCTTAATCACAAGAACAAATGAAATATTTATCAAATATAAGCTTCTCAGAATATAAAAGATTAAGGAAATTCGATCCCAACTTTATATAAACTTGGGTTAAGTATTTTTACTGAACAATCTATTTCTTGTCATGTCTTGTACATTGTGGTAATCTCAAATCTAAATTCATTATCAAATACCTGAAGCATAAATTAGAAAAATATATAATCTCTATTATATCTAGCTTCAACAAGAAAAGTCAATAAAACTATTATCTTCTAATGATAACAATTATCATATCTAAGCAAATGCCTTAAATTATAGTTCTTATTTATGCTTTTAATAGGCTAAATTGAGGAGAACAATTCTTTTAGTTAATATGCCTTTCAGTTATACTTTATACAACCATTTACATTATGTTATTAGAATCCATCTTACTTATTTTAATCAATTATAAAATGTCCCCACATTTTACCATCTATATGATATTAACATGTCTCTCAAACTGTATCGCGTATATCTTCCACAGAGTTTAATAGTACAATTACGTAATGAATGTACAACTTTTAGGAGAACTCTTCTCAAACTAATTAATACATATCAAAAAAATTTGGTTCACTAATACTTATTATCAATTATACTAAATAAATATAATTTACTACTCAAAACAATATAAATGTAACCAGTTCAACTTCATAACAATCGAATAAGATTACGAATTTTAATTATATATTTACTTACTACTACTGTTTTATTCAAAATAATAATCTTTTCTACTATTTTGTAAAGATTACTTTAATCTCTCTGGTCAACTAGAACCTTATCCAAATTTAGTTAATTTTGAATTTGTTCAATAAACTAACTAAACTTAGGTGGATAACATCTTTTTTTAATCCCATCTCATGTGACTCCTAGATCTTTCTTATTAAAACATATAACATACGTTATTTCTAATTTAAATTTATATGATCGTGAGTTTGAAAATCCAACAAATACAAATTTAGGTAAATAAAACTCATTATTAAAAGAATAAACATATTCAAATTAAAGCTACTTAAGTTTTCTCAATAAACCTACAATAAACATTACTCTAGGTTAGTCTTATAATAATAGAAAGCAACAATCATTTTCTAAACATGCAGTAATATTTTAATAAGATATCTAATTTAAAGAGTCTCATCAAATGTGCAAGATACATATTATATATATAAAAACGTTCAATTCAATATGCAATATATTATACAATAAATCTATATATATATATATATATGTATATGTATACGCATGCATAACATGAAATATATTATGCAAATATAATTAAATTATATGCAAAGCATCAACCTTTGTTTGATTCTTTATTGATATAATATTTGTATTTTAGAATAATAATCCCATCTCTTTTGAAAAATAAAATAAATTAAACCATTAATTTCTAAGTAAATTAAATTGCTATTTAAAATAAAATAAATTTAATTTGAAAATATTTTTAAATTTAATTAGAAATTATTTATAATTATCTTGATACCTTTAATATACTTAATTGAAACTAATTTCTAACAAGTTACTCTCCTTGTTGTAATTTAGAGAAACTCTATTTCAAAATTTAATAAGTAACACTTTTCCAAAAGAAAAAATAATAAGACATTCTAACATAATTAAAAAAACATTTTCCCAATCCTTTTAATATTAGATAAATATTTTTCAAATTAAGAAATTTTTATTTTTAATAAATAGAAAATTCTTTCATAGTTAAATTAAATATTTAAATTTAATTAAGAGAGTCATTTATATTACTTATTTAGACAGTGATTTCTTAATTAATTAAAAATAATTAAAACTATTTTCTAATGTTTTATTCAATTTCTTAACTTTATTTTCCAAATATAATCAAGAAAATATCTTTTTCAATAAATAAAGAAACTTATTACTGAAATTAATAAAGAAAGAATTTCTAAAAAACAGAATATTAAATCTTTAAATAAAATAATAAATTTAATTTATTTCAATCAAATTAAAATATATAATTTTAATTAAGAAAGAGTTTTCTTGAGACAATAATTTTTTACTTTAAAATTTTGAATTAATTATTAATTCTAATATAATTGAAATATAATTAACTCTAATTCAAGAAAATAATTTTTAAGATTTAAATTAGGAATCAATCTACTATTAATTTTAATCAAATTAAGAAAATAATTTAATTTTAAACTTAAACTATTTTAAAATTGATTTGAAACAAGGTTATTTTTTTAATTAGGATTGTTTTTTATTGTAACACGTACCATAGACCTTATTAAATATCCCGGATCGTTCATAAAAGGGTTAAAAACGAAGGAAATGCAGAGTACCTGATTTCAATTTTATCTCAGCTTCTGACGCAATTTTTGATGCCAAAACGAATTCCAATCACCCGGGACCTTCACAGAAAATGATCACTAACACGTGGTTAATACCTTTCTATAGTTTTCTCAAAATGTAGCACTCTTAACCGGTTAGAAGATCCATATACTTACGAATGATATGAGCAACTGGAGGAGACCTTAACTTTTATATATAACATTCATATCGGGCTTCCCTATCACAAGAGCGATATGGATCCGGTCCATACTAATTAGGATCTATTTGTCACACGGATTTCGATCTATTGATTTAGATTATTTATTGGGTCACTTTATTATCTTTATCTGGATTAAATTACGTAACTTAACCGATAAATTATTAAAAATTTGAAAAATATAATTAATACTTTTTCAGTTTTACGAGAAATGACAAAAATGTTAAACATTTATAGCTCTAGAATTATTCTCGTTTAGATTGCAGTAATTTATGTTAGTAATCCCTATTCCAAATTCTTACGTTAAGGCAATCCTATTTTTAAACATTCTTAGGAGTGTTTGGTTTGAGGGTTTAAATATTTTTATTTTAATTATTAATTATTATTCTTATTATTATTATTATTATTATTTATTATAAATTTT
>JANKOD010000005.1:25061487-25076490 GCA_026284645.1 Erythroxylum acuminatum | reverse complement strand
CAATACCCAATTCAATTAACATAGGATAACACAATCAATTCCTAATGAGAGAAAGAAACAACAAAATAATTAAAAAATACTTAACTCAGGTCGTCAGCGTCAATATTACCTCCAAATCGGTGTCGGGATGCCTAGCCTTCATGGGTCTTTCCTGAAAAATTGCTTCAGTCCCTATTTTAATCCCTAATCGAAAATCCCTTAATTTTTGTTCAAAGCTTCATCTCAGCTCTTCACTGTTGCTGCCCTTCACTACACTGTGCTAGTTTCTATTCTGCTCTGTAGCTCTCCACGCAGCCATGCCAGCAAGCCTAGCTCATCTACACGTCTCCACTGTTCCCTTCATGCGCTGTAGCTTGGTCTGCTTCTCACTTCTCTTCAAGTGCCTCTCCTGTAGCGTGATGGAATGATTTTAAGTCCCATCTGCTGGTCTCCTGCTGCACCGCTTGTACCCCCATGACAATTTAATTTCCTGCTCTTATTTCCCTTATGAGCTACCTTCTCCACTGCGTTTTGAATCAAAACGCCTACGTCCCTGCTGTAGCGTTGTCGTTCCTGTTGCGTGATGTTTTCCTCCCTTGCGCCTCACGCCTGTTGCCTTTGTAGTGTGCGTCTTCTGTGTGTTTTCTAAAAATGCTCAACACACTGTTTCTTGGACGTTGTCGTTTTGTGCATTATCTACTGTAATGTTACTTCAACTTTTTAAGTCCAATGCATGCAAAATCATGATGCCTTCTTCTTCCAATTGTTTTATGTTTGTTGTCTTTTTTTTCGTCCTCCATAAAGACAAGCAAACATAAATATTTGAAAAAAATGACCCATATGTTATGTTTTCCACTCACTTTAATTCTTTTGCTTCTAAATTGTACCTAAAATCATATATAAATTAAAGTGAGTATCTTAAGCATTTTCGTATCATTAATCACTAAGTGTAAATAATTAAATATATCAAAAATTAAGCACATATTATAAATAATACAATAAATATAGAGCAAGGTAAAGAATAAAAAAGATAAAATAAGTAAAAAGAGAAGACAAGTAAGTAAATAAATCAAGCAAACCATTGCAAGAAAATATTTAGGTTAATTAAGAAAATGTTAAGCTAAATAACTAAAAGGTAAATATTGCATACTAAATTTTAGGCTAAATATAAGAAATAAGATTCAAAGGAAAATATTTAAAAGATATATGAGAAACAATCAAGAAAGCAATCAAACCGATTATGTTTCTAAAGTTAATATTATACCCAAACTTTAACAAAGATTTAAAGAAGGGTTTTATTTCTCTTAGTATTCATTTTTATTTATAGAAAATTAAGGCTTATTAAGTTTTATAATTATAATCTAATCATAATAATTTAGATATTCATATTTAATCTCATAATTTTCAAAATTTTAAATGAATTCCACCGTAATTTAACTTGATTTTTCTCTTTAATTATTGAATATTTATGATTCATTAGATATTTGAATTAATTATAAATAAAATTTATTTTTAATTTTTAATTTTTAATTAAATAATTTATATTTATATATTAAAATTGAAATTTAATAATGACACGTGAATTTTTAGAATATTACATAATATTTTTTGAAAATTAAAAAAATTCATTATTCAAATTTGAGACTTGTACAAACAATCCAACCAAAACTATAAGAGCACATTTGGCACTCCTTTTGCTAGAGAGAAGAAAACCAAGTAATCCTTACAAAACTGCATCGTTTAACTCCTGATAATAAGACACGTGATTCCTAAAGGAGTTATTGATTCGCAATGAGTGCTATGTCATTTCGTTGATTAGCTGATAAGGTGATTCCTAAACCTTTCTGGCTAAACTTTCACCTTCAGACGCTTGGGGTGAGATATTGGTGTGGTCTATCTCCATGGGTAAGCTTCCTTGCATGTGATATTATTTTTCTACAAATCATATCCTTTGATTGAGAATTTGGTTCATGAAACTCCGGGTGTTTCTTTTAATTGAGTAATTGGAATATTTGGCAGTGCTTTCTTCTTGGTTCTTACAGGTGAGTTATTAGCTTCATGTTAATTCGTACTACAATGTGTTAGGGAGTTTTCCAAATTCCTGTCTAGGATGATTTTTCTCACTTCCTTAAGGGTTTTTAGTAACAATTTTTTGCTCATTTAGGCTTTTTTCCCCTAAAGTTCTTCTATCTCGCTTTATCAAATTACCCTCATCAAAATCTTGAGGGTAATCTTGAAAAGGGTTCATTTTGTGTCCTTCCTTTTGGCATATCAACAACAGTAATCTAGGATATCCTTCCAATTTATTAACCCTTCAGCCCCCCCATAGAATTGAGATATATCTTTCTAGACTTTCCTTGGAAAAGAGGCATAGGAAATAGGTGCTCAATACTCCCTTCTTCCTCCATGTAGAGTTAATAGAACTTATCTATGGTCATAAACCTGGATAGTCTATCCTTAATGCTAAGTTTGCCTTTGATTAATAGCCAATTGCAAATTGAAGCTCTAAGATTTACTAATTCAAACTAGACCATCCCAAACTAGGGGACTTTTGAATTATCAAGTTGTAGATGTTTCCTACGTGATTTGATTGTAAATAGATTAGATGAGTGACTTGTCTATACTTTTTTTATCCTTTTACAGAGGTTGGAGACCAATTTGTAATTTTTCCCTGAGCAATGAGTTAGTTATAAGTTCTCTATGGATGGAGAGTGCTTCATGAACTATTAGGTTGTTCCCAATATTGTTCCTTAGGATTATGCAATTAGTTGATTCATCTAATGGCCCTAATTGAGATCAATAGTCAATCTAGAATCAAGTAGACTTATCATTTCCCACCTTCTTCTTACAAACCTTTCTATAAATCCCCCTAATTTATTGATGTGTTTTAAGGTCCATGACATTTCATCCTTCATCTTCCAATTCCATTTTGATGTAATGAGACACACGTATTTCACCTAAAGGGACCTAGTATAAATGAGTAGTCTCCAAAATCTCTGTTTGCACCTTATTAGGATTATCCCCAAAACTCTTTCTTCTTTGGTTTGCAAATTTCATACCACTTGACTTTAGTTAGAGATTTTATTTCCCCTTGATATGACTAGATGAATTGCCTCATTTTCTTATTGATCTTCTCTATTAGAGACTTCAGAAACCATAGGTGAGTTGTCCAATAAGTACAGAGATTATTGATAACTGAGTTAATAAGCTGGATCTTTCCTACAATAGAGAGTGTTTTACTCTTCCAGCTAGCTAATTTTCTATGAATTCTTTCTGGTAAGGGTTTGTAATCATTAAATAAGGGCCTTCTAGTTGTTACATAAGATCTTAGTATGCTATAGGCAACATAATCCACAACAATCCAGTGAGAACAGATAGGGGTCTAGCTAATGATTCATCTATAAAGGTCAAGGATACAATTTTCTATTTTTTACATTTGGTCTGAAATTTGAAACCTTTATCCCTTATTGAAGCTTTGATTAGCCTTATCAAAACCTCTAATATCATGGTGAATAGATATGGGGATAATGGATCCCCTTATCTTATACCCCTACCTCCTTTTATAACTATTGTTGGCTCCTTATTTATCATGATAAACTTAAAGGAAAATTCTATCACTTAGTGATTAGGTCAACCATGTTATATGGGGCAAAGTGTTGGCCCATTAAACAAATACATAATAATAAGCTTTTGATGAAAGATATAAGGATGCTCCAGTGGATTTGTAACCTTTTTTTTTAAGGAAAATAGATTTAATAATAAATGAAAGAAAGAATACATGATATACAAAATGTTAAGGGATATACTCTTCACTTTCCTTACACTAAGATGTGAGGAAAATACTACAATGAAATGAAAAAGAGAAAATCAAGCCCACATGTTTTCAGATGTTAAAAGATGATAATATATCAATTGTGCATTGTTGATGAAGAATCTTAACAATTAATAGTTTGCGAATGTGCCAGATAATAGCAGACTGAATGGATTTTTTAGTTGAGCCTTGGTTTGCAAACCTTTTGTGGTTAGGTTCCCGCCATAATGTATACATGCAAGTCCCCAAAGCAAGGATGGAGATACAAAGAGTATGTTTGGAACGAACTGTCCCAGCTAACAGACAGTGCATGATGTCTGGAAAAGTACTACCTAGATCTATCCATCAACATTGTCTTGTAATGCTCTGCCATATGTGAAGGTTGAAGCGGAAATCGAAGAAGAGATGATCACATGTTTCTTTATAGAGTTGAAACATTACACAATTGCGATTTATTTGCATGTAATGCAATCTGTTTGAAGCATTCAATTTGTTATAGATAGCAAGCCAAAGTATGAAGGATAGGAAAGGAGTGAGTACCTTGTTCCATACAATTTTGCATTAGCCTACCTCGGTAGGTCTACGTCATAATAAATCCTTGGTAACTTTGTTGTTAAGGGAGTGGATCGGGTTTCCCTTCTAACAGAATATACTAGCCAACTTTGGATCATTACCTGGGTTACTTGTGATATCATCTTGGACCATATCTCACAAAGTGAGTAGGCGATTAAGGAAGTGAGAGTGGGAGGAATGTTTGCTCAATTTCTAGATGCTTCTGTCTCTAAGAAAATAAGAATGTAGCCACCTTATCCACAACAAATGTTTATCTAGTAGAATCTGCCATAGCCGCTCAAGAATCAAGACCTGATTAGTAAGTTTGATGGATAAGATGTTCAGACCACCTTCTTTTTTAGGGAGGCAAACATCAATCCACTTGACCTTTGCTGCACTTTTGGAGCCATCCACATGACTCCATAAGAAATTATTGGGCAATCTTTCAATAGTTTTGATAAGGATTTGGGAGAGAAGAAATGGGAACTCTAGTATATATGCAAAGAATTAAGTATCGATTGAATAAGTTGGAGTTTACCCGCATAAGAAAGATTTTTATTTACCTATGAGTTGATGCATTTCTAAATAAGTTCAACAATGGGTAAGCATTCCTAGAAATTAAGTCACTTAGTAGTCACTGGAAGTCCCAGATACATAATTAGGGGGTTAGTGGAGGAAATGCCAGTAGTTCTTGCAATAAGTTGTTGGATATCAGAGGCAACTTTGTAAAGAATGAAGTGGCTCTTACCAAAATTGATGTGCAACCTGGAGTATCTTTTAAAAATATCAAGTGCCTTCATAAAAGTATTAATAAAAGAAAACTAATCTCTACAAAAAATGAGGAGGTCATCAGCGAATCCAAGATTGAGTAGCGCAATTCTCTTACATTTGGAGTGGTATAAAAAATTCAGATTTTGTTGCACTTATTTAATGATAGAGCTTAGCATTTCCCTGCATATAATAAATAAGTAGGGGAATAAAGGATCCCCCTGTCATAGACCCCTAGTCGCGTTAAAAAATTTACTTGGACAAATATTGATAAGCACAATTAAGGAAACAATGGTGATACATTGATTTAACCAATTGATGAAGATGTTTAAAAATCCGAAGGCTTGAAGCAAGATCCATATGAAGTTCCAGCTGGTGCTATTGAAGGCTTTATGAAATTCGATTTTCAAATTACAATTTAGAGCAAAATTGGACTAAGAGTAGTCTTTAAAAAGTTATTAAACAATCAGTATATTATCTCCAATATTTCAATCCTTCATGTAAGCTCCTTGGTTCTCGCTGATTAAAGGTGATAATACTTTCTTCAATATTGTGGCAAGTATTTTAGAAATGATCTTATAGAGAAAGTTGGTACATGCTATGAGTTGGAAATCTCCAAATGTAGAAGGTTGAGTCCTTTAGGGATCAAGCATAGAAAGGTGCGATTGATTTCCTTAAGGAGTATCCCATTTGTAAAGAATTCCCTGACAGCTTGTTTCACAAAGTTGTCAATGATATGCCATGATTTTTGGAAGAAGTGGCCATTGAATCCATCAGGCCCGAGGGCCTTAGTACCATCCATAACAAAGACTACCTTTTCAATTTCACTATCTTCCATAGGTTGAATTAGAAAAGCCACATTAGTAGGAGAAATTTGCTTCTGATGTAAAGAACTTAGATCTGAAAGGGAGATAGTCATTTGGCTAGGTGTACCAAGAAGAGAAGTGAAATAACTTATAGCCTCTTCCTGTATGTCTTGAGAATTTAGGAGTAGTGATCCAGTTGTAGATTTAATTGAGTGGACTTTGTTGAAAATTTTCCTTACTAGGATGGATTTGAAGAAGAAACCGATATAGTGATTACCATCTTTTAGCTAGGTAACCTTTGCTCTTTGTTTAATCAGAGAATGGTGATTACTCACCTCCTGAAAATAGTTTGTGATTGCAAGCTTTTCCTTATCCAGTAGCTTCTGAATAGTAGGATTCAAAACAAGCATTAATTGTGTGGCTTCAAGTTCTGATATACTTGAGTGGATAGCAGATGTAATGGAACCTCAGATAGAGTTCAGTAGCTTAAGCTCATGCTTGATATGTTTCAACTTCTGGACATAACAAAATTGTTTTGTACATGCACAATGAAGACCAACACCCTTCCTGCAAGCTTCGAGGAAACCAATATCATGCACAAGATAATTGTTAAAATGGAAGGGAAAATGATGATTGATTGTTTGAAACAAGCTACCAACGACAATGGGGGAGTGATATGAAAATGATGGATCCTTAAAGTGAGCAAAGCTACTAGAAAATGCATGCAACCAAGTTTCATTAACCAATGCACGATTGAGTTTTTTTTTCGTATATGCCACTAAGAAGTCTGTTTGTTTGACCAAGTGTAAGTATATCCAATGAATTTCAGATCAGTTACCCCAATTATCTAGGACAAAACCATGGAAGTCATCTGTATGGTGCTTGAGAGAACAATGGCCTTGAGCTTTGTAAGGAAAGAGAGTGCCGTTAAAATCCCCACAAATTAACTATGGTTTATTACTGCTATTGTTGTATGTTCTAAGATTGCTCCAAAGGCTTCTTCGTTGAGAAGAAAAGTTGCATAAATACAAGAGACATTTATCTAAATGTTCTCCCACCAAAAAAAAATCAAATGGATATGCATGACTTAGTCGATTGGGTCCAAAAAATCCACACTAAGTTCATCCTTTTAATAACAAAGGATGATTATCCCAAAAGCATGATAATGATTATTAGAGAGAAAACCCTATTGGGGCCCAACAATGTGTAACTTGGAGAGGTTTTCTAACTTTATTTTGGTTTCAAAGAGAGCAACTAATAGTGGCTTTTCCTGCAAAATGAAGTCCGTTAAACCAAAAAGTTTAGAGGGGCTATTTATTCCATGCACATTCTATGTGAGAATTGACATTAAGGTGTTGCACATATGGAGCTTTTTCTTTTACTCATTTTTAAACATCTCCTCTCCACAATTTGGAAAATCTAACCATTTTTGAATTCTTTGGTGCAAGGATCCTCAACAAAATTTTTGACAGTAGAAGGGCAAGTTGGGGAGATGTCATGGTGTCAATGGAAGGAGACGAGCTAGTAGATGTGCTATTTGAATATGATGGGGAGTACTAATGGTAGGGTGATGGTTGTCACCATTGTTTGGCAAAGCTTCTGTGTGGCAAGCTGTTAATGTGTGTTGATCATTGGTTTAAAAAAATAGTTGTCAACTGGCAACTTCGAGGGCCAGATCCTAATTTAATATCAATGCAAGGGGAGAGTCTTGCTTGGTATTTTGCCTCATATCAAAACTCAGTTGCTTTACTGAAGATGCAATATGTGTGGGGATTGCGGGAGTTGCATCCATTTGTGATGCAAGGTCCTCAAGCCCCATTAGCTCTTGATAATTTCCAGTCTTGAAATTCCTACTCGTAGCTTTCCATACTTTTCCCTGCTTTGTTGATGGTGGTCTTTATTGATAGGAAATGGAAATGATGTCCTCCTATAAATTGATATCTTTGCCCAACCTCATGATAGGAATCTCATTCGGCAGCTCCTTTGAGAGTTTGATGCTTACACAAATCCTGACATAACTGACTCTTCTTTTCAAATTCATGTGTTCATCCATGCATAAGGGTTTGCTCACATAACTAGCTAAAGAGCTCAGTCCCTGGGTAGTCCAATATTCCAAAATGACATTGTGAATCCTGATAGTTTCAAACCTTAAGTTGGGTTGCCAAACTTGTAAGAAAATAGGTTGGTTCCCAAGATGTCATGGACCATCTTCAAGGATCTTTTGAGCATCTGAGACAGATGAAAAGATAAAAAGAATGAGGTTGCCCTCAGTGAGTAAGACATCAAATAAGCCTCGAGGTTTCCATGTTTTAGTTACCTATCATTGTATAAGGGGCAAGGCTGGCCTGTTATCAAAGAAGAACCCAACTAATGTTAATTCCTAGCTTTTAGCACCCTCCTGGAGAGTGCCAATATCAAGGAATACCACAAACTTACCATTCAGCTCTTGCAGTGGATTGAAGGTAAGGGTTAAGGATGGTTTGTCACCGATGACTTGCTTCCATGTTTTCGAGGAGAGGGGGGGGGGTTGCTCAAAAGGTGAGGATGGTGAATTTTTCTGGAAGGATAAGATAGAAGGTAAGGTTCGGGATGATGGCAGGGAAATATGTTGAGGAAGTGAGGATGGTGATAGTTGTTGGGTCAACGATGGGTGGATATGGAGGCATAATGGTGGAAAATTAGAGTGCTAGAGGATAAGGTTGGCAGACATTTTACTAAAAAAGGAAGGAGGCATGATGTAGAAGGAAGGCTAACAAAAAACAATTGGAGAAAAATAGTTAACAAAGCTAGCGAGAAAGAAATTTCAGAGAGGAAATACAATAATGCCCATGGACTACCAAAGACAATGGGAGTGTATGAAGCAAAGTGGTGAGTTAAGGTGGGAGGATGGAGAGTAAGGGAAGGAAATAAGAAGTCGAGATCAGAGCAAAGAGGAAAGAAGAATCAAAACATGCAAGATGAGTCCAACATTTCCTAGAGAGAAGAGATAGGAATTAATGGTAAGAGACAAATTAAAGGTGGCTGATATTAATGAAAAATTGAGATAGATAAGGCTTAAGTGGTTCTGACACATTAAGAGGAGGCACCCTCATGCTCTAGTGAGAAGATATGAGAAAATAATACTTAGAGATTGTAAGAGGAAAAAAGGAAAGCCTACAAAGAACTGGGAGGAAGTGATAAAAAATGATATGATTATGTTGGATCTTACCGAGGACTTAGCCCGCAATAGAAAAATTTGGCATATTAGAATACAGATAAAGAATTTCTCTTAAAGAGGCCATTTGCGCTCTTGTAGGTTATATTAAACCCTCTCCTTTGCATTTACTGCACAGTACTTACCTCCTAGTTAGTTTAGCCTAGTTAGTTTCCTACTTTTCGTAATTAAGATAGTGACAGGCTTGGTTGGAGTTACTCTTGTACGTGTCTTTTTTGGTATGTATTTTTATCCTACCATTTATTGTTAGTCATTGACATATTCTGTATATATGTTATTTTGTATTGGCTTATCTTTTTTTTCTCTTTATTATTTATTTGTATTATTGTATTGTTTGCATTTTTGTATTTAATTATTTTTACTACTTTTTTTGTATGCACATCCATTTATAATTTTATAGTAACGTCATGATGCATTGCATGTGAGTCTATCAAAAATAGTCTCTCTATTAGGTAAAGATAAGGCTACGTACTATCAGAACTTTCTAGATCCCGCGCCTCAACAAAACTTCAACTGAGTGTTAATGACGACGATGACAACAACGACTATAAGTCACCTTTAAAACATTAAGATATCCATCATATGAATATTAGTGAAAAACCCCATACCTCTATGATACTGATTAAGAACCTCTAGCTTATAGTTTTTAATTTCCTTTCTTTGGTGATAATTTTTGAATAGAAGCAATGAGGATATTATCCTCTATTGACCTACCTTTAATGAAAGCACCTCGATAGGGATTGACTAACCACTTTTAATGAAAGCACCTTTACAGGATGAACTATGTTATATAGGATTTGCTTCAGCCTAAGAGTCAGAAGCTTAAAGACTATTTTATAAATCACATTATAATAGAATATTAGCCTATAGTCAAAGATTTGAAAATTTTAAAATAAGGCACACATATATTTTATTAAGTTTAGATAAAGAATGTCATTTGAAAAGAATTCTTAAATTATACTGATTAAAAAGGTACTTATAAGAGGTTAAATTTTCTTAAAAAATAAATGTTAAATTCATTTGGTGTTAGCACTTTGACAAGTATCAAGCTAAACCTTTATCATAAAAAAATTTAATTCACACAAATAATTTTTTCTAAAGTTTCCATATCACCGTCAAGCCCTCAAAGGTGATTAAAAAAAGTGTACAAAGATAATTTTGATAAAAGAAAAGGAGTTTAACATGATTACCATTCCAAGTCAAAGTTTCCATATAGTTGAAATCTAGTTTAAAGAATGAATACAATTAATCAATATTTCGAAATTAAAGTATAATTATAAAGTATCAAACTTTTGGAAAAAAGAAAAAATAATTAATAGTACAAGAACACTGTAATTACAAAACAGAAAAAGAATGAAAAGGAAAGCCCCACGGTTGACACTCGGACAACCAAACAACGTAACCCATGACAATAACTCTGATGTCGGTTCCTTCCCAAATTTAAGAGCTCTCACATTTGACATTCATGCATATAAAAGCAACCGACTCTTACATCATCTTTTGCTCGTCTAACTCCTCAGCCCCATTCCTCTTCAGAGACATCCACTTCTTCCCTCTCAATTATCATCTTTTCTATTTCCATCGGTACATTTTCTGTGAATCTTCCCATCTTCTCTGCAATGTTTTCTTCGTCTTTCTTTTTTCTTTAATGTCTTCATTCATTCGTGAACTCTGTTTTTATTTGGTTCCGTTTCTATTAGCTTCTTCTGTATACGTGTATATCCCCACCAAACACTTCACTCCATCCTCTACTTAAAAGCGTTTATCTGAATTTTCATTTAATTCATTTTACGTATGCACCTTGCTCTTGGGCTCTCGTTTGTTATGGTTCATCTGTATGTATCTGTTGAACATTAGCTGTGTTGTCGCCTTTAATCTATTGTGTAGGATTTCCCTTTATGACTTGTTTTTCTCAACCTGGCATGATTTGCATTTGCTCAATTATAACACTTCTTATGTTCCAAATTTAATTTCTGGAGTTTTTCTTCTTTTCTTCTCTCTGCTGTGTGTTCTGGCGCCTAGCTAGTAGAGCTTAGAATTAACGCACTATTGGAAAGAAGATTGTGGCAGGGATTTGTCATACTAGGATAATATCTTAATTAGTAAACTAGTATTTTTTTTTTCCCTTCTGATGGAATTGCCTAATCAATCAACATTCAGGTTCAGGTAGTTTTCAATATTTGCTTCTTGTGCTATCTGTCCCTTTATCTAAACTATGATCCACTTGCTTTACCAGGCAGATTCCATTATTTTGCTTCTTGGGCCATATGGAACCATTCGTTCTAGCAGTTATAAATTGCATGTCTTGCAAGGATTTTTTTAATTTGGTTTTTGGTAGCTTGAATTCGGTCGTTGTTAGCTGTGTTACAGTTCTTGAACTGCAAGGCATGAAAATTATCCAATAGCTTGCAAGTTACGAGCTTCTGTTAGGATTGATAGTGAAAATTACAGAACTCATATTTTTCGTTGACTTTAATTGACAGATCTGTAGTTGGACCTTCTCCATTAATATTACATGCTTCAGATGGGAATTCTTGAAGAACTGGATTTTTGTGGCAACTTCCCTATTAGCTCTGCCCCTATGTGTGAGGGAGATTTTTCTCTGGACCATGAACCAGGACCAGAAATAGAGGAGAGTTATGGCGATGAAGATATGGATATTGATGAGCTTCAAAGGCGGATGTGGAGAGACCGGCTGCTTTTGATTCGACTTAAGGATCAGAATAACCGTAAGGAGGGTGTTAACAATGCAAAGCAGCGTCAGTCCCATGAGCAAGCACTAAGGAAGAAGATGTCGCGTGCGCAAGACGGTATCTTGAAATATATGCTGAAAATGGTGGAAGTCTGTAAAGCTCAAGGTTTTGTGTATGGGATCATTCCTGAGAAGGGGAAGCCAGTGACTGGGGCATCTGATAATCTCAGGTCATGGTGGAAGGAAAAGGTTAGATTTGATCGGAATGGCCCTGCTGCAGTTGCCAAATATCAGGCTGATCATTCTGTCGCTGAAAAGTCTGGTGATTATTTTACAGCAGCATCAGCACCTCAGGCCTTGCAAGAGCTCCAGGATACAACACTTGGCTCACTTTTATCAGCTCTAATGCAGCACTGTGATCCACCCCAAAGGCGTTTTCCTTTGGAAAAGGGTGTTCCCCCACCATGGTGGCCAAAAGGTAATGAGGAATGGTGGCCTCAATTGGGTCTGCCCAAGGATCAGGGTCCTCCTCCATACAAGAAGCCTCATGATTTGAAGAAAGTCTGGAAGGCTGGTGTTCTTACTGCAGTGATCAAGCACATGTCTCCTGACATTTCCAAGATCCACAAGCTTGTTCGTCAGTCTAAATGCTTGCAGGATAAGATGACTGCCAAAGAGAGCACTGCTTGGCTAGCCATAATTAACAAGGAAGAAGTTTTGTTCCGACAAAGGTATCAAAATAGCTTTCCGCCTCTGTGCACTGGGGAAAGTGGTTCTTTCATCATTGGTGATTTGAGTGATTATAATGTTGAGGGCGGTGATGACGAACTGAATTTTGAAATGGATGGCAAGCCTTTTAGTATAAGTTCTGTTGGTGTGAGATCAGTAACTGGACCGAATGATAGATTAATGGGAACTAGACAAAAAGATGGATTAGTGGGACGGCGGCTGGCTTCATCTATCAAGCAAGAGTCTTTTGAAACAAACGTGGATGGTATTAAGAGAAAGAAGCAGACAACTAGTGAAAATGTGATGCTGGAACACAAATTATATACTTGTGAGTTCCGACAATGCCCCTTTAATGATTATCAACTTGGGTTCCTTGACAGGACTGCAAGAAATAATCATCAACTGAACTGTCGGTATAGAACTGATGCATCTCAAGGGCATGCAATGCTTAACTTACAATCTAGCGTTGAAAATCCAGGATTGTTTTCTCGACCACTGTGTGACCTAGAGACTCGACCAGTGAAACAAACTTATGCGAGTATGATGGATCTGTCTCGACTTGGACTACCAGAAGATGGGGAAAGAATGATTTCAGATCTTATGTCTTCATATTCCAATACAAGTGTTCAGCAAGATAAGACTCTGACTCCTGGGCTTATTACTGTCTTCGGAGACCAAAATCAGCACAAAGAGCGGCTGCAGGAATTTCAACAGCTGGATGATTGTTTCTACGGTCAAGGAGTTACCATTGAAGGCTTCAGCAACATGTCAATGAAGAGCTCCTTCTTTCCATCAACTGATATTCAGTCTGATCAGTTCAAAACATTTAATCCTGTGTTTGATAGCAATATCAATGGTAGTGTTGATGACTTCAGTTTTGGTTCTCCATTAAATTTGGCGTCGATTGACTGTTCAATGGATCCAGTTCCAAATTTTGATGTATCCATGTTGTATCTTTAATGAAATGAGTAAGCATGTTTAGTTCTGATGCAGAAGGCAGGTGTTGTGTCCATTTTCTAACGCAGGATAAATTGTAGTGTCTGCTTACTATTAGTCTCGAGTCTGATTAAATTCATTTTCATAATATGTTAAACGTTTGCATTGGTCTATGTCATGATCTGATTTCTAATGTGATACTATGCTCTTTTAATTTTACTAAAGGACAGAAAAAAGGACCATACCTTTTTCAAGTACTTGCATCTTCAGTCAGCTTCTCTACCTTGTTTGTTCCCTTGCCGCTATTCCTAAAGACTTAGTCTCTTGCTGCCCTCCCGTCTCTAAAGATTCTTCATTATCAACCCCCTCTCAAGGTCGTTTCTCTTCAACCTCTTCTTCCTTGTTTTCTTTTCTATTCTTTATTTTGCCAGTGGTCTAAGGTGTGATGATCTCTTCATTATGTTCCTCCCTCTTGCACAAATGGTAGTTTGGTTATATCTCCTCTGCTAGAAGTTTTAAGGTTGACAGAGTGTTTGTTTCTTCGATAAGACGTCTCCTTTATCTATGTTTCAAAAATGGGCTTATGGATAATCGAATTTTCTTTATTGTTCAATTATTTATGTATGAATCCATTGAGTATTGTGAAAAGATGATTTTAATACTTTCATTGAATCATTTATATGCAAACTCATTGCTAGAATTTCGATGTAATCCGTAATTGTTATGTTGAAATTCATGTGTAGCGAGTAATGATTCGTAATCATTAGGGATACCATGACCTAGGTTAAATGACACATCGTATGTAGTTATTGCCTTGATTAATCGATTTTCTTAATTCGTAATACTACTATCTAATTAAATCTAGAGATCGTATTCTAGGTTATTCGGTGGTTAGGTTTAATTAACGATCATATCTTGATTAAACAAAACCTAAGGAAAAACTCCGGTTAATTATTAACCCACGATTAATAGCTGCCAGTAGAGGTTTGAGAACAACAAATCAATGAAATATGCTTAATTAGGGTGTAAGCCGAGATTGAACTAAAGAACCGAGTCCCTACCGAATTCCCCACTTTAATCATTTTTTGCATGTTTTCTTTAATTTTTTATTAGTTTAGTTTCATTTTATTTTCTTGTTTGAAATATTCAAAACCTCCCTTAAACCTAAACACCGATTAATTTCATTTCATAAACTTTGCACACACTCTCTGTGGGATCGACCTAGACTCACCACTGCTATACTAGTAGCCTAGTTATTTTATTTCGACTTGTACCTTGACTATCTTCTTAGAAGATTCTCTGATAATAATTGAACTTCTATTTCAAACAGGTACTGATTCTTCCATACTCTTCATTTTCAAATCCTTGTTGTTGATTGGTTGAGAAGAATTGTAAAGTACTGGTTGGTGTTGAACTGTCCGTTCCTTCTGTTGAACATTAGATGAAGAAACCTTTTTCTAATTAAGCTTCATCTTCTTTTGTTCTTCTACTAGTTTGGAAGAGAGTTGTTGTTGAG
>JANKOD010000005.1:25050688-25061387 GCA_026284645.1 Erythroxylum acuminatum | reverse complement strand
TTTGTTATTTTTGTATTACAAGTGAATTTTGTAAACAATGCTTTAGATGCATTTTGAGAAAACAGTTGCATTTGTAAAATGTATTTTGAACCATGTTGTAAAGGGCTTGAAATGCCCACTAAAGCATTGTAAGATACTTAACTTTGATGAAAATGAAATGCACATGAATTATGGTTTATTATGGTATTCCAAAACCATTCATTATTATGTTAAGTAGGGCTTCTCAAAGTTTGCATTGTATGGCTTTGAAATTCATGTGGGTAAGAAGGTATGATGAATGCAAGTGAAATCTTAGCATGTTAGGACTAGAATGGATGATATGAAGTTGAAGATTGGAAAGTCATGCATGTTGTAAGTGAGGATGTTGCTTAGGTTTGTGTTTGATGAATAATTGGAGTTGGGGTTTGAATCTAGATAAGTTGAACTTGGTGTTTGACTTGAATATGAAGTGTTATAGCATTGGAATGAGTGAACTTGGGAGATTTGAGGTGTCGTTTATGTTTGGTTAGAGTTGGGCAGGCCTTGAAGTGGCATGGGGGCTTCTTGGAAATCCCCTTGTCCGTTAGACGGACACGCCTGTCCATTTAACGGACAGCCTCGGGTGAAAATCACACCCTTTTGCCACTTCATGTCTGTTGAACGGACACGCCAATCCGTTTAACGGACAGCCTCGGGTGAAAATCACACCCTTTAACGGACAGCCTCGGGTAAAAATCACACCCTTTAGCCACTTCATGTCCGTTGAACGGACACGCCAATCCGTTTAACGGACAGCTTCGGGTGAAAATCACACCCTTTAGCCACTTCATGTCCGTTGGACGGACACGCCAGTCCGAGGTAGAGGCCAAGGCAGAGCTGAGGGCTCTTTTGTGAGGACTGAGGGACGGGGCAGCCGACCGCAATCTCAGGCCCGGGTCTATGCCACGACTAGGCAGGAGACCCAAGACTCACCAGATGTGGTAGCAGGTGCGCTTCTCATTTATGATTTTGATACAATTGATAAATACTATTACTATTAATTTTTTGAATAAAATGTTATTACTATTTGTATTTCATTTTAGTATCGAGATATTAGAAAACCTTACATACATTTAATATGCAATATTGTCAGGATTAAGTATAAGCTTCAAAATTTTATGGTCTTGAGTAGCTATTTATAACTCTAAATTTATGAAAATTATATAACTTATTCAGAACTATTAGGTTAGCCTAAACTTAAGGCGTTATAGAAATAAGAGCAAAATATCAATCTCTTAGGCTATGTTTGGATTGATGGTTATTAATAGAATGAAATGAAATGGAATATAATATTATTCCATTGGTCAGAAGGAGGGTTTATAATGAAATGGAATAGAATAAGATGGAAGGGGAAGGTTTCAGGTTTCACATTATAACTCATTTCAATCTAAACAGTAAAAATAATTTATCTCCAATTTGGGGGGTTTATGATGGAATGTAAAATAATAAACAACATTTCACTATATTACATTATGAATCCTTCTTACAAACAACATTTCACTATATTACATTATGAACTCTTTCATCCTTCCCAAATAACAATTTTCTAATATTACAACCATTTACATTTTATTCCATTATAAATCATTATATTCTATTAAAAATCTTATGTCCAACCAAACATAACCTTAGTGAAATGATAAAGAGATCATTCTATTAAAAAACTTGATAAAAGCTGCAAAGTCTAAAAGGTTTTAGTGAGAGAAGTGACATCTTATAACAAAAAATTGTAAAAGAGGAGAAGTGTCCCCAAATCTCTAATTTATAATTATTATGAAAGTCTTATTTACAAGTTCTAAATAAGTTCTTATCAAGATCAATGGTATAAGATATTTATTAAAATTAGATCTGTGATGTTATAAAAGTGTTCTACAAGTATAATCTTCCCAAAGCAGGAAAATATTTGTTAAGTTAAAATTGTTATGAAAGTCTTATTTACAAGTTCTAAATCAGCTCTTCTCAAAATCAATGGTATAAGACATTTATTAAAATTAGATCTGTGATGTTATAAAATTGTTCTATGAGTATATTCTTCACAATTCAAGAAAATATTTGTTAAGTTAAAATTGGTTGGTACAACAATTTTCCATTGGCTCATAACCTTAAGGAAATTTTCTCTTATAAACACACACCTATTATTTATTTTGGTATAAACTAACCCGATTGTTGAAGAATAAAAGTAGGAATTTACAATATCAACATGAGAATTTCCACTTAAATAAGGTCTCATCTTTTTGAACACTAAATGGAATATTCTAAGTAACCACCAAACTCAATGCAATAGAAGAATTATAATGGTATATGACCTTTAACTCGGTTTCAATTGAACAAAGCCAGCTCTCGACTCAGTTCATCAATCTTAGGTTAATTTTGACTTTAACCATGACCAAAAGTGAATATTATATTTGTATATGCATCAAATTTTCAGGATGATTCCATATCTTTAGATACATATATCTCGACTTTGTGGCTTCTATTGAATGAATTCAACAGTATAATCTTCATTCATGAGTTTAATGCTCATAATAAATTCATATAACACAAAAGTAAGGAATTTAGGAACTATATAAATTAAGTCTTTTATATCTATTCTATAACGGCCAAAAATTCATATAGAATAATAAACAAAGTGAGAAGTGGTATCTTAGGAAAAAAGAACGATAAAGCTTTAGTTAATTGAATTTAGATGTCTTTTTTGCTAATAGTATGGCTCACTTCAACAACCCTCTTTGCTCAAACCATTCGCATATGGAGACCCATACCTTCTCTTTCAATGGTTTGGGGAAAGATCGTTTCAAATTCAATAATCGTTTCAAATTCAATAATTATCTTATAAAACTCCCAAACTATGACGTATCTACATCGAAGGGTTGAATACTCTTTTGGAAGGTTTTAAGGCATACAAATGTATGAGAAAATTAAAAGCTATTAAGGATGGAGAAGAAAGATCTAAAAAAAATACATAAGAGGAACAGCAAGCTCAAAACTTCTTGCTAAAAAAAAATCTAGAGTCTAATGGCCTAAGGATGATGATAGAAATACTATATTCTTCCATAATGTTATATTTAGCAACCGTAAAACCAGTAAAATAGGATCCCTGGCAAATTACTATAGAGTTGTTAACACAAATCAGGTAGGCTCAAACACCCAGCTTTCAACTACTTCAAGAATATCTTAGGTATCTATAGCAAACTAGCAATTACATAACCTCTATATAGGATATCTTTCATGCCTCATTCTGCTACTTCAGAATTTACACTCTGATGAAAATTAATGGATAAGTATAATTAAATGAGCATTAAAGATTCACCCCCTAGTAAAGGTGATGTTACTTTATTCAAAGTAGCCTCCATCAACATATTCTGTAGAAATGTATAGCAGGGTATAACAACTTTAATCCAAAACCTTTTCAATCGGATCGGGAAAATCAAACAAATTAATAATGATCTAGATACAGATCTAACAATCAAGTGATTCCTTCATTAGCTCATTAGATCAGGTTGTGTTCTAGCTTATGAGCCTTATTGTTACTCTAGAGTATTCTAGCTCCTTGGCTCTAATATGCTTTATCTTGTTTGTTTAAACCTTGTGGTCACCTTTTAAAGTGTTTCTTTGAATGCAACTTTTTACATTTAAGAAAAGGCAAGAATTGGCGCAAAGAAAACATAAGCCACCATGGCAGACACCTCACATAAGTGGATATTCAGCATGAAAATACAAAGAAGGTTCTTGATTTAACCCAAAATTAGCCACTTTCCCTTGCATATATAGCTTAAATCTGGAACTTTTTCCTCCTTAAATCTACACATTAATTTTCAGTAACATTACAAAGGTTTGTTTTGGTATGTGACCATGCCTTATTCAAAGTATCCTGTTTCCATCAATCAATCAATGCTTCAATTGAAATGGGTGAATCAGTATTATCTGCAAATTCAACAAAAAGGCAAAAGAGCATCAAAATTTCACACCAAATTATCAAAATAGGAACTCAAGAACCATGTCCTCAGGTCAATCCTAACGTACTATATACTCAGAGACCATATTTATACGTCGTTCCTGTGTCCTGGATCCACTTGCCCCCTTGTATGAATGACTTTGCCGTATATTGAGTTACCACTTTATTGGCGACATTAGTTTTTAAACCCTTCCAATCCACTCTCTTTTTTGTGGAAGCACCAGGCCCTAAGTTCTGATATTCAACATAGAATATGGTAGGAGGAGCTGTGTTACCAGTCCACGGTAACCATCCACTAGGATCAATCAAGCTTCCCATCATTGACTGCATGAAAATAGTGGTGGAGTAACTTTTCCAAGGTCGTCCGAGGTAAGTTTGGACAGATTTCAAGTTTCCAAATGGCATAATGGTACAATTCTGAACAGATATTCCGGTGTTTTGGTTGGGATCAAACCTGCCTTGGGCTGTGATGGTGTTTTTCTGGCCATTCAAAGGTTGTCTAGGAAATATGTTGCAATTCTGGAAAACAACCGCTGAATTTCCAAATATGAAATCGACTGTTCCGTATATGTCACATTCTCTGTAGAACTGACGGTTGGAATGTGCATAGAGTGTGTCCTGAAAAGCGTCGAACCTGCATCTGTAGAATATGGATTGATCAGCAGTTGACATTAAGGCTACTGCTTGGTGTTTGATTGCTCCAGCTGTGTTCCTGAACCCCATGTCTCGAGCTATGAAACCCTTGCCGAAAACCGCTGGACATAACGAGTACAGAAACTATGTTAAGACCAAGCACGGAGACAATGATAAGTTGTAGTAGCATTTATAGAATCTCAAGACCTATCTCACTTGCATTCTTTTAGGGATTGTTTTTTGAAATAATAAAATGAGGTTAGATTGTTGTCGCAGACGTCAAATTTTAGTTTGTGAAGAAGTTGAATTAACCTATTTTAATAATAATTTTAATTAACATTACTATGATGTAATGGAAGAACTTACTAAAAAAGCAATGTTAATTTGTTCTCTTCAATATAATTATCATGTCTTATATAGTATATGTCATCGTGTACTGCATGCAGATTATCTTACCAAACGTAGCCGTTGAGAAAGTGGGAGTTCCATCAACAAAGTTGAGTTTCCCGGACACTATCGTCCTATTCATACCGTCACCAACTATCATAACATTCCATTTCGACTTCTCTACGCGTACATTTTCATCGTACACACCTTTCTTCACATAGATTACGAACCTCTTGCTGCTTTTATCAGGCACAGATTTAAGGGCGGCTCCTATGGTCTTGTACTTGCCTGTGCCATCTTTAGCCACCACAGCATCAGCCTTGCTCTTGAAATCTGATGAACTTTGAAGCAGTTTCCTGCCTTTTGGGTGAAACCATTTTGGTGTCTTGTCTCTAGTATTGTAATTAAGTAAACGTCTCATCTTCATCGGGCTTGCAACTCTGTAAATCCAAGTGATAATGGCAAGGCTATTGCTAGTTAATTCGGAGGAGTTTAGGAGATATGTTTGAAGAGTAGTCTTTAACTTGCCATCTTCAAGTTCATCGATGCACGTTTGCTGGTAAGTAGCCGCAGAACTTAACCAAGTTCGGAGATCATCGACAGCATCTAAAACATTGCCACCAGTGTGGTACAACGAATTATTCAGATGATCCATAGCCAAGCTCAGCAGATCCCTGCAATTTCCCAATTCAGAAATTGTCTTATTTTCGGTGACACTACCAGATAACGTCGCATCATTTCGCAAACGTTGAGACACTTTTGACAATTCGTTAAAAGCCATTTGCATGGACAACTTGAAAAGGTCTTCTGGTTTAAGCTGACCCGACTTAGCCACAGGGGCGAGGCTGTTGTAACAAGAATCTTTGTACAGTGTAACGTCGCACACAGCCTTGACTGCCGTGGATATGGATTTGGCTTGCTGGGCATCGTTATTAATGTGATTCTTGCCGAAGACACCAGTCCCTACGACGGCTCCGACGACGATGGCTACCAAGAGCATAGAAGAGAGGCTTATAATGGTGATTCTCTTTCTGGTTCTTCGACAAGCCTCGAGCCTTGCTTGCTCACTTTCGTCAACTTTGACATACGCTTCGAGTGACGACATGGTTTTGAATTGTCAGGTTTTAGCTGTGGCATTAGAACCTGCGTAGAGTGCAATTTATGTACACCCAAGTGTTTGATGTAAAAGACGATTCCCTACGTGCAAGCCACAAACAGGATGCCGGCCCATCAAGTACCTATAACGAGGAAGAGGTTGAACAACGAAGGATGAAAGAATTCCAGAAAAAAAAAAAAAAGTATGATGTGCTTCACATGATCAAGTACACTCCATCCCGTCAACGTTTGTAATAATTTGATTTTATTAACGAAATGTCAATTAATTTATTACTGGGAAGAGCTGACTATCTTATTTCGTGCATAATGAATGAAGAAAGAGATCGGTAGAGTCCAAAGTTGTCGGTTGCAAGGTACTGTAGTTGAACTTAAAAAAGTAATATATAAGCGATTAACTTGAATTATAATACCAATTCCATCATGGAACTACTATAAAATCAGAGGGAAGCATCTAACTTAAGCTTTCGTGGAAAGCTAAAGAGATTAATTAAAGTTTTATATAAATCTTTACATAGTAAGTCTATGGTTTACAAGAACATAGCAATTAGTTACAATCTAATGACCCATCGAGTACCCTTGGACCTCGGTTCCAAATTAATAAGTAGTTTTACATTTTATTGAAAGATAAGAATTAAGAGTAGACGGTCTCCAAATTGAGAATAATTGATACCGAAATTTTTAATAGATTATAAATCATTTCTTCCATTTAATTCTTAGGATATGGTTCCCATTCGAGGTAACTTATTCTTGATTAGCTGAAAGTAATGATCTTAAAAAATGATAATTTAACTTAATAACTCTTATTAAACTCACTGTTTCATTCCCAAGCTTCCTCCAATCACTAATACTAGTATTTGGACGGTAGGTTAGGTTCCAAGCATTTTTTTTCCGGAGATACAGTGTATAGCAGGCCTGTGGAGTGGAGTTCCTAAACTTAATTGGACCAGTGGACCCAATTTTATAAGATAAGCCATGATTCAACAGATAAATAAGCACTTACGTTTCTTGTAATTTGTAACCAAATATCTTAATTAAAATTTCAACGTCCATGAAGATATACACATTCGGGTTGACTAACGTACATTGTGTGTTGTTGTTTTTTTTATTTAATTTCATGTTTTGTTTAACCAATTTTATTCTTTAACAGATTTTTGGTTGCAAATATATCAGCTGAAACTTGATTACTTTCGGTTCCAAATATATCGTTAGTCTTTTCGAACAAAACCAGGCAGCTTCTTTTAGACTAAGTTAGACATGCATTTTGATCTCTACTTCTACATAATATAGTCTATTCTTTTTTTTCAATTCTTTTGATATCAAAAAGATCATTATATCAAAAACTTGATTTGAGTAAGATACTTATAGCTATTAGGGAAGGCAACGAGCGGTCCATGGACCTAGATTCAAGTTTTTTTAATGGATCGACTTATAGGTAAGGCTTATGCCAAGACCGACTCGAAGTCCTACTACTCTAAGCAAAAAGACATGTTTTATTTAGAAGAGCTGGGTCTCAGATAAGCCTAAGCTTAGGCAACCCAAGCTTAGAACCAATTAAAAAAGACGTCGTTTTATACTTTTAATTTTAAAAAATATTATTTTTAATCGGTGAGATTAGCTCATGGCAGACTCATTGACATCCCTTATTAGCTAGCACTTATCCAAGCTCAGCCTTAAGCAAGGGTAGGAAGCACACATCCCGGGATCCACCCTCATAAAGGGGCACTACCCAAGAGAACACATGTATCACGATGTCCTAGTAGTTGAGAGCAACCATGCAAAGAAATAGGAAATGTGGCATGTGATTGAAGGATACAAAGCAAGGGCATTGCAGTATATGTGTCAATTCGAGAGTTATGGTCAAAATCAAGAGCAAAATAGGGCTCACTCTTATCGAGCAAAATTAGTCAAAATTAATGGTTGTCGGTGAAAGATGCTCTTAACATTTAATTTCTTTCAGTAAGAGTGTTGTTTTAACTTCCAATTTAACCTTAGCTTTTTATTCTTTCGATAAGTTTTAACGTTAACCTTTTATGTTAATCTATTTATAAATTTCTTTCAAGCATTTGATTGTAGTTCTTACTCTCTAACTTCTCTAATTCCATCCACGTATAAATTTAAGATATCCCAACTCAAGAATTGGTAGCAAAAGATTTTCAACTCAAGAATTGGTAGAAAAAACATTGCTTAAGTCAAGATTAATTATAAATTATGACCCTCTTATTAATTAAGTTTTACAATAAATAAATTATTATATCTTGACATAAAATATTTATTACAAAAAGTTCTATGTTCATATCCTTTTAAAATTTAATATAGATATAATTTTTAATAAATACAAATAGGAATAATTTTATTACTTATTGATTTATAATTTTTTATTCAAAAAGAATGAAAACCAAAATTTGTATAAGAAAATATGCATAAGTCCTACACCAATTAGGGAGCTTGACTGACACCAATTAGGGAATTTTATTCTTATTTTTAATTCTATTTTAGAAAGGAAACTATTTGTAAATAAAAATAAATAAAACTGGGTGAGGTAACTTTGGCGATAAAAAAGTTACTATAGCATTAGGATAATGCAAAATATACAATAATACTTAATAACCAATTCACTAAATCATGTTTAACTTTTTCACAAATGCTTATTTAATGGATGATATAACTTTGATGGTAACAAAGATAATAGTTGCAGTGAATTTTTTTTAGGTACCTAAAGCATAAAAACTTAAGTATTTTTTAAGAATTAGTATAACAACTTTAGTTTTTTTATCCAACAACCATCATTACTTGAGATTTAAAAATTCATTATATTATATTATAGTATTTATTTAATTATTAATTTAAATAAAATATAAGAACATTATTAATATTATTAATAAAAATGATATAAAATTAAAATAAATTACTTAATTAATTTTTAAATTTATTTAATATTTAATTCATTATATTATAGTTACATTGAAAACTCTTATTTTTGTTTAGAAAATCAATTCTCTTTTTTTTTACAAAAGATAAATTGTAATTCAACTGTATTATGATTTATTATGTTTATTTTAAAATATGTATTTATTATAAGATAATTATAACTTCTCCATATATCTTTTTTAAATTGAATTATAAGATAATTATAACTTCTCCATATATCTTTTTTTTAAATTGAATCGTATATTACGTTAGATAAAACTATTACACCATTATCAAAAATAATGAGTTCAAGGCTAGATAAGCCTAATGTTAGATTACAAAGTATCTAAAGGATTCAAGAAGTGAAGCTTATAAAACTAGATCATAATTAAGATCATTGAATCACAATTGTCATCTGTTATTCATGCCCAAGGAGAGGGAATGATGTGCTTGTTTAGCAAATATACTAGCTCTGATATGATTAATTATTTAGTCTGCCAACTGATATTTGTCTTCTTGTCAATAAACCTACATCGATTTCTTTCATTTCAGATCTTATAGATGGTTATGGTGAAAGTTGTCGTATAGAGAGTAACATTAGGAGTTCCCTTCTTGGTTTTACCGATAATCCACCGCAGTACATTTGGCCAATCATGTCTATTAGAATGCGATGATAAAATAAAAGGAGTCGACTCTAGATAGCCTTAGAATAGCTATAAAAGAAGAAGAGGTGATCACGCTCCTCAGTTGACATATTACATAATAAACACAAGTCGTCAGCTCTACCGTGCCATTGCTTCCAAGTTTTTAGCCCATTTTTTATTGCAAGCCTTGTAATGAAGGTTGCTTTAGGACTGATAATGATATGCCATAGAAGAGAAAACCATATAATTACTTTGGAATCATCAGACAAAAGTCGATAGCAAGATTTGTTTGAAAAAAACCCATTCAAGTTAAACTCCAGGAGATAGTATCTTCCGTAGCAAGGTTTGTTAAGATGTGAAGATAATTTATGAAAGTTTCGGAAGTATCCCTGCCAATCACCATTCTCTATCAGTGAAGAAACCTTAAGGTTTAATGTCATTCGATTTTGAAGCCTTTGAAAATAAGTAGCATGAGCAAGGGGGCTGATGTTTAACCAATTATTAAACCATATACCCAGGTCTTCTCACCATTGCCAATAGTGTGCTGGATGTGAGGATAAATAAATTCATGTAACTTCATCATTTGTTTTAGCATCTAAAAACCATCCCCTGAATAGTCAACCTGTCAGAAATTAACACATTTCAAATAGAAGTCGTGAATCCATTTTGTCCATAATGCATTGTTGTCCGTGTATATTGGTCATAGTCTCTTGTAGATTAAAACTTGTTGCATATTAGAGATTGAGATAATTCCAAGACCACCATTGTTTTTGGGCTTTATAACCTCACACCATTTAACTCAAGCATTCATATGGTTACCAACTTGTCCTAACCAAAGAAGAGATTTCATTATCCGGTCCAACTCTTTCATTACTTTATGAGGTAAAGCAATATGAGCAACCTAATGTAGATGAAGACTAGTAAGTACTGTAGTTGGGTCGGCCATACAAGGCCCAATTCCGAGCCCAGACATCGACAGCCCAGTCAGACGGCCCAGTCGTAGGTGATCATCTCCCATGCAAACACCAAGACCTACGTA